>JAVLUZ010000228.1:1819186-2149433 GCA_036768485.1 Mermis nigrescens
AGAACAAACCAGGTAAAAGGGTTAGGGATTTCTAAGAATTTCCGGCGTTTCGCGCCGGCATCAGTTTGTCTGTTTTGTATGACATAAGCGGTATAAATTAAGTAGTGCAAAAACGTCAAGAGTACCTGGCACATGGCGCTGCCAGTTACCGTTCTTTCTTTGCAAAGCTCCAGCATTGCGTGTAAAAGCCTGAATCACTCAAAATATTTTCAGACGAAGTTAGTAATTCGCAGTTTTCTTGTTAGAAGCTTGAACTGTTAAAATTGTTTTGTACAAATTTGATAATTTTCTGCTCTGTCTGACTATTAGTATTCACAGAGCTACAAAATGTTAAGGGCGGCGAAAAATGATAAGTTTCTTAGCACTTTGGGCCACTTATGATTTCCGAACTATTTGTCAATAGAAAGGCCTGTAAATTCTACATGAAAACGGTAGAAATTCCAAAAATTTTTCGGCACTTCCCGCCGCTTTACACTTTTTGTGTTTTTGATCGTCAGAAACCCATGAATTAGCTAGGCTACACAACTAAAGGTCGAAAAAAAACTAAATTTTATTATACATAATGTTACTGGCATTCAATGCAAAATTAGTCTTAAAAAAATTTTTGTTTATGCCCCCGAACCAAAATCCTGGCTTCGCCTCCTGATACATTTTAAAATTGAAAACAAGTTGACCGACAATTTGTTTAAGTACCGTGGATCTAACTAGGGACAAAGCTGTAGGTACCTCCATATGTAACCCTAACGGCCAAAAGAGATTTCCAGTACGGAAAAAAGCATGTTCCATGATTTTTTGTTTTTCATGCAATCTAAATAAGGTATAATTTGTTTCACATAACTTCGTGCATAAATTCTAAGAATTTTCACCGACAGTAAGCCGAGGGTTCTGATAATTATATATCAGATCAATGCTTAAATCGCAATCTGTCAGCTTATTGTCGGAAATAGTTCTAAAATTTATGACCGAAGTTGTCGAAACAGACTATAGGTACACAGTTATCAAGCATTCAAAAAATTCCAGGCAATGCTACGGGATCGACCCGCGACACTGCGCGTCAGTTCCACGACGACCACACCTGGGCGTGGGGGGAGGTTTGGGGGGGTATGCACCCCAGAAACCAAAATACCCCCCCCCCAGAAATCAAAATACCCCCCCCCCCCCCCCCAGAATTCAATTTTTGAAAAATTTTTTTCTCGTTTTTTTCCGCAATTTTTTGATGCCAATGGATAGTGCTTGATGAGAAACGTCGAAAAATGGTGTTTTTGTTGCCCACCACCATTTTTAAGGTCATTTTTTGACTTTCAAAAAATCTTGCACCCCCTTCAAGAAATTTTTTGCTGCCCGCGTATGACGAAGACCCTTGTCTTTTAAACCAGGCGGTCACGTTTGTGGTGAAAGTGCATAAGGATTTAAGTTTAAAGACCCATGAAGTGTCGGAGCAGGATCAGGAGGCCCCTTAATACTATATTTTAGCTGTATTAAGCCTTAAGGTTACGCCCAATCCGGTTTTTCGGACGGCCGGGTGAATGCAGAACCTCCAAAAAATACAGAAAAATTTCCTGAAATCATACAGATAATATACATATGTATTAGGTACCTTTTTCAGCTCATGGATCAGACGAACTCATGTTTACAACGAGAAACCTCGTATTTTTGAAATGTATTGTGTAAGCTCGTGAAAAGTCGATCAAGCACTTGTCTGCTCCGCTCCAATCGTTGCATGAGGCGAATTTAGGGCTAAAAAAAGTCAATTTTCTGAATAATGCTGGCGCATTCATTCAACACCTTCACGTGTCCCGCCTTGTGCATGGAAATTAATTTTCAGTAGTCATAAGGAGCTACTTCCAGACGCCATAGCTACGTACTACACTAAGACCATTTTAGCACAATAAAAGTTTTAGTCTGTTTTTTAACCTAAGGCATGGATTTGTTATAGGATATTAATTGATTAAATTGAAAATTAGAATTAAAATTACTGTAGCGTTCGATTCCCACTTTCTCGACGGGAGTATGTAGGTAGCGATTTTTTGGTCACCGGTCGAGCGATGGAAAATCAATGGCTTCTTTGAATGCTTGCATAGCGGCTGGATTGGGGGAGCCCCATTGGCCAAAAATAGTTGACGAGATAAGCATGAATATGTAATTTGCAATGATTTTTGTTCGTCAGTGACCATAATTTCTGAAATTTTTTCGGCGCTGAACGCCAGATAATAGCTATCAATGACATTTATTTATTTTCTTGGTGACCTGGAAGCATTTTTCGCTCATGGAATAGTTTCGAGCAATTTCAACAGCAGAAACAGTTATTTTAGCACAGTTTTCTTCTATTTTCAATCAAAAAATTTTAGAATTTTCGCGTCTGCTACAAGACGTGAAATATGAAAACAGCAACTTCATTCGACTGAATTCCACAAATTTTCCGGCGCTGTGCCTAATTTTCGCTAACGTCAAAGAAATTAAATGATTTCTTTCGCACAAAGTACCGAAAATTTCAAAATTTTTCAGAAAATATTGCGTCAAAAGTGATTTTGAGTACGATTTTACAACATAAAACGCCGAGAAACGCTATTTCATGAAACTGATTTTCGGATCTATTTTTTGATTATTTTTTGGAAATTGGGGGTACCAACTGCACCTCTTAGGGAATCTAGATCCGCCACTATCCGCAGCAACCAAATACTCTACAGTCACAATCGGCAAAGTGAAAATGGGCCGATTTGGAATGGAACAGACTTTAAGTTCAAACGTACACACTTTACATATTCATTTAAATTTGAAGGTTTTTTTGAACAAATTTAAAGTGACTTCAAAAGTGTTTTGAATTATAAAATAAGTATGATATTCTACAGTATGTCGAGTCACTGAGAGACGTATGCCAGTGTTAAGCCGCATTGCTGCATCAAAAATTTAAACCACTTTTGTAGCCTAATTCTTTTAGAAAAATTTAAAAGAAAACCGCAAAGTAAACATACTATACCTATAGTCTATTTCACGAAAGCTTGCGCATGGATCACAATTTTCGAATAAATGTTAGATTACAAAAACGGTTTAAGCTGAAGTAGCTATCACGAAACTTTACATAGCACTTGATAAGCATATCAAATTTTTCTATACGAAATCGTATTACAGTAGGCTGCCCAGAAATTACTTTTGTCGCCACTTACTCAAAGGTTGAAAATTGATTATTATGCACAAGGTTTCGTGAAACAAACTATAGTTTAACAAAACCTTGTGCATGAAAATCAACTTTCAGCGATCTAGCGAGCAGCTACAAAAGTGGTTTCTAGGCAGCATAATGTTATATAATTCTGCACAATAAAGCTTCATATGCTCATCATTGCTATATTCACTTTACGTCGACTCAAGAATTGTGATCCATGCAGAAAGTTTCGTGAGACAGGCTACATCTATCGTTTTTTTTGTGTGTGAGACAGTGGTCGTTGCATCACTTTAAACCACTTTTGTGATTAATTTACATTGATCAAAAAATTGTCTGTTATGCAAAGGGTACCGTTAAATATAATGCAGATTATAGTACCAGCTGAAGACAAAATATGCATCTCTCATACTCGAAAATATCTAATAGCAAGTTTGGATGATTACATATAAGCATAAATCTAAATAGCATTATTACTGTAAATACGAATAGGGTAGAATAGATATTAGCTAACATGATCTCTTCCCTTCCAATAGTTTCTGAAAATTGTAGAAGGATTTTTCTGATTTATTTTCATTTTTTAACCAACTCCAATTAGCTGCAAATAATGGGTCATTACTCATTACAACACCATTTAAACTTCCACAAAATGCGATTTTACCATGAAATAAAAAGATTCAAAAATAGAAAATTTTCAATTTTAATCCTGCGTTGCGCTCATATAATTCGGAGACAGAAATAGAAGTGGAAATGTGAAATACGTAGTTTAATTAGAACTAAAAAATGGAGAATTGAAAAGTGAAAAATTGTTAAAAGCTTTAAAATGGGAAAATGGGTAGGTAATCACGAAAATTTTGATGTCTCAAGCTAAAATTTTTTATTTGTTGCCGAAATATAAAAATTACTGAAAAATGGGGAGAAAACCGGTAGGTACACTGGTGTTGGCCAGCGCGTGATCAGGTTATTGTTTCGGGGAAAGGAGCACGACCAAAATTTTAAAAAAGCGATGATCATCAGCTCACTACACAGACAAATTTGAAAAAAAAACAATTCCTACTTTCATATGCTGCGCAAAACTATGATGTACCGTCGAAAAATTATGTTTTTAAAGCTAAACTTGCGCTAAAACTGGGCTCAGAATGGAAATACGGAAATAATATGCATTAGGTAAAGAGCCAGATATGATATTGCGGTTGCCATGCTGATTGAATCTGGCAGTAAATGCGATAGCATTATGAATTAATTAAAACATGAACATAAAGAAGCCAATTTTTTTCAGATAATTCGAACAAACTAGTTTCCTGCGTAAAACTTGTAAAAATCCTTGAATTGAAATAGTTTATTGCGACAGAGACGGAATCAAAACAATACAAATTTGGTCAAATTAAAAAAGGAAGAATCAGAGTAAATACAATGAAATGTCGTCAATGCAACAACAACAACAACAACAACAACAATTTATTCGCTAAGTCAAAAGAAAATATTAACATACATGGATAGGACGAATGAACGAAAATGAAAATACATGAAAGACAAAACAAATTAAGTATGACGAAGCAGGGTAAACGTAAAGGCAATAGAAAAAACTGCTCTTACTTACGCCCCTTTAAGAAATTTAGAAAGGTTTAATCTTTTAAGTTTAGTCAGAAAAACGTGTCTATTTGGAGCACTTATAATCTGTTCAGGTAGAGAGTTCCAGATAGGAATTATTCGATTACAAAAATCAAATTTTCTGCAATTTTTATTTACATGATTGACGAGAAGTTTACAAGAATTTGCTGCTCGATTAGAATTTAAATTAATTGTGAAGAAATCCTTGAAAGGAAGAGCTTTACATTTGATAATAGAAAAGGCTAATGTTAGGTCGTTATGGAGGCGTCTTAGCTCAAGAGTGTCCAGACCAAGTTCGTGTAATCTTTCAGCATATGTCAAATTTCTATCACTAAAAATTCGTTTCGTAAACCTTCTTTGAACCCGTTCGACGGAGGTGATATCACACAGCAGGTAAGGACTCCACAAAACACAGCAAAATTCAAGCACTGGTCGAACGTAAGTAATGAAGGCCTTAACAAGTAATAATCTATCTTTAGAAATAAAACTACGCAAGATCAGATTGCTTAACTGCATGCCTTTTTTCACAATATATTCACAATGAGATCTGGACGATAAATTAGAATTCAGAAAAACACCCAAATCTTTTACACAAAGTGTGTCAGTAGAAAGATAGAAATCATTTATGTGATAAGAATGCCTAGGGTTTGAACTACCCAGATATAGAACTAAACATTTATTAACTGATATTTTTAATTGCCATGTATTGGCCCACTCATGCACATAATTTATGTCAGCTTGAAGTGTCATGAAATTGGATGATAGATTCCAAAGTTTGATATCGTCAGCAAACAAAGTAAAATTACTGTTTTGGCGCATTTCACATAAGTCGTTAATGAAGATTAAAAAAGTGTGGGACCTAGTATACTACCCTGGGGCACGCCACTGGTAACAGGAATAGAATCAGATAAAGAATTTTTAATTTTAACGACTTGGGATCTATTAGTCAAGAAATTTTCGATCCAATTAAAAGAAAGTTTGTTCAGTCCATAAGATGCCAACTTAATTAGCAGTTTTTTGTGTGACACGGTATCAAAAGCCTTACAAAAGTCAATGTAGACAATGTCAACAGGAATTCCCTCATCTAGAAATTTGGTCCACTGATTTTTGCACTCAACAAGTTGTAACGCACATGATCTATTTTTTCTAAAACCAAACTGTTTTTCACTTAGCAGATTTTGCTTCTCTAGATAAGAAATCAATGACATGTTCATTATAGATTCCATTAATTTACAAGAAACACAACATAAGGAGATTGGACGATAGTTATCAACTGATGACATATCCCCCTTTTATGAACTGGGATCACAACAGCTTTTCGCCAAAAATCGGGTATCTTTCCACTTTGATAAGAAACGTTAAAGATGGTTTCTAAAGGTGAGAGCAACACTGTTTTCAACTTTTTAATAAAATATGCACACAAGCCATCGGGGCCAAGCGACAAAGTGGGCTATGAAATATATTATCAAAAACCTGCGCAAGGACTATAAAGGCGGTATGCGCTTACTTATAATCTAAGGTAAAACTAATTTTCTCTAAAAGACTGCTGAAGGAAGGAAAGTTCGGGGCATTTACAACTTCTTCTGGCAAATTATTTTAGAGAGGAGGGAGTCTATTTGCAAAACAATACATTTTCAAATTTAAGTGAGATTTAGGTATTTTTAGCTTTACCGAGTTAACTGATCGAGTTATGCCATTACACATCGTGAACAACTCGTTAAAATCGATGTCTATAAGACCATGGTAAATTTTATAGGCCGTCGATAGATCATGACGGACTCGACCTAACTGTAGTGAGTCTAATTTGAGAAAATCTAATCGTTCACTATAGCTCAAGTCGGGAAAATTCAAGACCCTTCTAGTAAAGTATCTTTGAACTCTCTCAATACTTTTCACGTCTTGCTTTTTGTGTGGTGACCAAATTACCGTGCAATATTCTAGTAAAGGTCGGATATACGTTTTATAAGCCATAACTAGCAGTTCAGTATCTTTAGCCTTAAATGCTCGAAAAATCAATGACATCCTAAAATATGCACTTTTAACTATATGTGCAATGTGCGGCGAAAAATCCATATATTCGTTCAAAAGAATACCTAAATCTTTTACTTCGTTGTTTTCCAAAATATCCTCCATTCCAATCGAATATTTTTGCCTGGGAAAACGGAGCACTTAGCCAAAGATAAAGGTAATTGCCACTTTTCAGACCACTCATGAATATTCAGTAACAAATTGTTCAACAAACCTGCTTGTTCTGTTACGGAAATCATTTTTACATCATCCGCAAATAGGTACATTTTCATTTTTTCATTTTTGTTCAGAAAAGCGATATCATTTATGTAAAAAAGAAACAAAAGAGGACCAAGAACGCTACCCTGTGGAACTCCGCTAGTGATATCAGTGAGCTCAGAATAAGAATCACCAATTTTTACCTGCTGAGTTCGACCATGTAAAAAATCTGTAATCCACAAAAATAATCGTCCTTTTAGTCCGTAAAATAAAAGTTTGTGAAGGAGTTTATTATGTGAGACAGAATCAAAAGCTTTGCAGAAGTCTGAGTATATAGCATCAACCGGACTTTTAGAATCGATGTGGCATATAATTTCGTTTATGTACAATAATAGTTGGGCTTCACACGATTTTTAGGCAAAAATCCGAACTGAATAGATGGAAAAATTTTATTTGAAGTATGTTAAGATATTATCTTTTAATATTTTCTCTAAAATTCTGCAACTCACACACGTTAACGAAATACACCTATAATTAGAAGTTATGGAAGGATCACCCTTTTTGAAGATGGGGATGACGTGAGCTGTTTTCCAGATTTTTGGAAGTTTACCAGTTAACAAGGAAATGAATAAGATCTTTCTAAGCGGTAATAAAAGCGAGACTTTCAAATTTTTATACAAAATACCACATAGGTAATCCGTCTGGACCAAAGGAACTAGAACAATTTAAGTTGGAGATGGCTTTAGCTATAGCTGCTTCATCAAGTACAATATTTTCCAAACCAGGCAAATTCTTCAAATCAAGGTCAAGTAAGGGTAAGCTTCCATCATCCTGAGTGAAAACTGAACAGAAAAAAGTATTCAGTGAAGTAACTTTCTTAGATTCTTCCGAAACTAGCTCGCCATTTTCCTTTTCTAAGCGGTGGCATGGTTTTAGCACTTTTCAAACGTTTACCAACAAAATTATAAAACTGTTTTAAATTTCCTTTTTCAACTAATTTATTTCCGCACCTAAATTCAAAAGCCAAAATAGCTGAAGATATTTCTTTACAAACCAGTTCGTATTTTGCTTTTAAAATCAGTTTTAGATGCTTTATATTTATGCCAAAGCCTTAGTTTTTTATTTTATAGTTTTCTGATTTCGATTGGGTATAATTTAGCTCCAATCTTTCCGAAAGATACGAATTCAGAGACACCAAGATTAATAATAGCAAGGTATTTATTATAAAAGTCACCAATAGTTACACAGTCAAAAAAGGCATTTTCCTATGAAATTGAATCCAAATAAGCTGAAAAATCAAGATATTTCCCACGCAAAAAATTCCGTGATTTTGTTTTTATTTTTTTTTCTGCTACAATCAGCAATGACAGAAAAGCTTAACTGATAATGATCACAAGAAAGTGTTAAAGGTGGCAAAACATTGTCAAAACAAATGTTAGCATTAGAAAAAACAAGATCTAAAGTGTTATCTAATCTGGTAGGCTGATTTACATGCTGAGTAAATCCATTTGATATAAGAGTATTCCAAACCAACAAAGAGCTTTTATCAGTCGGAATTTCATTAGAAAACCAATTAATGTCGGGAAAGTTAAAATCACCTATTATTATCGTTGGCAAATTTTGGGCCATACACACAAAGTAGAAAGTCACACAAGTTTTCAGTAACAGTAGCGTCATGACCTGGTGGCCTATAAGATAACACGGTTCGAATTTTTGAGGTTTTCGGAACTCCTCTTATATTAGTGATATCAACAGGCTAGAGGCTCTTCAGCGTAAATTTACTAAATACATAGTTGGATATCATAGCCCTCTTTCTTACGACGAACGCCTTAACCAACTTAACTTGTGTGGATTAGAATTACGTCGCCTGCATATTTGCTTATGTATGACGTATCAAATTATTAGTCATAAATCTTGTCTTTCCATGACAGATTTTTTTGTGCTTAATAAAAATACTACTCGCTGCACAAATCGTTTCAAGCTAGTTGTTCCTCTTGTCCGTCCTAATTTACAAAGATTCGATTTCTTCTATAAGTATATCTCCGTTTGGAATCAACTACCTGATTTTGTAGTCTCTTCCCATAACTTAAATATATTCAAATCTAGATTAATTGATGTCGACTTATCCAAATTTATTAGAGGGCGGGCTTAAATCTTCATTCTTATGACTCGCTCGTCTTGCTGTACGCTTTTATTCTTTCGACCGTACGTTTTATTATTCTTTTACGTCCTTCGTAATTGTCGCGTTTTCAGTAATAAATTGTTTCAGTTCAGTTCAGTTCAAAAATAAGGGATGAAACAAAGTAGGCTACAGTTTGTATGATTTACTGTGAAATGTTTAAAGCTCGCGCTTGGGGGTAAATAGGTTGTAGTGACCGATTTTTGTCTTTAACAAAAATACTACTCGCTGTACAAATCATTTTAAGCTAGTCGTACCCACACCTGGGCGTGAGGGGGTTTGGGGGTTTGCACCCCCAAGAAACCAAAATACCCCCCCCAGAAATCAAAATACCCCCCCCCAGAATTCGATTTTTGAAAATTTTTTTCGTTTTTTTCGCAATTTTTTGATGCCAATGGATAGTGCTTGATGAGAAACGTCGAAAAATGGTGTTTTTATCGCCATACCACCATTTTTAAGACCATTTTTTGACCTTCAAAAAAATCTTGCACCCCCCCCTCAGAATTTTCTTGCTGCCCACGTATGGTTGTACCTCTTGTTCGCTCTAACTCACAAAAGTTTTATTTTTATCTAAGTATATTTCCGTAGAAAATAACTTACTTGACTTTGTGGTTTCTTCCCTAACTCGTATATCTAGGCTAACCGACGTTGATTTATCTAAGGGTTTAATAGGGCAGGCTTGAAACATAATCCTGACTCGCTTGTCTGCTTTTGCATTGCGTAGTTCGTTTTATCGACAGTATATTATGCCTCTAAAAAAACCAGTCGATTTCTAACCTAAAAAAACCACCCCCTTTTTCCATAACCAAAAGGAGATGACTGATGATATTATACTGGCGAACAGGCTGTTACCTGAGGATTACAACTGACTTCTGATCTCTTTCCGGATCATTCAGAAACTTGAGATATAAATTTGTCGAAAAGTTCCTAAAAATTGTTGTTTTTATGAATTTTTTAAAGCATTTTTAAGGGTCAGAATTTCTACCCGTATTCATATCTGCTGGAATCTTTTATGTTTTCACGTTAGGCTCCCTTGCAGACTAATGTCAAAAAAATTTAGTTGCCCTATGTCATCCACATAGCTACAGTATACCTTCAAAGTCAAACCAAAAAAAACCAGTTGTAACTTAGAAAAAACCAGCGCCAATTTTTGCAAAACTTAGCAGGAATGTGCCTCGTAGCACCTTACATGATGCCTGATATTTATTTTTCACAAAATGGGAATAACCCCAAAAACTGCCAAAAAAGTTCAATCTAAAAAAACCACTGTAACCTAAAAAAAGACTAATGCTAAGTATACGTTGCCATGGCAACGAAATTACTTTTCATCAAGTTGCATAATTTTGCACTGATTTCTTGCAGAGGATGTAGAAGAGACTTGCCTAGAGTTGTTTTTATCACTTGAAGACTTTATTTGTGAAATTTGTAGAACTTTTAATAAATTCAGAAAAAATTATTGATTTTTATATAAATGTGATAAAATGAACGGAAATATCGTAAAAAATGATTTTT
Organism: Mermis nigrescens; assembly: GCA_036768485.1. Taxonomy (NCBI): domain Eukaryota; kingdom Metazoa; phylum Nematoda; class Enoplea; order Mermithida; family Mermithidae; genus Mermis; species Mermis nigrescens. Next base: position 1,829,872 of record JAVLUZ010000228.1, read on the forward strand.
TTTAAATATGATCATTTAAGGTCAACTAACTATTTTACGCTGCAAACCACGCAATTCGCATAACGTTTTGGGGGTGGTTTTTTTATTTCCCATGGTTTTTTTACTTCCTAAATGGAATTTGTTGGATTTTTTAGTTTTGACTTAGATCGATTTTTTCTCCAAGACTAAAGGGATCTATGAATTTGAGTAAGTGGCGAAAGATGGAGCATCGACGGGACATTGCTCTGATTATATAAGTTTCTAGACTGGGGTGCTTGCACAATGAATATATGCAAAAAACATGAAACGTGGTTTTTTTAGAGGCTATGACTTTATGTTCATTATCCTATCTTTTTGCATTTTTTTGTAATTGTCACGCGTACTTGCAATAAAATATTTCTGTTCAGTTCAGTAATTGATTTATTAATCAAGACGAGCAATGGAAAGATTGTTTTCAGATTCCATTTCCAAGTGGGCAAATACCCTTTTATCCTTTCTGGATAAGCTTGTGTCTAGATATAGTTACCTGAAACAGGAAAATAGAGAATAAAAAAATAAAACATTATTGATTTAAAAAAAGCGCTTCGTCCTCTCTGAAAAGTTTTAATTTTTGTCGTATGAATTTCAATGTTACAAGTTGGAATTCCGTGTTTTGGTAAAAATCTGTTTCCGTTTTCCATTTTCAAGTTTTATTCATTTTTACATCTTCCGGAAATTATTATTTTGGTTACAAATGCTACATTTTTACTGGAGGCTTTATAATTGAAACTTTAGAAATTTAAAGCTTGCATAAAAGCAATTTTCCATGAAAAAATTTTTTACGAGTTTAATCCATTTTTCCGTTTTTTCACGGTCTTTGTTTTGCCCACTAATAGAAAATTTTAAGACGTTAGAATCCTTATTATTTATGCTAACTTTCATGATAGGCCAACCTTTGACTGAGACATCAAAATTTGCATGCTCAAAACTTACACTGTTGTAGAAGAACCTTTTTTCATTGAAAACGTTTAATATTAGGAATTTGTTAATTATCTGGGTTTTGCTTTTTATTTTCCCTCGCTTTTCCATTTCGTCTACAAATATATACGAAATGTCAACTAGACATCAAAATTTCCATGACTAAAGATTTTCGGCTTATTTCTCGTTCGCAGGAAAAAATTGTCAACCTAAGCCGTCAAAATTTTCATGATTAGTAAAACTTAATCAACAAATAGAGAACTCTTTATTTTCCGTTATCATTTTCTATTTTCTCGCTTATTCCCATTTTTCCATGTCCATTTTCTATATCCCAAGTCAAACTTGCACGTTTTTCGTTTTTCATTGTGGAATTTCCGGATTTTAATCATTTTCCTTTCCGTTTCCATTTTTTCTTTTCCTGCTATGTATGATTTGAAAATTCGTTTTTGAAACTGAATGTACTTATTGTCATGGAAATTTGAAGGATTTTTTATAAATGAACAAAGTTATCATTTGTACTACGCATCGGTGTCCACGGTATCATTGCGCAGGGCCGGTTTTATGTGCGAAGTGCTAACATCGTATAATGTGTACAAATTACAGTACAGAATGGTATAGGGAGGGGCGAGAGTAGGCATTTCACCCCTCCTTAAAGTTTTGGAAAATTGGTTATGGTTACTGTCAAGCAATTCACAGATGATATAAGCTTTGCCTAGAAATTTTCGAGTTAAATGTAGAAAATCTAGCTCATTTATCTAAATATCCAGTCAAAGTGATCAGTTAACCACAAAAATATCAATTATTTTCTATGAAGTATGTATCTTAGTAATCTTTTAGTCACTCTGAGTTTTATATTCGTCAAAAATAATTATTTTCTTCGATAAAGTGCAGTTTGACATCGAAGTTAATGGGTTCATCAAGTCAAAGGTTGCATTGTTAGAGGCTTAAAAAAGGTATTGAAGCTTTATGCATGTCAGCCTGTCAGAGCCATTTATAACCGTTTTCCCTCAATTTCACCCCCTCTAAACACTCCTTTCTAGCTCGTGTGCGGATGGAGTATACAACATGCAACATTGACCTCAAAGAAAGATACATAAATGAGAGAAAAGTAATCAATTGGTACATGAAAGTGAAACTTCAAAGTATGTATTACGCACTAAGTAGAAAATTTGTTATTATGGTGGTTATTTAACAATGCGTTTTATTGCATGTGTGTGTTGTATTGCTAAATGTATAACTCATTTAACCTTTGTAGTTGCTAGTGATGGGTAACAAGGTTGGTAAGTGCGACGGCCATTTTAATATGCCTACAGAATTCCCTAGATCCGTTGGAGAATCTTCAGCAGAAACTTCTTCAAATAAGTTGCCGGATAATGCTCACGTTCCCATTGTTAGTTTGCAAGAATATGCTGCTAAATACATGAAATTATTCGAGTTTAACCCCGGAACGGCTGATGATTTCCACAAGAAATGTAAAGGTAATATCAGCCGCGAATAAGGGGTTCGTACGAATGTGTGTTTTTGATGATGTTTGACGAATAGCTCGAAATGTAGTTACAATACAATTTTATGTAAAAATTATTTTTCACTAAACTGAATAATTTGATTGAAAAATCGGATAAATGCATACATGTACACCTTATATGCACACTGGGGGGTATGGGGGTACCTTCCTACTACCGCAACTTTTGAAAGGCACACCCCCTCAGGCCATTTGTGGACCAAAACTTATTGTTGGAATTATGAAAGAACGATAGACGATGCTCAACAGCATAATCTGAAGTATTTTTCGAGTAGTACTCTGTCCATTCATATTCAGACACTTTTTGTCCATTATTTTGCATATTTGATAGTTCAATTCGTTTCATAATTCTTATTATCATTTTTTTATGCAAAGTTAATCAGAAGAAAGAAGAAATTTTATTACTAATACATTAACTGATAAAATGCAAAATGACAAGATACATAATATCCGATTACGAATTAGTAACGGGACATGCGAGTCAATGGAATGACAAGTTTGACGCGCGCCCCACAGGATATCTAGATAAATCAAAGTTTGCTAATCTAGATTTAAATATGTTTAGGTTAGGAGAAGAAACAATGAAGTCAGGTAGATCGTTCCAAACTGCGATGTATTTGTAAAACAAATCAAACTTTTCTAAATTAGAATGTACAACAGGTATGACTAATTTAAATCCATTAATGCTGCGGGTAATATTATGATTAAATACGAAAAAATCATCAGCTTCCAAACATAATTTGTGACAAATAATCTGATACATCATACACAGACAAATCTGCAAGCGTCTTAATTCAAGTCTGGACAATTAAGTTGTATTAAACGATCCTCGTATGAAAGAATATTATTATAACCACAAATATATTTAGTGAATCTACGTTGAACAGCTTCCAGTCGATCTATATCACTAATATAAGAGGGGTTCCATACACTACAACAGTACTCTAATAAAGGTCTAATATAACAACTATAAGCTTTAACAAGGTTACATCAATCACGTGAAAAAAACGATTTGCGTATTAAAATACATCTAGAGAAAGCTTTTTTAATCAAAGAATTATAATGTTCCTTCAATTTTAAATTTTGGGAAATCAAAACTCCTAAATCACGGCCAAACATATCACTAGAAATAATTTCCCCATTTAGTCTATAAACAACTTTTTGATTATTATTACCCAAATATAGAACTTGACTTTTGGTTCGTGAAATAGGTAAATCCCATGTAATTGCCCAGTCAATAATCTTATCTAAATCAGACTGTAATAATTTACAGTTACGACTAATATTGAAAATTTTGATATCATCAGCGAACAAATAAACCGTGCTGTAAATATTATCACATATATCATTAATAAAAATCGAAAAGAGTGTAGGTCCAAGGACACTTCCTTGGACGACACCGCTAGTAACAGACACTTAATCTGAAAAAGACTGATTAATGCGAACACACTGAGAACGATTGAACAAATAGACCTTTAACCATGCAAACAAATTACCCTTCATTCCATATCCTTTTAAATTAATAAGAAGCTTTTCACTATTTACTTTATCAAATGCTTTTGAAAAATCTAAGTATATTATATCGACAGTTTCTTTTTTAGCTAAGGACTGAATCCATGAAAACTTACATTTTAACAACTGTGTTTCATAAGATTTATTCTTTTGAAAACCGAATTGAAAAGGAGATATTAGTTTATTAACATTAAGAAAGTTTAACAATTGACTATTAATAATTCTCTCCATAATTTTTGCTATAGAACAACAAAGAGAGACGGGCCTGTGATTTTCAACTAATGCTGGATCCCCCTTTTTCAGAATGGGAATAACATGTGCCATGCTCCAAAGCTCGGGAATCTTTCCAGACAGAAAAGATACAGTGAAAATAGTAACTAACGGCTTTACCATTTGAAACGACAATTTTTTAATAAAAAGATTACAGATTCCATCTGGGCCAACTGCAGTTGAATTATTCAGATGGTTAATGGCTTCCAATACACAATTCTCACTAAAAATGACGTCAGAAAGCGAAAGTATTTTCATAGGTTGTGACAGGGGTGGGGGGGGTAAGGAACGACAAAAATATCTATAAAATCCACATAAACTCATCATTTTAGCGCCATAATTAGCCGTAAAAATTAATCATATATCCTTCCGCCTCCTAAGGTAATTCAGTTTATTCCTCCCATCCCAGGAGTTTTGACCGTGTGCATCTCACGGTCAAAAGTTCTGGGAGGGTAACAAATCAAGTTTCCTTGGGGGAGGGGGGAATAATTAATTTTTATGGCTAATTATGGCGCTAAAATGATGAGTTTATGTTGATTTTTCCTACCCCTACGCCCCCCGTCACAACCTGCTAAAATGCTCTAATTCGTTGTATTTTGTTCTTCAATATTAATGATTTAGTTTGCATGAAAAGAAATGATAATAAGAACGATAGAATGACTTGGACTATCAAGTATGGACAGAATAATGGACAGAATAATGTACAAAAAGTGTTTTAATGAATGAATGGACATAGTAAGTATATACTACTGAAAAAATACTTCATTATACTGGTGAGCATCGTTTGGCGCTCTTTCATAATTTCAACTATAGGCTTTAATCCGCGAATGGCCTGAGTGGGGTATGCCTTTCAAAAGTTATATTAGGGGGATACATACAAGATCATGGGGGGCGAGAGGGGGTATTACTTCCCCTTAGTTCTAAAAACTGATAGCTATACAGCCATTTTGGCTGAAAAATCATTGATATATGTGTTTTTTTAGGCTCAGAAAATTAGTTATATAGCATTTTTAGGTTCAAAACTACTATATAGCCTTTTTTTAACTTAGGAACTTACCCTGTGAGCTCTGAAATACTATGTATGTGGTCGTTTTTTCTGAGTTTCATCGGTATTTTCTTAGCTCAAAAAGGGCTAAATTGATATTTTTAGTTTAAAAAGGCTATGTAACTATGTTTGTGGAGTCCAAAAAGGCTGTATACATAGCTAGTTGCGCCCAAAAAAGGCAATATAAGCGTTTTAACGAAGCACTTAGCTATCTACTAATTTTTGGTTCCCCTTCCCTCTGAAAGTTTGACCTTGCGCACCTATGAGTGGATGCCCCCAAACCCCCCAGTGCCCATACCCCCCAGTGTGCATGTGTGCATAAATTGATTCGATTTTTTTATACATTGAAGTCACGCATTTAACAAGTCTTAATTTTTTTCTCACATTGCCTGACAGTATATATATATATACATTTTAAATTTTCCTAAATTTTAGGAGGAGGTAGTACGGACGAATTACGGTAATAGGCATAATTGCACTTGGTCACAGTGGTTAGGAAGAGGTATAATTAGGGGGTCTGTAATCAGGGATGAATGAGAAAAAGGATTTTAGCCTTAGTAAATTGCGCTTGTGTGGTATATTATTTCGAAATCGTTTGAAATTACAAGATTTTAGGCCCGAATCGCTCGACAGTACTTTAGTTCTAGACCCTCCAGGGGGTAAATACCCCTCTCTTCGCCCATGATGATAGGTACGTATTACTCTCCGGTCCGGGTAGCTAGTAAAAAAATTGGAAAATGGCTTTAAAAATCGGTGTAAATGTTAAAATGCCATCAACACTTCCTGAATTTGCGATGAGAATAATTCGATTTTTGTCACCGTGCAGATCAGACGTACACGTGGCATGAGGTTAGTAGATATCTACGGTTAGAAGAACAACAGGGGAAAATTTTTCTGTGGAAAATATGGCAAACTGAAGGCGTGAAATTGATAAAAAATCAAAGCCGTTTTCAAAATTGCTTGAAATTATAAACGAGTAGAAAACGATTTGCGATTTGAATCGGCTACAATGATAGCCTTACTGAATTTAATGAACAAAATAGAAGGTTAGACTATCTTTTTCAAATCTACTATTGTTGTGACTCTTCTGTTTAGCTTTTAAGTAAAAAATTGACAATTTTTCACAATGTTTTATTCTTTCTGCTGATTGTTTCACTTGACAGGATGTTGGTCATTGAATTAGGAAATTTAGAATTTACAGGCGATTGAATAAAATATAGTATTTTAAAATTAGTATATAAGTCGGCTTTGTTAGTACGTCAGAGTAGTCTGGGAATGGCTTATATCTAGAGAAAAAATTTTTTAAAGCTTATACTTTTAAATTAGGCCTCTCATCTACTTTTCGACTACTGAGCTTTGCTAGTTAATGTTATAAAATAAGGTGTTGCCGTATGTGTGTATGTTTTCAGACATATTTAAAACTTACGTTGGTAGCCTAAACTGTAAAACTAATGTGGCACATTTGAAGGATACATAATGATTCAAATCCCGTATTTTTTTAAATTTTTTGATTTTCTAAGATTCTAATCTCATGAAATCTAATCTTATGCAGCGTAGTTGAGAATTTGAACGTTATGTACATATGTGGGTGATAAATTACCGTTTCACTACTCATCCCGTGTGCACGGGTCACTCAATTCTGATATGCATTATTTATAAATTCTCATAATTTTCGTCAATTATCTACTGCTCTGTTACATAAGCTGGTAGGTAAATTCTTAATATTGCTCGAAAATTACTTTCAATAGATGTTTTTCCAATATGCTTTGATGGTGGAAAATTTATGGTACAGAAAGGCCTTTCAAACCATTTTCAAATTAGTCATACGATTAGCTTATCGCCTGCCTCAAGTGGTTACAGGTTCGGTGCCACCTATGTCGGATCTACTATGTTCGGACCTCAGGAAGTGCGTCCAATGTTTTTAAGAATGATGTGTACATAATATTTGTTAGGAATAATAGGCTTCGTTTGACAGATAGTAGGAATCAGCCTATGAAACTGAATTGTCCAATGTAATTTGAAGTTTTAAACGCGAATCTGAAATATTCGCTGAAATAATGTGAAAGAATTCTATAAGTAATAAAAAGACACTACTCTTTCGACCACGAATTTTATCGTTTTAAAAGCAGTATCAAATTTCTTTAATAGAATTTTCCTCATTTTTGTTCTTGTTTTAAAAACAAATTCCAGAGCATATTTGCACTTTAAATACCATCTGGAGTTGTTTGACTAACAACTCCCGTAACAACAGCAATTTTGTTTAGTAGCATATTTATATATCACCAAAAATATATTCCAATTTATTTTCCCGATCAGTTATTGTGTAGCCTGTGTTGTGTACCTTTCATTCAAACAGTTTCTCTTGGATCATAGGTGCAAAAGGACAGGGTCGGTAGGGAGGAGTAAAATCCCAGAAATTCAAAACTGTCAATTTAGTATCAATAATTTTTTGCTATTCAAACGACGAAAATGGTCTAAAAAGCCTTAAAATCCTTAGGTTCAATACATCAAAATAGCCTTAATAGTCTTAAAATAGCCCAAAATAACCTTTCACCTTAAATAGCCTTAAAATAGCCTTCAAAATAAGCCTAAATAACCTTTTTATATGAAAAGTTTCTTATTATTTTTTAATACAAACGTTTGTTTCCATTTTGACCGCTTAATTTCGTTTTTAACACCAAAAAATAGAGGAGTTGATCAATTTTAGGCGCTTTTTAACTTAAAAGCAGATGAAAGTTTTGACATCATAACTGCTTGTGTCCTCGAAAATGATGCAAAAAACGTTCCGTCAGCTCAAAATCGCCGGACGGTACCTGTCAGCTTACCCCTCAAGGAGAGGTAGTAATACCTCCCTCACCCCTCTATGTGCGTGTATGCTTGAATTTATCCTCACTGTTCAAAAATATTCTATGTCTTATCATGCGCTTCCCCTGTACATTTACCCTGTTATATGTTTCTACGTGTGACTGTTTATTAGGTGAGGTTAATGTTGTAGGCGTTTCCAGTCTTACTTGGTGATTCGGATTTATCCGGTAATCTTACAGCAACAGCCATCCATCAGTTCGGCGAAAGGCTTAGATGCAAAGCCGCAACACAGGTTTGTTGTGCTCAGTTTTGTGTTCCTATTTATTCGTTCTAGGGATGTTCAGGGGCTGACTATTTATCCGGGGTCGGGGCCGGGGCTGGAGATTATGCCCCGGCTCTAGGGCCGGGGCAAGATGCTATGTATACTAATGTGTGCTGACCCTGTAGTGTAAATCTAAGATAGTTCATGGTACTTTATGCAACAGTAACTTATTGATAAAAGTTCAAAAAAGGATTAATTGAAGGTTTATCGCCTTATGAAGGCTTTAAATTAAAAACTAGAAGTAAGAAAAATATTTTGAAAAGTATCAATGATGCTCCTGATCCTGGATCATCTCATTTAAAGACTAAAATTATGGCGCTAAACGGGCGATTGTTCATTATGGTTTTGTGATCGTTGACTTACATGTACGTTGTAGACCATACATGGGCAGCGACGAAATTCCTTGGGGAGGGGGTCAGGATGTTGTAAAACTGACAAAAATCCTAAAAAATATGCCAGAAGTTTGATTCTGGGGTATATCGATTTTTGGGGTCTGCCGCATTCTCGGTCTTCTAAACCCCCACGCTTATGTGTATCTAGACGACATATGTATTTTTGAAGTTGTTACTGAATTTCGTACTGTTAATAAATGTGAGTAGTGAGTACCATACACGCACAAATAAATGGGAATTGGGAGTAGAGCCCAAAATTTTCTAGAGTTCCTTTTTCGGGCTCAAAAACGATGGGTGACGGTCCAATTTCATTTCGTAAAAGTCCTACTTTGATATCGTATTATAACAAAGGTGTAGCGCGAATGCAAACTTTAAAGCATTTGTGCAACATGGAGTTGCCTTCTCTTACTGAAAAGATAAGAGATCGAAAACTCAAAAAATATCTAAAGAGCTGAAAATGTTTAGCGCTTTGTAGGTAAATTGTTAATTGACAAATGACAAAATATATTTTTGTTAAGGCGTTCTTATCAATTATTTGTCAAAGATTACTGCTGCTACTCTCTTTGCGTTGTAATTTTGTCTGAAAAAAATTTCCAACACCCTTTTATGCTGAAAAACGGTGGATACGCGTCAAAAAGCATAAAAAGTATCAAAAAATTTGAATGAATTATAGAAAATATATTCGAAAAATGAGTAGATTATAGTGCAAAGCACGGTTGTTTTTTGTATTCGGCAAAGATTTTTCGCGATGTACGAAGACTTGGGGACCGTCTTTGTACATGTACAAAGATTTTTTCTGCAAAAAGGATCGAAATTCGCAAAAATTCTCGGCGCTCCGCGCCGAAAATGAGCAATTGTGTGTTCTATATATCTTTATAATTTCAGAAATTGCATTTTGAAAGGGAAAATGCCAAATTTTTTGGCGCTTCGCGCCGTTTTGAGACGATTATTACTGATTTTCGCCCTCAGAAACCTAGAAATTGCTAAAATACGTAACCAAAGGTCGAACAACTCTGTTTTTGCCACACTAAAATCGCTACTGTAGCATATTATAGTACCCAAAAATTTGTTTGTACGAAATGTACAAAGACTTTTAGGGACCATCTTGGTACATGTACAAACGGACCTTGTACAAAAAAACACTGGTGCAAAGCGCTGAAAATTTGACCTATTTGGCAAACAGGTATCTGAAAATGCTTAAGACAGCACCTATTCTACGGTTTTTTATGGAAAATCGCGAATTTTAGGGGGGTTAAAACTTTTTGGGGGAGGGTGATGAAAACCTTCCTTGGTTGGTGAAAGTCACACGTGAGCGTGTTAGGGGGTATGCAACCCCCAGAAGGCCGAATATACTTTTCTTCTAGAATTTTTTTGTTTTCTGCTCGCGATTTCTTATGCAAATGGAAAGTGCTCGATGAGAAACATTGGAAAATAGCGTTTTTCGCTATTACCACCATTTTGAGACCATTTTTTTACCTTTAAGAAATCTTGCACTGCCAGAGTTTTATTGCTGCCCACCTATGGAAGACCTCATTTAAACTCACCAAGATCAGTTTGATCTAGGATCCTCTTAAACAGGGCTACCCCAATATGTTTTAAAACATTCAAAAATAAGGTCTAAAAATTCACTCTTTACGTGTAGAATAGCGTTTTTTCGGTGTTTTGCATTATCATAAGTTTTAACGCAACATCTTTCCGAAAATTTTAGACAATTTTGTGCTAAATAATCATTAAATTTCTTTGACTTTAAGGAAAGCCCGGCGCCGGAAAATTTGAGATAAATTAGACGGAAGGATCTTTAGAAGCTTGATCTTCCGTTAGATTTCCTGTATTTTGATGTGGGACGTCTAAAATTTTCAATAGACATGCGTAAAAATAGAAGAAATATATGCTGAAATAGCTGTTCCCTCAAATTTTGGTTCTGCCCACGTATGATCTGCACTTTTTTGACATAAAAATTACGCTTATAATTTAATCGCTGCCAATGTATGCTCTAAAGCCTCTTTAAACCATTTAAAAATGGGCAAAGGTACATATGTATATCTAGTATCTAACCAAGATAGGCGGATCCAAGATTGTTTTATACATATATATATGGGAACTTCGCTGGGGTTGCTTTGCTAGTAAAAACCGCATTTTCGGCGTTAATAAACGTGATCCATCCGTTGAGATGATAAAATTTATTCTGTTGTAAAAAATTATTTTTTCTCAATAGAATGAGAAAAGTGTCGTTTTTTGGTCGCGTTTGAGGCAAAATTTTGGAAAATATTTCATTCGAAAATTGAAAGAATATGACAAATAAATGCAATCTTCCCATCACACAAGAGCATGGGGGTGAGGGATATATTACTCCCTGAGCTTTGATAAACTGATAGCTATACAGCGATTTTGGCCGAAAAACCATTGCTGTATAGTCTTTTTTGGTGCTGAAAATTAGCTATATAGTCTTTTTTGAGCTCATAAATGCTATTTAGTTGTCCTTTCTGAGTCTCAAAAGGATACATACACACGTGGGTGCGGGGGGTTTGGCGGGGGGGGGTATGCACCCCCTCAGAAGTGAAATACCTCCCAGAAATCAAAATCCCCCCAGAATTCAAATTTTGGAATTTGTTTTTGCTTTTTCAGCGATTTTTTGATGCCATTGGATAGTGCTCAATGAGAAACGTCGAAAAATGGTGTTTTTTCGCCATACGACTACTTTTAAGACCATTTTTTGACCTTTGAAAATTTTTCACCCCCAGAAATTTGTTCACCCCCCCCCAGGAATTTTTTTACCCCCCAGAAATTTTTTCACCCCCAGAATTTCGGTGCTGCCCACCTATGGATACATGGCTATTTTCTCGACTCCAAAATGAGATAAATGCTATTTTTTGTCCAAAAGCTATATAACTATGTTTGTGAATCCAAAAAGGCTAGATAGCTTGTTTTCTGAGACCAAAAAGGCTATATAGCTAATTTTCTGAGTTCAAAAGGACTATAGAGCCATTTTTACGAAGCAATAGCCATCTAGCAATTTTTGGTTTTCACCCCCCTCCTGAAAGTTTGACCTTGCGCACCTCTGCTTCCCATCTTTCCTTGCATTGTCATATTTTGCCGTGTAAGAAGAGCGCCTCGAAAACACGGCTCTTTCGATGGACATTGAGTCAGACTGAGTAAATCGTTTCGGGTTAACAGCTTCGAATCAATTTATAGTTCTTCCCATACATGTACATAATAGCTTATAATTTCGGAAGGGGATCCTAGGCCATTTTTAGAAGGGGGGTGAATGACCTCTAGTTTTTAACCAAAAACGCCCAAAAAACATTTAAAAACGGCCAAAAAATTCATTTTTTTCCAAAAATCGGGAGGGGGTCAAAAGTTTTCTGGCTTTGGGGGATGGGGGACAACTGACTCTGGGTAAGCGGATCCCCCATCCCCCTGTTACACGTATGCTTCTTCCTCTCATTCATCCACAGGCATTTTTTAATCGTTTATCAGTTTGCGTAATTTTTATATTTTCATTTTACACATTTTATTCAACAACTGTCAAGAAGTTAGTTTTTAGTTTTCCTCATTGAAAACGCATAATTTGAATATTTTGTAGATACAAAAAAGCCGATTCGTCGGTGCGCAGATATCTGCGGATTACCGTTTTCCCACGGCCACCGTAAGTGCCACAGTGGCTAATCTCGACTTAGTTAACGAATCTGGCGTGCTCGTTGGATCATATTTACGTAAAGTTACGAAAGCGGTCGATCTGGGTGTCGAACTGGTGTATCAATATGGAAGACAAATACCCGGCGGCCAGCTATCCGCACTCAGCTACTTAGCCAGATACACAGGTGCGTCGTAAAGTCACCGGATACTCAGTCTTGAGCAGACTTGCGCAGCGTGGGATCAGGGTGGGGTGAAATTTTAAAGTGCCCTTTTTGGGCCCAAAAATGGTGGATAAGTGTTAAAGACATCGTTTTCACGCGATTCTGACGATGTTATCTTTTTTAGAGCATAAAAACATAAAAAACTGTCAAAAAAATTAAAAAATTCGAACAAATTGAACAAAATTTAGTCAAAAAATGTGTATATGGCGCCGAAAATTGGCGCTTTTGAACAACTACGAATTTTTTCTGGAAACTTGAAAAATTGCGAATTGGGAAAGGGGTTGAAAAAATATGGGTGGGATGGAAACTCTTCTAGTGGGTGAAATAAACCCTCAGATCATGTATGCATCTGCATGTTCATATATAGACAACAGAGGATGTGGGGATCTTTAATAATTTATAATCAAATTTATAATCAAATAATTATAATGATTATGATTATAATAACAGCAGCAGCTACTACAATAATAATAATAATGATTTTAATAATAATAATAATAATAATAATAATAATAATAATAATAATAATAATAATAATAATAATAATAATAATAATAATAATAATAATAATCATAATAATAGATCTTTAATCAACCTTTTTCATTGGAAGTTGGCAACGGCGAACGACTGACTATTGTCCACTGTCGAGGCTCGGATTAAGCACTCGATTAATGTATAGTAATAACACGGTTATTTTGTATTCGGCAAAGATTTTTCCTGATGTACAAAGACATTTCAGGACCGTCTTTGCACATGTACAAAGATTTCTGTGAAGACAAAAACTGTAGAAAGGTGTGAAATTCCAAAAAAATTATCGATGAAATAAGTAATTTTTTGTCCTATATATCTTTTGAATGACAGAATTTCCATTTAGAATAGAAAAATGTCAAATTTTTCGGCGCTTCGCGCCGTTTTGAGACAATTTTTAGTAATTTTTGGCGACAGAAATCCAAAAATTAGCTGAAATGCACCACCAAAGGTCGAATAACCCTGTTTTACAACACTAAAATCACTACTGCACCATATTACATATAGTACACAAAAATTTGGAATGGGACGTTTGGGCGCAGCCAGTTTGGCGCCTCCGTTTTGGCGCAGCCCTTTTGGCGCTAGGACAGTTTGGCGCTGCCGTTTTGGCGCGACTCTTTTGGCGCAACAGTATTCTTCTCATATAGGGACGTTTTGGCGCAGCCGTTTTGGCGCGGCCATTTGGGCGCAGTAGAAACGGGCGCTTACGTGTATGTTGTATATATGATTACATATGTATGCATGTATATGCATGACTGTGCAGTACCTGAGTAAGTGCCTACCTATTATACTTATATTGTATGTATACTTACTTGCTGGAGAAACTGAAGCTTATTACTGAGATAGGTATTTTATGAATCAGACGTGAGAAATTGTTCGTTTGCTACAATGTTTTTTTTGGCTAAAAAAAGAATTTTTAATGAGAAATATGATGATTGCGACAAACTGGGCGATAATATTCCCTTGCTACGAAAAAAGATGTACAACAAAAATACAACACCCATTTGCTGATGCTGCCAATTTTAGAGTGTCTGCTCTAAGAAAACTTTTCTTTCATTGAGCAGCAATATGACTGAAGAAGCACACAAAATGAGAGCTCTTTTACGATCTTCAGAGAATAAATTTTCACATCTCAAGATTTTGTTTATAGCGAAACTGAGGAGTAGACAACTGAAAAATAACCGATTGTCAATTTATCTCATCAGCATAAATTTTGCGTATCTCATTAATGACGTACTGCGATCAAAACTTCGAACAAAAAGCAATTTTTTATTAATTAATTACGAATGTGTGATTCAAATGAATAGTCCAACAAAATTCGTTGACTGCGCGATGTTTCTGTCTAAATCAGACACTTTATATTCATATTGTAATTAATGTAACCAAAACAGTCGCGCCAAAATAGCTGCGCTAGAACGTTCATGCGCCAAAACAGATGCGCCAAAACGGCAGCGCCAAAACAACCGCGCCAAAAATCTCGCTCCAAACTGTCATTGCGCCTGAATGGTTGTGCCAAAACGGCTGCGCCAAAGCGGCCGCGCCTAAACGTCCTAGACCGCAAAAATTTGTATGTACTAAATGTACAAAGACTTTTGGTGACCATCTTTGTATATATGCAAACGGACCTTGTGTAAAAGAAACAGTGGGTAATAAACATGGTTCTGGAAGATTATGGCTATATGACAACGTGCTAATGACTCCGGTTAATAAACGCATGGTTAGAATATGTGACTAACCGACTTAGCCCCATTTTTTGTCAGGCAGACTCGATTAGTAGACACTAAGAAGTAAAAATCGATTGCTTTAGAATTTTCATTTATAAAGGTGTACTAAAATTCTATCGCTTTGCAAACAGTTTAGAAAAAGAAGCAGTAGCAAGCAGACATGCACAGCATGGGAATTCTGGGAGGTTGAAATTTTAAGGCGCCTTTTTGGGTCCGAAAATGGTAAGTACGCGTTGAAAACATAGTTTTTCTGCTTTTCTGACGACGCTCTATATTTTAGAGCATAGAAACAAGGTAGAACAAATTGGACAAAATATGGTCAAACTATGAGTATGTATATGGTGCGAAACGTCGAAAATTTGACACTTTTGAACAAATAGATAGCTAGAAACGCTTGAAAAAACAGGTTTGCTACGAATTTTTAGGAAATTTAAGGAAACTTTTGAAAAACGTAAATTCGGGGGGGAGTGGAAAAGTTTTTTGGGATGGGGGAGTGGGAATTGACTGGGGTGGAGGAAATCCCCCAAACCCCCACGATCATATATGGTAGTAATCAAATATTAAGCGTACCTAATTTTATTATTTTAGGGACTAATTTCGTTACTAGCGCAGCAATCGGTAGAAATTTGCTCCATTTTTGTTATTATCATAAGCAAGACGAGTTTGCACAATTCGGTGTTGAATGGGAAACTAGTTTTCGAATGGGCGAAAGCACAGCAACTTTTGGCTATCAGGCCGAAATACCTAAGACAGGAGTCGTATTTAAAGGTAATTTTAAGCGCACTTTTACAGACTCTTTGCTTATGTGTATTTTTGTTTTTAATAGGATTCTGATGAGGTATTATCTTAGCTCTGCTTTTTTCTTTTTTGTTTGACTTATTCACAATTTGACAACGTACATATAATTTCTCAGAGTATGAGGTTTAAGGCTAGAATTGTGTAATTTATTAACTGCTTTATTGGGAGTTCGAATGTTTTCGTAGTAAGTAATCTATTTTAACTATGGCGGATAGAGATTTTTTCAATTAAACCGAGGCGATCCCTTTAAACATTCTATCATTAATTTTCGCTATAGATTCGCGGCAATTCTAAGGGGGAGGGGTAAAGTTTTAAATGTGCTTTTTTGGGCTCAAAAAATCGGGATACGCGTCAAGAACCCCATTTTTGGCGTTTATGGCGATGCTCTATGTTGCTAGAGCATAAAAACGTGAGAAAATTTTTAGAAAAATCATATAAATTGGACAAAATATTCCCATACTCAAAATCGGTGAATTCTTACGCCTTCTTCAAAAAGACTTTCATTTTTAGGACGTCCACAAAAATTGAATTTCATTCACCTCCTGCTTCATTTAGCCAACTATTCACTCCTAAAATTTGGAGTTGCTACATAAGTACACTACTCGCCACGAATGTTAACGCTTTAATAAGCGTCTAGAGCTTGTTAGGCTTATATCTTTAACACATCGGTCCTATTTCCGCCCACGCACGACCGGTGTGTTAAACATATAAGCCTTAACAAGCTCTATCATCCTATGCAGCATATTAAAACGTAAACATTCGTGGCGAGCACTGTATATGCAGGGTCGTATTTAGGGGCGGCTGCCCCTCTCTAAGCCGAAAACAAATTTTGCAAGGTAAGATAATGCACGGAAAGATGGAAAAATGGCATGTCTTTGTATCGAAATTTTCAAATATCAAGCATTTTCCATAATTTTGGCCTAAGCCCGACCGAAATATTTCATTTTTATAAACTTTTAAATTAGGAAATAACTTTTTCCGAAAAAGGTATAATTTCATTATCTTAACGGATGGAGCGTGTCGAGAAACGTCGAAAAATGCTGTTTTTGCGAGCTACCCCGACGAAGTTTCCGAGATATAGACCAATTTATGTTGGATCCGCCCCCCGCCTTTGGCCGGATCCTGGATACGGATCTGAGCACACCTTAGCGTGGGGGGTTGGGGTATACACCCCCCCCCCGAGAAACCAAAATACCCCCAGTTTGTTTTTTTCGCAAATTTTTGATGCCAATGGATAGTGCTCGATGAGAAATGTTGAAAAATGGTTTTTTCGCCATATCACCGTTTTTAAGGCCATTTTTTACCTTTGGAAAATCTTTCACCCCCAGAATTTGGGTGCTGCCCACGTATGGATCTGAGTATATGTATATCCGGCTAAAATCAAATATGCACAGCATGCAGTTCTGGGGGGGCTTGAAATGATAAAATTCCATTTTTGGGCTCAAAAAAGGTGGACACTACACATGGGGGTATGCACCCCCCAGAAGTTGAAATACTCCCCCAGAAATCAGAATACCCCCCTTCCCAGAATCAAATTCTGAAAATTTTTTCGCTTTTTTAGCGATTTTTTGATGCCATTGAATAGTGCTCGACGAGAGACATCGAAAAATGGTGTTTTTTTCGCCATACCACCACTTTTAAGACCATTTTTTATCTTTGAAAATTTTTTCACCCACTCCCCAGAATTTCGGTGCTGCCCACCTATAGTGGACACGCGTCAAAAACGTGTTTCGGCGTTTCTGACGATGCTCTATCTTTCCGGGGCTTAAAACTAATGAAAAACAGGAAAACATTTGCTTGGATTGAATAAAATATTACAAAAATCCGAAAATCTGCTACTTTTGAGCACACAGATGACTTAAAGCGCTTGAATAGCACCTTTTTTACGAATTTCTTTGGAAAATCAAAAATTTTTGAGAGGTCTTAAAAAAGTTCTGAAGGAACCCAGCCCACAGCTCATGTATGGTTAAAACTCCCCGAATCTATTACCTGCCCACGTGTGTAGGGATTCAGTTCGTTCGCCATTCTATGATCTCATGCGTGACGAACCGAAGGGAATATGTTGCATCTATGTATTGTATCTATGGTACTGCAGTTTTTCTGCGCTTTTTCATCCTCTAAAATTGAGTATTTCTCATTGATTTTTAATTAGCGAATGAATAAGCTTTTTCTATCTTTATTGACAAAATTCGGCATTTCAGAAAACATCACCCGAACCAGATTTTCAGCGGTTCATTCCCTTTCACTATACCTGGGCGTGGAGGGGTTTTTTGGGGGGTAGGCAACCACGGAGAAACCAAAATAACCCCCCAGAATTCAATTCTTGAAATTTTTTTTTGTTTTCTCGCAATTTTTCGATGCCAATGGATAGTGCTCGATGAGAAACGTTGAAAAATGGTGTTTTTCCGCCATACCACCATTTTTAACACACCTGGGCGTGGGGGTTAGGGGGTATGCACCCCCGAGAAACCAACATACCCCTCCCCCAGAAATCAAAATACCCCCCCCCTCCAGAATTCAATTTTTTAAAATTTTTTTCGTTTTTTTCGCAATTTTTTGATGCCAATGGATAGTGCTCGATGAGAAACGTCGAAAAATGGTGTTTTTTTCGCCATAGCACCATTTTTAAGGCCATTTTTTGACCTTCAAAAAATCTTGCACCTTTCCAGAATTTTCTTGCTGCCCACGTATGATTTTTAACACCATTTTTTGACCTTTGCAAAACTTGCACCCCGCAGAAATTCGGTGCCGACCTATGCTTTCCACCTTTCCGTAATCAAACCAACTCTTGAAATTCCTATATGATGTCATACATAAATGCAGACCCATAGTAATGAAAGAAGGGAGCAGTTTGAAAGTTTCCCCTCCCGAAATGGATAAAAATTTGTTTTTCATAATGTCTCCCAACGGAAGAAATGAAAAATTCTGGAGGTGCATATGAAAGCTCGCCAAAACAAGTTTTCGGCGTACTTTTGAGTTAGTAAAAGCATTAATTTTGCAGCTCTTTGCTCCGAAAGAATTGTGTATGTAAAGTTTTGTCTTTTAAAACGCTCAAATTTGAGTTAGACATGAAGAGTTTGTCAAATTTTTAACATCGCTTTGCGCCGAACCACTAATTTTCTTATTGTTTTTCTTTGCGGAGCGTAAAGATTGAGTACAAATACGAGTAGTTAAGAAATAGCTTATTGACTAAATGGTGAGAAATCAGTCGCGCAGATAGTTCAAGCGATAGATTTTTCGTGTACGACTATAAAGTAAACTGAAAAATGTTTAGTTTTTGTGAAATTCGTCTTTACCATTGTATAGAGCTCCTTGAGATTGTAATTATAATTATAATCAATAATCATCATTCCTGAGTCTTATTCTCCTTATGACCACCATAGGTTGGCAGTACCAAAATTCTGGGGGTGCAGGATTTTTCAAAGGTCAAAAATAGCCTTAAAAATTGTGGTATGGCAAAAAAACACTATTTTTTAACGTTTCTCATCGAGCACTGTGCATTGACATGAAAAAATTGCGAAAAAACAATAAATTTTCAAAAATTGAATTCTGGGGGTATTTTGGTTTCTAGGGGGTTGCATATATCCCAAAGCCCCCACGCCTACGTGTGATGACCACCATATCTGGGCGTGGATGGGGGGGGGTTTGGGGGTATGCATCTTCAGAAACTAAATACTCCCCTCCAGAAACCAAAAATACCCTCTCCCAGAATTCAATTTTTGAAATTTTTTTCCCGCAATTTTTTGATGCCAATGGATAGTGCTCGATGAGATACGTTGAAACATGGTGTTTTTTCGCCATACCACCATTTCTAAGGCCGAAAATCTTGCACCCCTAAGAACTTTGGTGGCGCCTACCTATGATGACCACCATAGGTGGGCAGCCACCAAAGTTCTGGGGGGGTGTGTAAAATTAATTTTCAAAGGTCAAAAAATGGTCTTAAAAGTGGTGCAGTATGGCGAAAAAACATCATTTTTTCGACGTTTCTCATCGAGCACTATCGAATGGCATCAAAAAATGCGTAAAAAAGCAAAGAAAATTTTCAAAATTTGAATTCTGGGGGGTATTTCAACTTTTGGGGGGTTGCATACTCCCCCAAACCCCCCACGCCCATATGTGATGACCACACCCCTTCTTTGCCCTTTTGAGGCACAAGACGTGAATGTTTTCGCACGCCATCACTGTTATTTAATGTTTTCGTTTCACTTCAGCTTCCGTGGACACTAATTGGACAGTCGGCTCAACGCTAGAAAAGAAATTAACTCCTTTGCCTTTTACGTTGGCATTAAGTGGCATGTTGAATCATTCAAAAAATCAGTCAAGGTTCGGAATCGGCCTGATTTTGGGATAGTGGATCATATTTTATTCGCATGAAACCAAAATATGAATGTCAGTTACTGTACTGTTAGAAAGACATTCATTCATGGCCTTTCCTTTTGGCTACGCATCGGTCATTAAATCGAATGTCAAACATTTCAAGTCAGTCAATGCATACTTCGTTATTAAAGCTCGCGTGTTTAGCTGTGTAATATGGACTTCGTCTCAATCATGCTGAAATGAAAGGGTCTTTTGTTAGAAATCGATTTTATTAACTTTTATGAGCATTTGCTCAGAATGACACGTTCATAGAAATAAATGAAAATACTTTTTATTCGAGTAAAATAGTAGATAGATGAAGGTTTTTCGTTCCAACAGCGACTACAATACTTGGGAAGCAACGAAAGGGTCCGATTGGCAGGCACGTAGCTGGCCGTCTTATTTTGGGGGGACTAAGCCCAAAAAGGCCAAAAATAGCACAAAATAACGTTTAAAAGGTCCTTTTTCTCCGATTTGTCTGAATTTTGGGGGGTCCGGACCCCATATTTCCCCTAGAGCTACGTGCCTGCCGATTGGGCGAAATTGTCAAAAATAGCACCGAAAATTAAATTCTGGGGTCCATTGATTTTTTGGTTGGACCATCGGATTCTAGGGCGGGACCAACATAGCATTTTGAGTCGTACAGCAGCAGAAGACGTTTAAGACCCGGGATGTAACGACGCGAGTTTTAATTTTCCTGTACGATTGCTACGAATTTTCCTATTATCGTGAACTTTATTATACAAGATTGACTCTATAACGAAACAACTGACATCTGTATATGGTTTTGTTCGTTGAAGTTGATTCGGGCTTATTTCCACGTTTGTCACCGTTTTATGCGATCAACGTTTTAGTTACTGTACCAACTTAACACGCTTCTTTTTTGTAGATGTTTCTAAAATTTTTAGCTTGTAAATGCCAGTGCGTTTTGCTTAGGTCGAAGTTTTCAACCTGCAGAAAAATCGTGATTCTCGCACGGCAAAAAGATAGTGTACATATACTTGCAAACGCAAAACGCGTAAACAGAAAAATTATTCGTCAATTGACTGGTTTCATGTATATATTCTGATTCGAAAACTGACTATATTGTACATATGTATGTTTAGACTGGGTCACAATCGCTTGAATATCAAAAATTTTATCCAAGCTATACCTTGGCAGCAAGAAAATTCTGTGGGAGGTGAAATCGCCAAAAATAATACTAAAATAGAATTCTGTGGTCTATAGTAATCTATGGAGGCTTTTCAACTTATGCAAGGTGTGTATACTCCCCGGACTACATTGGGCGGGTGGGGGTTTATACCCTTCAGAAATTGAAACCCGCCTCCTCCAGATAACTAGACCCCCAGAATTCTATTTTTACTAACATTTTCGGCGTGTGTATACTCCCCAGACTTCATTGGGCGGGTGGGGTTTTACCCTTCAGAAGTTGAAACCCGCCCCCCAGATAACTAGACCCCCAGAATTCTATTTTTACTAACATTTTCGGCAATTTTACCCGTCCTAACCTAGAATTTCTTGCTGCCCACTTATGCCCCAGACCCCCCACGCCCATGTGTATACTAAACACTTTATCTTGAAATCATTTAAGCTAGTTTATCTGAAGTGTTACAGGAACGTACAGTTCGTAGTTTATTGCGTGTTATTGTTTTGACTGCTCGCCGAATCTTTTATTGTTTGTAAACCTGCAATTTGCTGTTGTTGTTCCTAAAAAAAGTCTAAGTCAATTTTATTTTGCAAAAAGCGGATGAAACCCGTCCGTTGTTTACACCGCTTAGTGCCCAGTGCCCACTGACTATACCAGCATATGAAAATTTATTGTGCGCAACCAGTGATTTCCTTAAAATCCTTCAAAAGCGTGCGATTGTCAGCGCTTTAGTCACGAGCGCTATTGGGCCCTAGGCACACATGGGCGTGGGGGGTACGCACCCCCCAGAAGTTGAAATACCCCCCACAGAATTCAAATTTTGAAATTTTTTTGTGTTTTTTTAGCGATTTTTTGATGCCATTGGATAGTGCTCGATGAGAAACGTCGAAAAATGGTGTTTTTTCGCCATGCGACCACTTTTAAGACCATTTTTTGACCGTTGAAAATTTTTTCGCCCCCCCCCCAAATTTTGGTGCTGCCCACCTATGGCCCTAGGGCATCAAAAAATTGCGAGCAAAAACGATTTCAGAAAATTCGTTTCTGGGGTTCTTTTCGAATACGATTTGAGTTTTTTTTGTTCTGGGTGTGCATCATGCGTGGGCGGCAAGAAAATTCTGAAGGGTTGCGAGACAGAGTCCTGCGCGGGTCGGCCCACCCCGCCCCGCAGGCCCGCGCGGGCTTTTTGCGGGGCGGGGCGGGCTTTATTTTCTAAAAATTTTGGCGGGGCAGGGCGGGCCTTTCTTTTTTAAATTTTTGTTGTGTAAAAAGATACGTGCGCGAAATTGATTTCCATGCACAAGGTTTCGCGAAATAGACTATAGTCCTAAGTAATGCTCTGCTGCTCATCCTTTGAATAAATACTTAATGAAATAGAACACATGGGGGCTGTTAAAATAATACAAATTGAAATAATCCAGCTTTACCATGCATAAGCTTACATATATACAGTGTTTCAAAAAAACGAAACCCATATTTGACCTTGTGACTTCCCAACGGCTCGCTCAATTTCAATGCAAATTGTTTTAAACGATAGACAAAAACCTTCGTAAGAAACTTTTAAAGTTTCGTATCCGTAGCTTGCTTTGTTCTTGTGCAACGCGCAATTGTGTAAAAGTCGTTTTTTTCATTAAATACAATGCGTGTTTAGAAATAAATCATGTGTTTGCAACGTTGTAGCTTTTAATCTAGTAAAAATTTTAGAATACGGTCTGCTCTATTCAAAAGCCTGTTTGTCTAGCTGTTAGCCTGTAAATTTTCGTACTATTTCGCTACTTGGTTCGAGAGTTATTGAGCTTTCGCCAAATGTCATTCCTTAAGTCATTCACAAGCGCAAGCAACTCGCTGCTTATTTTGTCATTGCTGGCTCAATCGCCGAGGGAATGACCTTAGGCAAAAGCTTAATAGCTCTTGAACCAACAAACAAAATAAAACTAAAATTTAGACGCAACTAGCTAGATTAATGAGCTTTTGATCGAAGCAAACCGTATTCTAAAATCTTCACTCGATCTAAAGCTACAACGTCGCAAGCACATATTCATTTCTTACGACACATTGTATTTAATGAAAAAAACGACTTTTACCCAAATGCGCGTTGTTGTACAAGAACAAATAAAGCTGCGAAAACGAAACTTTGCTGGATCATTATGAAGGTTTTTATCTATTGATTAAAGCAAGTTGCATATGAATTGAGCGATTCGTTTCGAAGTTACAAGGTCTGATATGAGTTTCGTTTTTTTTTGAAACACCCTGTATATATAGGTAGGCAGTAGTGTTATTTTGGTAGCCCAAAAATAATTTAAATATGATATTGGTATAGTTGACTTATTTTTAATATGATATAAATATGATATTCTGCTATTTTTCATTTAAAATATGATATATTTTTGATATTTGGTATATATTTAATATACTTTTGGTAGGTAAGTGCCTATCGTGTAATTTCTGCAGCCATGTAAAAGTAGGTATCTATGTAAGCAAGATACAAGTAATTAAGACTCGTTTATTGTATGCAACTAATCAATATTTTTTCGAAGAAAAGCACAAGCATTACATTTCTAGATGCTGTTTAAAAAATTTTCGTATATTTTTAAAACTTTCAAAATTTACGAGATTAAGTTACAAAATTACATAAATTACTTTCACTTTTCGTCAAATAACAAGATTTCGGAATAACGATCAGACATGTGCGAGGGGATGTGGGGTCTAGACCACTCAGAATAGAAAGATGGAAAATTTTGTAGGGAAAATGAGGCAAAATGAAGGCCAAAACCGGATGCAAATTAAAAATTTTCTTCAAAAGTGTTTCAAATTGACCAGAAACCGTGTAATATCGTGGTTTTAAGGCTATTTAAGCGCTTATGCAAGTTATTGAGGTCATGTTAGCCCAACAAGCTGAATTCTTGATCCCTACCACAAATCGCCCATGCTGTGCATCACACCTGAGCGTGGGGGTTTAGGGGTATGCACCCCCCCCCCCCGAGAAGCCAAAATAACCCCCTGAAATCAAAATACCCCCCAGAATTCAATTTTTGAAATTTTTTGTTTTTTCGCAATTTTTTTATGCCAATGAAAAGTGCTCGATGAGAAACGTTGAAAAATGGTATTTTTTCGCCGTACCACTATTTTTAAGGTCATTTTTTCACCTTTGAAAAATCTTGCACTCCCCAGAATGTTCTTGCTGCCCACGTATGCTGTGCACCTATGATCACTATTAACGAATCACAACGGTAAACAATACAGGTGGCAAACAAGAATCGAGAAAACAATTACAATTTGATGGGTCAATGTCATGTGTTGTGGTACATACTTACCGACCTAACTGAGATTTTGAAATCTCCCAGATCTACATAGGCTACCCTTAATGAGTCGAGCTTGCCGAAAGTTATGCATTTATCACTATCGACAGGATGTCATGTCACTCGATCATACTACACTGCGCTGATTGTATATATGTACACACGATTAACGCAGGTGTACACAAACCTTAACGGACTCTATAGTATACATATGTACGAGACGAGGTGGCTTGGCTCGGTATATGTACATACATAATTAAGTAGGTACCTATACTGCATGCATACTTAAGTATGTATTATGAAGATATGACCTGGAAAATGCCTACTGCATCATGCTTCGAAATTTGCAGGGAGCGAAAGAAGGAAAAGAGTGCTACCACTTTGTACCAAAATTATACCAAAATTATATCAAAAATATTTTCACATTTTCCGGAGTTTTAATATGATAAGAATATGATATACCAAAATTCTCAGAATTAAAATATGATATTGGTAGTCCAACAAGTGCCTACCAAAATTTATTTTTGGTATATCTAAATAACACTAGTAGGCAGGTACCTACATACACACGTGGGCGTGGGGGTTTGGGGGGCATACACCCCCCAGAAGTTGATATACCCCCCCAGAAATTTTTTTTGCTTTTTCAGCAATTTTTTGATGCCATTGGATAGTGCTTGATGAGAAACGTCGAAAAATGGTGTTTTTTTGCCATAAGACCACTTTTAAGACAATTTTTTGACCTTTACAAATTTTTCACCCCCTAGAAATTTTTTTACCCCCCCCCACCCCAGAATTTCGGTGCTGCCCACCTATGCCTACATATATGTAGGTACACACTACGTCCTTACATAAGGTAGACTATCATCTATAGGATTTGAGTAATGGCGAGCATTGGGATCTGGGTTGTCCCCTGGGATCCAGCAGACCCCCAAAATTGATTTTGTTGTGCTACTTTTGGCGATTTCGCCCCATCAGACCCCCTCAGAATTTGAGCAATCAGCAGTGCAAGATTATGCCTTTTGCAGCTTACCTACATACCTAACTACACCTATCACGTTAACATCATTGTTGTTCCAATAAAGTTTATTGCTGTAAGACATTAGCTCTTATTCAATTTACAAAATTGCATTGCACTCATTTACATTGAAGATTTTGTATCACTCATTGTCCGGTTCTTTATCTTCTTGCATTCGGGCTCCTTTTCGACCAGAAATGGATACATAGAGTACATGAAAAAATTTTGCGAAGCGGGGCGGGCCTAATTTTTGTAAGATTACTGGCGGGGCGGGGCGGGTCTAAGGAGCTGCGGGGCGGGCTTTATTTCTTTCTTGGCGGGGCGGGTCAAAAAATTTCGGCCCGCGCAGGGCTCTGGTGCAAGATTTTTCAAAGGTTAAAAAAATGGCCTTTAAAATGATTTTAAGGCCATTTTTTGACCTTTGAAAAAATCCTGCACCTCCAGAACTTTGGTGCCGCCCACCTGCGATGGGCACCCTTTTTATGGACCACCACCATATGTGGGCAGCAAGAAAATTCTGGGGGGGGGGGTCCAAGATTTTTTGAAGGTCAAAAAATGGCCTTAAAAATGGTGATATGGCGATAAAAACACAATTTTTCGACGTTTCTCATCAAGCACTATCCATTGGCATCAAAAAATTGCGAAAAAAACGAAAAAAATTTTCAAAAATTGATTTCTGGGGGTCTTTTGATTTCTGGGGGGGGGTCTTTTGGTTTCTGGGGGGTCCAGACCCCCCCACGCCCACGTGTGGCCACCACCACCCTGTATGTGTACGTCGTAGATATGGCCATGCACAAAACTACATATATGTAAGACGTGACATAGTTACCTATGTATGTAAATACTTCGATCTGAATTTTCAAACTTTAATAATTTAATAACATCATCACATTCCGATACCCGCCCATAAACTAAGAGATTAATGCATGTCTGAAAAGTTGTTACCTACCTACATACAAACAATTTACAACACGTAAACATTGCACGCATGGAACTGAGATAGCGAACAGAATTGCTAAAATGCAACGTAGTGCATGATTAGGCGACCACCCACTGAATACAGTTTACTTATTCTGCATCTCGGAAACAACATAATACATTTGTATACATACCAACATTTAGCAGGCATTTTTCATCACACTCAAAGTATCCTTTGTAACATCAAGAAATTCAGTTTGGAGAATTTTTTCGATCACCACGTTGAGAAATCCTGAAAAGTTAAATGCATTCATAGCGCGAAGTGCCAAAAACTTGGAATACCAGTATTTTAAAGACGATTTTTTGAACCCCCCCAATTTCGGTGCTGCCCACCTATGGCTGCATGGCTATATTACTTGCATAAGGAAAAAGATAAATAAATCGTCAAAAAATACTTCCCGTTGACAACTGTTTTAACTGCTAGAATATGCTTACCGGCCGCCAATCAAATATTTCGTTGAATCGAACAGACAAAATTCTGGACTAAGATTTCTGAAGAAAAGTTAGGAATAAGAGGATATCATTTTCGACGTTTCCATGAAGCTACATATATCAATCAAGTGGTGTCAGAAAATCATGAAAAGTACAAAAATATGATCAAAAATGGATTTCTGGGGGCCTGAGCAATTTAACGCAAGTCTGCAGATTTAAAGAGCCCAAAACTTTCATGCCCACGTATATGAAAGTAAGTACGTCCGGCAGAACAAAATTGCGTAAATCTACGAGGATTAACACCAAAAGATGAATAAAGTCGCAAATACATCGTATGAGCAAATAAGAAATATCGAAATTGCACAATCTAAGCGGGCTCGAACGATTGAGATTAATAAGTAAAAAAAATGCGTTCAAAAACCTTTGGTCTAATAATTGATCATAGGGAGCGCAGTTACATAATGCTAAGCGCACGGGTTCATAAATCTAAGCGAGGAGACATAGTCTAGCCTATACCACACGGGCGTTGGGGTCTGTGCCCCCTCCGACAATCTGGTGGATTCTCTCTGAATCGATACACCCCTAACTTAAATTTTTCGTGCTATTTTTGGCTATTTCGCCATATATGTAGGACCCCCCTAGAACTTGACAGCGCCCACGTATGGTCTAGACTAGACTCTATTTATTTCATATGGGTGTTCATTATATAGAACAAAACGCTTTCACTGAGAACTGCATAATTATTGATAATTGAATTGTGAGAATAAAAAAACCGTTACGCCAGAAAGAAAACGAATCATTTCATGCCCGCGAAGCCATAAAATCGAAGGATAGTTGGCATGCTTACGACCATAAGTGGGTAACATCAAAGCTCTGGGGGTGGGTGCAAGATTTTTCAAAAGTCAAAAAATTGCCTTAAAAATTGTGGTACGGAGAAAAACACAATTTTCCAACGTTTCTCATCGAGCACTATCCATTGGTATCAAAAAATAGCGAGGAAAAAAATTTTCAAAAATTGAATCTTGAGGGGTATTTCGGTTTCTGGGGGGGGGTTACTTTTGTCTCTGGGGGGTGCTGCATACCCCAAACCACCACGCCCAGGTATGCTTACGATTCATCGTCATTCAAGATACGACTCATGTCATTTTGTTTTTTTAGCATAATGTCAGGAAAAGCACTGTCTTCTGCCGAATCGGCCACAATTACTGCCGAATTTGACTTTTCTAGCAAAGTTAGTTGACTAGCATCGGCTAGTGAAGCACTTACACTGTCTAATGAACTCGTCTCGTAACCAGAAAGCGAAGAAGTTCGTCTGAAAGAAACATTTCCTGACTATGCAATTAGGATTTGCAAAATATAAAGAGTGACCTAAAAAAGGATATAAAATGTTTTAACCATAACTAAGATCGCATTAAAAGATTCGCTTCTTCGTAGAAACTCAAGCAGCAGATAAAGAACAAAAAATTGCAATGCTTTTTCTTTGCTAGCACTGCGGTCCGATTTTCCATTAATTTTTCAGTTCAATTTTGCTTTTATTCAGGATCAAAATTATCTTTGCATTCACCTCTTTCTTCTCAATTTTTTGCCATTTTGTGCTTTCGATTTTTTATTCAATTTATTTATTCATTTATTTTTAAATATTTTCTTTATTTAAATTGGATTAATTTTTTCCATTCTTGCTTGCTTTCTTTTTCATCTTTTCTCTTTCTTGCCTTTTTATTTTGTCGTATTGTTGACTTACTTTATTCTTCACGAATGAAGTATTTAAAGGTAAACTTCAACATATTCTATTCTATAAGCCTGAGAAAGATAATATTTTTGAAAATCTATCATTACAGGTTACATTAAAGGTTTAATCTAGTCGCATGAAGACTGTGCTGCTGATCCATTTAGTAGTTTTTATTTCGCAAATTTTAAATAAAAATTCTCCCGTTTCACTGCACGAAATTTTTTAACAAAAAACGTCAGGTAATGACGTCAGATCGTATAATTTAAGAGATGATCAATGTTTTACGAACGAGATCAAGAAAATGCTTTTAAAATGATCACTTACAAATCCCGATTGTTTGATAAATCGTTCAAAACAATAACTTTTTCCCTTTATGACCATAGGTGGGCGCCACCAAAGTTCTAAGGGGGTGTGTAAGATTTTTTCAAAGGTCAAATAATGGCCTTAAAAATGGTGGTATGGCGAAAAAACATCTTTTTTTCAACGTTTCTCATCGAGTATTATCCATTGGCATCAAAAAGTGCGAAAAAACAAAGAAAATTTTCAAAAATTGAATTCTGGGGGGTATTTCAATTTTGGGGGGTTGCATACTCCCCCAAACCCCCACGCCCATATGTGATGACCACACCCCTTCTTTGCCCTTTTGAGGCACAAGACGTGAATGTTTTCGCACGCCATCACTGTTATTTAATGTTTTCGTTTCACTTCAGCTTCCGTGGACACTAATTGGACAGTCGGCTCAACGCTAGAAAAGAAATTAACTCCTTTGCCTTTTACGTTGGCATTAAGTGGCATGTTGAATCATTCAAAAAATCAGTCAAGGTTCGGAATCGGCCTGATTTTGGGATAGTGGATCATATTTTATTCGCATGAAACCAAAATATGAATGTCAGTTACTGTACTGTTAGAAAGACATTCATTCATGGCCTTTCCTTTTGGCTACGCATCGGTCATTAAATCGAATGTCAAACATTTCAAGTCAGTCAATGCATACTTCGTTATTAAAGCTCGCGTGTTTAGCTGTGTAATATGGACTTCGTCTCAATCATGCTGAAATGAAAGGGTCTTTTGTTAGAAATCGATTTTATTAACTTTTATGAGCATTTGCTCAGAATGACACGTTCATAGAAATAAATGAAAATACTTTTTATTCGAGTAAAATAGTAGATAGATGAAGGTTTTTCGTTCCAACAGCGACTACAATACTTGGGAAGCAACGAAAGGGTCCGATTGGCAGGCACGTAGCTGGCCGTCTTATTTTGGGGGGACTAAGCCCAAAAAGGCCAAAAATAGCACAAAATAACGTTTAAAAGGTCCTTTTTCTCCGATTTGTCTGAATTTTGGGGGGTCCGAATCGCATATTTCCCAGAGCTACGTGCCTGCCGATTGGGCGAAATTGTCAAAAATAGCACCGACAATTAAATTCTGGGTCCATTGATTTTTGGTTGGACCATCGGATTCTAGGGCGGGACCAACACTTAGCATTTGAGTCGTACAGCAGCAGAGACGTTTAAGACCCGGGATGTAACGACGCGAGTTTTAATTTTCCTGTACGGTTGCTACGAATTTTCCTATTATCGTGCACTTTATTATACAAGATTGACTCTATAACGAAACAACTGACATCAACATATGGTTTTGTTCGTTGAAGTTGATTCGGGCTTATTTCGTTTGTCACCGTTTTATGCGATCAACGTTTTAGTTACTGTACCAACTTAACACGCTTCTTTTTTGTAGATGTTTCTAAAATTTTTAGCTTGTAAATACCAGTGCGTTTTGCTTAGGTCGAAGTTTTTCAACCTACAGAAAAATCGTGATTCTCGCACGGCAAAAAGATAGTGTACATATACTTGCAAACATAAAACGCGTAAACAGAAAAATTATTCGTCAATTGACTGGTTTCATGTATATATTCTATTCGAAAACTGACTATATTGTACATATGTATGTTTAGACTGGTCAATCAACTTGAATAACTCGAAATTTTATCCAAGCTATACCTTGGCAGCAAGAAAATTCTGTGGGAGGTGAAATCCTTGAAAATAATACTAAATAGAATTCTGTGGTCTATAGTAATCTATGGAGGCTTTTCAACTTATGCAAAGGTGTATACTCCCGGGACACACGTGGGCGGGTGGGGGTTTATACCCTTCAGAGGAGCGAGAGCCCGCCTCCTCAGATAACTAGACCCCAAAATTCTATTTTTACTAACATTTTCGGCGTGTGTATACTGAACTTCGTGGGCAGGTGGGGTTTTTTTACCCTTCAGAAGTTGAAACCCTTCCCCAATCAACTGAACCCCAGAATTCTATTTTTACTAACATTTTTCGGCAATTTTACCCGTCCTAACCTAGAATTTCTTGCTGCCCACTTATGCCCCAGGCCACACCGCGCAATAACCTTCTTAAACACTTTATCTTGAAATCATTTAAGCTAGTTTATCTGAAGTGTTACAGGAACGTACAGTTCGTAGTTTATTGCGTGTTATTGTTTTGACTGCTCGCCGAATCTTTTATTGTTTGTAAACCTGCACTTTGCTGTTGTTGTTTCTAAAAAAAGTCTAAGTCAATTTTATTTTGCAAAAAGCGGATGAAACCCGTCCGTTGTTTACACCGCTTAGTGCCCAGTGCCTGACTATACCAGCATATGAAAATTTATTGTGCGCAACCAGTGATTTCCTTAAAATCCTTCAAAAGCGTGCGATTGTCAGCGCTTTTTTTAGTCACGAGCGCTGTGGGCCTATTTTTGCATGGGCGTGAAATTACCGAAGTTGAAATACCCCCCACAATTCAAATTTTGAAATTTTTTTGTGTTTTTTTAGCGATTTTTTGATGCCATTGGATAGGAGGTGCTCGATGAGAAACGTCGAAAAATGGTGTTTTTTCGCCATGCGACCACTTTTAAGACCATTTTTTGACCTTTGAAAATTTTTTCGCCCCCCCCCAATTTTGGTGCTGCCCACCTATGGCCCTAGGGCATCAAAAAATTGCGAGCAAAACGATTTCGAAAATTCGTTTCTGGGGTTCTTTTCGAATACGATTTGAGTTTTTGTTCTGGGTGTGCATCATGCGTGGGCAAACACGAAAAATTTCTGAAGGTTCTCGAGACAGAGTCCTGCGCGGGTCGGCCCACCCGCCCCGCAGGCCCCGCGCGAGCTTTTTTATGAACGGGGCAGGCTTTGTTTTCCCAAAAATTTTGGCGGAGCAGGGCGGGCCTTTCTTTTTTTAAATTTTTTTGTTGTGTAAAAAGATACGTGCGAAATTGATTTCCATGCACAAGGTTTCCTTAGCGAAATAGACTATAGTCCTAAGTAATGCTCTGCTGCTCATCCTTTGAATAAATACTTAATGAAATAGGACACATGGGGGCTGTTAAAATAATACAAATTGAAATAATCCAGCACATATACGCAAAGCATATATGCAGTGTTTCAAGCAAGAGCCATATAATATATAATATTTTCTTTTTCTGCTCTGTTAGGCTTCATGACTTTAACAGCTCGCGTATAATTTCAATGCAAATTGTTTTAAACGATAGACAAAAACCTTCGTAAACTTTCAAAGTTCGTATCCGTAGCTTGCTTTGTTCTTGTGCAACGCGCAATTGTGTAAAAGTCGTTTTTTCATTAAATACAATGCGTGTTTAGAAATAAATCATGTTTTGTTGTAGCTTTTAATCTAGTAAAAATTTTAGAATACGGTCTGCTCTATTTCAAAAGCCTGTTTTATGCAGCTGTTAGCCTGTAAATTTTCGTACTATTTTCCTTTCACTTGGTTCGAAGTTATTGACTTTCGCCAAATGTCATTCCTTAAGTCATTCACAAGCGCAAGCAACTCGCTGCTTATTTTGTCATTGCTGGCTCAATCGCCGAGGAATGACCTTAGGCAAAAGCTTAATAGCGCCAACGAACCAACAAAACAAAATAAAACTAAAAAATTTAGAACACAAACCCTAAGCAAAATTCAAGCCAAACTTTTGATCGAAGCAAACCGTATTCTAAAATCTTCCACTCGATCTAGGAGCAACGTCACCTTTTTATATTCATTTCTTACGACACATTGTATTTAATGAAAAAAACGACTTTTAAATGCGTTGTTGTGCAAGAACAAGTAAAGCTGCGAAAACGAAACTTTGCTGGATCGATATGAGAAGGTTTTATCTATTCGTTCAAACGAAAGGACACTTTCAGATTAGGCGATTCGTTTCGAAGTTACAAGGTCTGATATGAGTTTCGTTTTTTTGAAACACCCTGTATATATAGGTAGGCAGTAGTGTTATTTTGGTAGCCAAAAATAATTTAAATATGATATTGGTATAGTTGACTTATTTTTAATATGATATAAATATGATATTCTGCTATTTTTCATTAAATATGATATATTTTGATATTTGGTATATATTTAATATACTTTTGGTAGGTAAGTACCTATCGTGTAATTTCTGCAGCCATGTAAAAGTAGGTATCTATGTAAGCAAGATACAAGTAATTAAGACTCGTTTATTGCTTGTACGCTTGTCAATATTTTTCGAAAAGCTTCGCTTGACCATTTCTAGATGCTGTTTAAAAAATTTTCGTATATTTTTAAAACTTTCAAAATTTACGAGATTAAGTTACAAAATTACATAAATTACTTTCACTTTTCGTCAAATAACAAGATTTCGGAATAACGATCAGACATGTGCGAGGGATGTGGGGTCTAGACCACTCAGAATAGAAAGATGGAAAATTTTGTAGGGAAAATAGGGCAAAATGAAAGGAGGGCGAAAACCGGATGCAAATTAAAAATTTTCTTCAAAAGTGTTTCAAATTGACCAGAAACCGTGTAATATCGTGGTTTTAAAAGGCTATTTAGCGCTTATGCAAGTTATTGAGGTCATGTTAGCCCAACAAGCTGGAACTGGCAGTCCCTACCACAAATCGCCCATGCTGTGCATCACACCTGAGCGTGGGGGTTTTTAGGTATGCACCCCCCCCCCCCCGAGAAGCCAAAATAACCCCCCTGAAATCAAAATACCCCAGGAATTCAATTTTTGAAATTTTTTGTTTTTTCGCAATTTTTATGCCAATGAAAAGTGCTCGATGAGAAACGTTGAAAAATGGTATTTTTCGCCGTACCACTATTTTTAAGGTCATTTTTTCACCTTTGAAAAATCTTGCACTCCCAGAATGTTCTTGCTGCCCACGTATGCTGTGCACCTATGATCACTATTAACGAATCTACAACGGTAAACAATACAGGTGGCAAACAAGAATCGAGAAAACAATTACAATTTGATGGGTCAATGTCATGTGTTGTGGAGTACATACTTACCGACCTAACTGAGATTTTGAAATCTCCAGATCTACATAGGCTACCCTTAATGAGTCAGCTTGCCGAAAGTTATGCATTTATCACTATCGACAGGATGTCATGTCACTCGATAAAAGCACTACCGCACGCTGATTGTATATATGTACACACGATTAACGCAGGTGTACACAAACTATGGACTCTACAGTATACATATGTACGAGACGAGGTGGCTTGGCTCGGTATATGTACATACATAATTAAGTAGGTACCTATACTGCATGCATACTTAAGTATGTATTATGAAGATATGACTACAGAAGAAGCCACACTGCATCATGCTTCGAAATTTGCAGGGAGCGAAAGAGGAAAAGAGTGCTACCACTTTGTACCAAATTATGCAAAATTATATCAAATATTTTCACATTTTGCGGAGTTTTAATATGATAAGAATATGATATACCAAAATTCTCAGAATTAAAATATGATATTGGTAGTCCAGCAAGTGCCTACCAAGAATTTATTTTTGGTATATCTAAATAACACTAGTAGGCAGGTACCTACATACACACGTGGGCGTGGGGTTTGGGGGGCATACACCCCCGGGATTGATATACCCCCCCAGAAATTTTTTTTGCTTTTTCCAGCAATTTTTTGATGCCATTGGATAGTAGCGATGAGAAACGTCGAAAAATGGTGTTTTTTGCCATAAGACCACTTTTAAGACAATTTTTGACCTTTACCAAATTTTTCACCCCTAGAAATTTTTTTACCCCCCACCCCAGAATTTCGGTCGGTCCTGCCCCCCCCTCCCCGCCCCCTGTCTACCTTGCGATTATACCCGTCACCCACTAAGGTAGACTATCATCTATAGGATTTGAGTAATGGCGAGCATTGGGATCTGGGTTGATACCTAAGGATCAACAGACTAAAATTGATTTTGTTGTGCTGCTTTTGGCAGTTTGTATCAAAGTTCTCTGAGTTTGGGCAATCAAGCGGTGCAAGATTATGCCTTTTGCAGCTTACCTACATACCTAACTACACCTATCACGTTAACATCATTGTTGTTCCAATAAAGTTTGTGCTGTAAGACATTAGCTCTTATTCAATTTACAAAATTGCATTACTCATTACATTGAAGATTTTGTATCACTCATTGTCCGGTTCTTTATCTTCTTTAATTTCTGGCTCCTTTTCGACCAGAAATGGATACATAGAGGGAGCATGAAAAATTTTGCGAAGCGGGGCGGAGCCTAATTTTTGTAAGATTACTGGCAGGGCGGGGCAGATCTGGGCACGGGGCGGGCTTTATTTCTGCTTGGCGGGGCGGGTCATTACCGACACGCAAAACCTCGTGCAAGATTTTTCGAGGTTAAAAAATGGCGCCTAAAATGATTTAAGGCCGCATTGAAAAAAATCCTGCACCTCCAGAACTTTAATTGCCCATACACCTGCGATAGGCACCGCACATGGACCACCACCATACGTGGGCAGCAAGAAAATTCTGGGGGGGGTCCAAGATTTTTGAGTCAAAAAATGGCCTTAAAGCCGATATAGCGTAAAAACACAATTTTTCGACGTTTCATAGAAAAGCGCTATCCATTGGCATCAAAAAATTTGCGAAAAATTGAAAAAAATTTTCAAAAATTGATTTCTGAGGTCTTTTTGGTTTTAATAACAGGAGATCTTTTTGGTTCACCAGGGGTCCAGACCCCCCACGCTTGTCGTGACACCCACCTACTTTGTATAATGTACGTCGTAGATATGGCCATGCACAAACTACATATATGTAAGACGTGACATAGTTACCTATGTGTCAATAGCGCTGATCTGAATTTTCAAACTTTAATAATTTAATAACATCATCACATTCCGATACCCGCCCATAAACTAAGAGATTAATGCATGTCTGAAAAGTTGTTACCTACCTGCAACACCGACAATTTGCAACACGTAAACATTGCACGTAGCTGGAACTGAGATAGCGAACAGAATTGCTAAAATGCAACGTAGTGCATGATTAGGCGACCACCCACTGAATACAGTTTGCTTATTCTGCATCTCGGAAACAACATAATACATTTGTATACATACCAACATTTAGCAGGCATTTTTCATCACACTCAGTATCCTTTGTAACATCAAGAAATTCAGTTTGGAGAATTTTTTCGATCACGTTAATCCTGAAAAGTTAAATGCATTCATAGCGCAAGTGCAAAAACTTGGAATACCAGTATTTTAAGGGCGATTTTGGACTAATTTCAGTGCACCTTTTGCCAAACATGGCTATATTACTTGCATAAGGAAAAAGATAAATAAATCGTCAAAATACTTCCCGTTGACAACTGTTTTAACTGCTAGAATATGCTTACCGGCCGCCAATCAAATATTTCGTTGAATCGAACAGACAAAATTCTGGACTAAGATTTCTGAAGAAAAGTTAGGAATAAGAGGGATATCATTTTCGACGTTTCCATGAAGCTACATATATCAATCAAGTGGTGTCAGAAAATCATGAAAAGTACAAAAATATGATCAAAAATGGATTTCACAGGGCCTGAGCAATTTAACGCAAGTCTGCAGATTTAAAAGGCCCAAAACCATGCCCACGTATATGAAAGTAAGTACGTCCGGCAGAACAAAATTGCGTAAATCTACGAGGATTGCTTACAAAAGATGAATAAAGTCACTTCACGACAGCTCAATGTGGCAAATAAAAATATCGAAATTTCGCAATCTTAAGCAGGCTCGAACGATTGAGATTAATAAGTAAAAAAAATGCGTTCAAAAAACCTTTGGTCTAATAATTGATCATAGGGAGCACAGTTACATAATGCTAGCGCACGGGTTCATAAATCTAAGCGAGGAGACATAGTCACAACCTATACCACACGAGGCGTTGGGGTCTGTGCCCCCTCCGACAATCTGGTGGATTTTCTGAATCGATACACCCCTAACTTAAATTTTTTTCGTGCTATTTTGGCTATTTCGCCATATATGTAGGACCCCCCTAGAACTTGACAGCGCCCACGTATGGTCTAGACTAGACTCTATTTCATATGGGTGTTCATTATATAGGGTGAACAACTGCTGAGGAGCTGCATAAACTATTGATAATTGAATTGGCGAGAATAAAAAAACCGTTACGCCAGAAAAACTAATCATTTCATGCCCGCGAAGCCATAAAATCGAAGGATAGTTGGCATGCTTACGACCATAGTGGGTAACATCAAAGCTCTGAAATTTAGATTTTTAAAGATTTTTCAAAAGTCAAAAAAATTGCCTTAAAAATTGTGGTACGGAGAAAAGGAAACACAATTTTCCAACGTTTTCTCATCGAGCACTATCCATTGGTATCAAAAAATAGCGAGGAAAAAAATTTTCAAAAATTGAATCTTGAGGAGTATTCCGGTTTCTAGGTTACTTTTGTCTCTGGGGGTGCTGCATACCCCCAAACCACCACGCCCAGGTATGCCCCGGTCATCGTGTCATTCAAAAATACGCTTCATGTCATTTTGTTTTTAGCATAATGTCAGGAAAAGCTTACTGTCTTTTGCCGAATCGGCCACAATTACTGCCGAATTTGACTTACTCTAGCAAAAGTTAGTTGACTAGCATCGGCTAGTGAAGCACTTACTGTCTAATGAACTCGTCGTAACCAGAAAGCGAAGAAGTTCGTCTGAAAGAAACATTCCCTGACTATGCAATTAGGATTTCCAAAATATAAAAAGTGACCTAAAAAAGGATATAAAATGTTTAATATAACACAAGATCGCATTAAAAAAGATTCGCTTCTTCGTAGAAACTCAAGCAGCAGATAAAGAACAAAAATTGCAATGCTTTTTCTTTGCTAGCACTGGAATCCGTTTTCCAAACTAATTTTCAAGTTCAATTTTGCTTTTATTCAGGATCAAAATTATCTTTGCATTCACCTCTTTCTTCTCAATTTTTTGCCATTTATTACTTTCGATTTTTTATTCAATTTATTTATTCATTTATTTTTAAATATTTTCTTTATTTTTAAAAAATTCAGTTAATTTTCACATTCTTGGCATTTCTTTTTCATCTTTTCTCTTTCTTGCCTTTTATTTTGTCGTATTGTTGGCTTACTATTATTTTGCAAATGATAATTTAAAAATTGCTTTCAACATATTCTATTCTATAAGCCTGAAAGATAATATTTTTGAAAATCTATCATTACAGGTTACATTAAAGGTTTAATCTAGTCATGAAGACTGTGCTGCTGATCCATTTAGTAGTTTTTATTTCGCAAATTTTAAATAAAAATTCTCCCGTTTCACTGCGAAATTTTTTTAACAAAAAACGTCAGGTAATGACGATCCAGATCGTATAATTTAAGAGATGATCAATGTTTTACGAACGAGATCAAGAAAATGCTTTTAAAATGATCACCCACAAAATCCCGATTGTTTGATAAATCGTTCAAAACAATAACTTTTTCCCTTTATGACCATAGGTGGGCGCCACCAAAGTTCTAAGGGTGTGTAAGATTTTTTCAAGGTCAAATATTAGCCTTAAAATGGTGGTATGGCGAAAAAACATCTTTTTTCAACGTTTCTCATCGAGTATTATCCGGTAACTCAAAAAAGTGCGAAAAAACAAAGAAAATTTTCAAAAATTGAATTCCGGGAGGATAATTTGGTTTTCTGGGGGTTATTTTGGTTTCTGGAAATTTTTATACTCCCAAACCCCTCACGCTGGTATATTTGGAAACCCCTCGACCTGCAATTAATAATGATATTAGTCACATTTATGTACGATCTATCACCTTTAAGAATAATAGGCATCTGAAGAACAT
The DNA here is from genome assembly GCA_036768485.1 of Mermis nigrescens. Taxonomy (NCBI): domain Eukaryota; kingdom Metazoa; phylum Nematoda; class Enoplea; order Mermithida; family Mermithidae; genus Mermis; species Mermis nigrescens. Next base: position 1,868,646 of record JAVLUZ010000228.1, read on the forward strand.
TGTAAGACAGCCAAAGCATTCCATTCTTCGAGCAAATTTTCCATAAGTTGATAATCCTTGAGATCCACAAGCTCGTGACAGCGGCCGAAGGCGCAAAAGTGCCGAAATAAAACTAAGCAGTGCGCTGGCAGTCGCAGCCTGCTGAGCTGATCCGAATGTTGAACGTAAAGGTGGATCAGAACGTGGAAGAGCAATTGAAAGATTTTTCTCATCCGAAGATCGAAAAGTAATGGAAACGCACGTCCTGATCAGGATAAAATGGTACGCACTAGTCTTGAGTGCAAATTAATAGCGGAAGGTGAAAATAAAAGCCAAAAAACGTTCATCCTCCGGCGCTTGAGCAGATAGATAAATGTAATGTAATGTAATGTTTATTTCATAGAAACATAAGTCATGCAAAAAGTAGTAAAAAAACGATAAAAAATAGGAGGAAAACGCATTAATATTATGTTATTCAGGAGGTCACTTGGGCAGTGATGCCATTTGAATTGGCCCCGGGGATAAGCTGTTATGTCGGTTTTTTAATATTATTAATAAAAGAGTTTAAAGAGTCTGAGCATCCGAGACAATACACATAAGTAGATCCCACATCGGCATAGGGAGGTGAGGGGTATTAGCCCTACCTAAGGTTTACGAAAATCAGGGACTGTCAGGCGGTTTTGAGATAACGAAAGGTGCTGCAAGACAATTTTTGAGCTTAGTGCGGAAAAAGACCGAAAATTCTACCCGAAAACGATTTAAAATATCGAAATTTTCCGGCACTTTGCGCCACATTGATGAATTTTTGTATTTGTCATCGCTACAAACCCATTAATTGGATAAACTTCACTAATAAGGGACAAGAAACTCAGTTTACCGCATACATATAATGGGGGATGGGGGCATGGCCCCACCCAAAGTCGGCCGTCTCCCTCCATTCCCCTCCTAAGCCAGAAAATTTTTCATACCCCAATTTTTGGAGGAAATCAAATTTTTAGCCGTTTTTACGCTTTTTTGGCCGTTTTTGACCAAAAATTGGAGATCAGTTCCCTCCCTCCTTAAAAATGGCCGGGACCCCCAAATTTTAAGCAGTTACGTGTATGGTTTATCGCACATGCCGTGTTACTGTACGACATTACAGTACCTTAAATTTTAAATGTACAGAATGTACTCGTACATTGACGTTTTTGGGAACCGTCCTTACATATGTTCAATGAGACCTTGTACAAACAACAATGACCACAATTTACCATATGGCCATTACCGATTTACACCCACCCCTGGCAATCTCTACCTTGCCCATGTATAATGTAGATGTACCTCAATATAAGAGATATCCCAAACAGGGCCGCATTTAGGAAGGATGGCGGGGACGGAGAAAAATTGTGAAAGTTATGATCACACACGAAAAGATGGAAAAAAATGCTAATGTTTGACGTAAAATCTACAAATTTTCGGCGCGTTGCGCCAGATGTGAAATATTTTTCATAATTTTAGCTCAAACGCGACCGAAAACGGCACTGGGTACAAAAAAGATTTTTTCTTCTGTAAAAGTCCGAATTTTTATGATTTTAATGGATAGTGCATGTCGAAAAAACGTCAAAAAATTCGGTTTTTGCGAGCAATCCCGACGGATTTTCCTAGATACAGACCATACATGGGCACGCGGAGGGTGACAGGGCGGTATTATTCACTCTGAGCTTTACAAAACTGATAGCTACATATATAGCCATTTTGGCCAAAAAACATTGCTATATGGCATTTTTTGCGCTCAGAAAACTAGCTACATATATATAGCCTTTTTGGACTCACAAAGCATACCGTATGAGTTCAGAAATGTATATAGTTGTTATCTTCTAAGTTTCAGAAGATTTATAGCTATTTCCCAGACTTCAAGAAAGGCTAAATAGCTATTTTTAGTCAAAAAGGCTATATAGTCACTTTGTGAGTCCTAAAAGGTTATAAATTTGCCACAAATGCTCGATAATATGGTTATAACGCGATGTCATCGTTTTATTCGCTGTAGAATGGCTTTTTACAGAGCACTTAGCTATCTCCAAGTTTTTGATTTTCACCCCTCTCTGAAAGACTTACCTTACTAATTTATGTCGGGTCCCCCGGCCGAATCCTGGACCCCAGAACCAGTGCCTGGGCTTAAGCCCTGGCCATGGGCCGGATCGGAGGTTAACTAGCCGGAACTAAAAACTAGAACATTTATAGCTACCTACTTATGAAAATCTCAATTTTTTCATAAAATCAATCAAGACTAATCTTGCGAAGCATATGTATAAATTGCATATGTGTTTTATATCAGAATACTGAAGACCTAAAAAAATTCAAATTCCATGATTATGTTGTGCTGTCTTTAGCAAAATGTGGACCTTGGTTGCGTCACCGCTGAATAGCTCTTTATTCGGCTTGACAATTAATATTTTTGACATTTATTACTTTTGTACTTCGCTTAAAAATTGTAAGTAGCCTATAAATCGGATTACACATAAACTTTTAATTAATTCTAGAAGAACTGATACGTAAAGTTCACAAAATCTGCCGATCCTGGTCGGACAAAATGCAGCAAAATTTATTGAACGATCTAGTTTCGAAAAGAAGTAAAATACTCGTTCTATGACTGCGGTTACTGATGTCTTGACATAGAATCGTCTTTATATACATACTTTTATTGTTTCGTATCGGATTATAATTTTTCAGTCCCACTACTTACAATTTTACGGTAATTATACTGACAGCTTTACGGAATGACAATCTGGATAGCGCATTCCTACATATATTTGTTTAAGAATTTTTAGAAACCGCTTATGAGCTTTCACTGGCATTCAAAATTTGTTGAGTTGATAAAGCATTTCCATAGAAAGCTTTTAGTGCGGAATAAGCCATACAGATTTCAGAATTTACGGGAAACGTCTGAGATTAAAAACGAATAAAATGACAAACATGCAAAAGCGTATGCAAGATATTATATTTTACGTTTTCCCCATACCAAAGGTAATAAGATCAGAAGATTACATAAATATTTCTCACCGACTTTCGTAGGGACGCATTCCTCGGAATGAAGAACTTTTTCTATATAAGACATTACGCAGCTAATGTACTGAGGCGCTGAAAATTTAAATTTTTTCCCGTTATCATCGATCCAATGAAGCGGTCTGAAAAACAATAGAGTGAAAGATACAATCACCGAGTTTCGCCGGCTTAACAGCATACATGGGCGTGGGAGTCTGGACTAAGCATGGGTAGCAACAATATTCTGAGGGGTCCAATGGGGCCAAATTACCAAAAACGTACTAAAAAATTCGATTCTGAAGAATATCGATTTTGGGGGGTCTTTCAGATTCTGGGGAGTCCAGAACCTCCCCGCCCATGTGTGGTCTATATTCCCAGAATCTGACTGACTTTCGTAGTCAAATCGTTAGACCCTAAAATTGAATGTTCAGTGCTATTTTTGGCGATTTTGCCACAGCTAACCCCCAGAATTTGACTGCTGCCTACCTAAGCTGAACAACCCCTTAACTTACAGTCCGCTTCACCACATACAATTTTCATATGCACATTCCTTGCATGAAAATATCTTACTTGACTTTAGGGCCGGCCAGCCGAAAGGCAACGAAAGCACTGCTTACTTTTCTGTACAACGTCCAATTGTATGTATATACAATATATGTACATGTACAAAGACGGTACCTACTCGAAAATCATTTTATATTTTGTACGTCGTAAATACTAGTGTACTAAAATTACAATAATGCGTTTTGTATGCTAAATCTGTGTTTTTGTTTTTAGTAGTACGAAATAGGCCGGTTCTGGGTCTCTGACAACGAAAATACAAAAATTTACAGTGGTCGCCATGAAAGATGACGCGCCATCACCCTCAGAATTATAATGGATGGTGCGTCGCGAGCGCCGCGTTACGTCCATCATGCGCCATCATCTCTTTTTCTATTCAGCGCCATTAACCTCCATCATCCCGTTAATCTGGCGATGCGGACGGCGCAATTTAGCTATTAATAGCGCCAACAAGGAAGCGCGCACGTGGCTGGCGCGCTTCCTACTTGTTGGTGCTATTACTAGCTAAATTGCGCCGTCCGCATCGCCAGATTAACGGGATGATGGAGGTTAATGGCGCTGAATAGAAAAAAGAGATGATGGCGCATGATGGACGTAACGCGGCGCTAGTGACGCACCATTCATTATAATTCTGAGGATGATGGCGCGTCATCTTTCGTGGTGACCACTGTATCGATACGACGCTTAGCGCCCGAAAATTGTGATATTTTATCACCGATTTCAAGTCGAATTTGCAACACTTTCCATGACAGATAGTTTAAATAACGGAATCGGCGCAGCTAGTAAGCGCAAGATTTTTTTGTCACTTTTACCGTCTGAAACACTAACACGATTTTGAGGCGCTGCAAAGATAAAGGAAACAGAGAAATACCAAACTGGTACAAAATGATCGTCACATCATTCAATGCCATTGTGTTTCAGTCAAGTTTAGGCTTTCAGCAGACAAGCCACACGTTAAATTAACAAAACGTGGGACGCACTAACATGTTTTGAGTGATTTAAGCTTTTAAACTTGACACCGAAAAACTTTGAAGTTTTTGCCTTTTTCGAAGTCAATTTTGGACATTACAAGGGCATGCAGAACAAACAAATACTCAAACTATCCCCAAGCACCAGAATTCTTCCGAAGTTTGTAACATTTTTAGTATTTTGTCCCTAAAAAATCTTTGTGCCGTAAAAAGATGATTTTAGAAGGTTTTGCGCAGCCTGAGTTGGTCGTCCTCCATATTCCTAAAGCAAAAAATTTTTGACTGCCCTATTTTTGGAGAAAAACTAGCGTTTTTGTTTAGGCCGTTTTTTGTTTATTTGGCCCTTTTAGCCGAAAAATTAGAGGTCATTTACCCACTTCATAAAAATACCGACCCCCCCACCCGATATTTCGAGCCGTTACAGTTACATAATATGACATTATGCACCATATATGACCACACCTGGGCGTGGGGTTTGGGGGGTATGCACCCCTCAGAAACCAAAATACCCCCCCCCCAGAATTCAATTTTTGAAATTTTTTCCCCGTTTTTTCGCAATTTTTGATGCCAATGGGTAGTGCTTGATGAGAAACGTCGAAAAATGGTGTTCTTATCGCCAAACCACCATTATTAAGGCCATTTTTTGACCTTCAAAAAATGTTGCACCCTCTAGAATTTTCTTGCTGCCCACGTATGTATATGACCAAGAAAAGGGCGCTACAGGACGGAAATAGTGAAATGGCGGGAGTTTGGAACTTCCAAACCAGGTGACTATGTGAACCAATATAAGATAAAAATAAATCATTAAAACATAAGCTATAACTTTTAACCTTATGCATTAAGCATGAACGAATTTAGTAAGTCACTCAGGAGCAGTGTTTTTTTGTACAAGGTCCGTTTGTACATGCATAAAGATAGTCCTCAAAAGTCTTTGTACATTTTGTACATGCAAATTTTTGTGCACTATAATATAGTACAGTAACGATTTTAGTGTGGTTGTAAAACAGGGCTTTCGATCTTTGGTAGTGTATTTTAGCTAATTTCTGGGTTTCTGACGCCAAAAATTACTAAAAATTGTCTCAAAACGGCGCGAAGCGCCGAAAAATTTGTTATTCTTCAATTCTAAATGCAAATTCTGCCAATTTAAACAGGACAAACAAATATTCAGTTCGGCTCGAAGCGCCAAATTTTTTGGGAATTTTGCACTTTTTTACAGTTTTTGTCTTCCTAAAAATCTTGTACATTTTGTACACACTAATTTTTGGGTACTATAATATGGTACAGTAGCGATTTTAGCGGGGTAAAAAACAGAGTTGTCCGACTTTTGGTAGTGTATTTTAGCCAATTTCGAGGTCTCTAAGGCAAAAATCACTATAAATCTTCTTAAAACGGCGCGAAGCGCCGAAAAATTTGACATTATTCCTTTTGAAATGCAATTTCTGCCATTATAAAGATATATAGAACACACAATAACTCAATTCGGCGCTAAACGCCAAAATTTTTTGCGAATTTCAGACCTTTTTTTCAATTTTTGTCTTCCCAAAAATCTTTGTACATGTACAAAGACGGTCCCGCAAAGTCTTTGCACATCGGGAAAAATCTTTGCTGAGTACAAAAAACACTGCTCAGGAGATACGATTGCTTACGTGTTTGCCGATCCCACCATAACAGGACACAATTCCACGGTACACTGATCCGAAAGAACACCGTAAAGTATATTGATGTGATGGAAAAATGCGAGACCTAAAGAAAATTAAGAACCGTGTAAACAAACAATAGAAGTTAAGAAGAAATTTATGAATCCTATTTATATAGTTATAGAACGTACATTCATACATATCAACAAAATGGATAAAAAAATCATAAATAATAGTAAACTAAATATTTATAACTATGCATGCACGTGTAAAAATCTCAGGTTACCGTCAAAGTCAATCTAGGCAGTTGTAAGGAAGCATATGTGCAAATAATTTACTTAAAGAGTATTAATAAATTCTAATAGCTAAATTTCATAGTTGAACTTTTTATGTATCAAGTGCAGAATAGCCATTTATCCGGTTAGACTGTTAATATATTTGTAATTTATTAATTTTAAGCACAGAATAAGTAACGAAATCGACGGGGGCGACAGCCACCCTCCTAGCCCAAAAAATAGGAAGGGTCAAGAAAATTCATGGAAAATAATGGAAATTGGCATATTTTGTCGCTGAATCTCAAAATTTTCGGGATCATTATTTTCCATAAGTTTGTCTTAAGCGCGGCCAGAAACCGTCACTTTTCAGAGCCTATTCAAAAAAAACTTTTTACGAAAAATTTTGATTTTTTCAGAAACATCAGAAAATGTACTTTATTTTGTATACCGACGAACATATGTATTCCGAAATGCAGGGTCACAAATTTTCCGACCGCTTCCTCTCCCCTTAAAAAATCTTCGATACGCCCCTGTATATAGATATCATATGAATACGATATACATATAACAACTGAAAAATCAAAATTTCTGATAGGTATTCACGGCGCATTGAAAAAATTTAAAGTGCATTTTTCAGTCCATCATCTAAGAGTGGCAACCAGTTTTAAATGTAAAATCAGGTTCTGAAGTTTTTCAAAGGTAACGCATACGCTCTGAATCTTAGAAAAGCACATTTGATACAAATCGTAAAATATGCTGTCTCAAATTTTTGTAATAAAATTTCGCAGCACCGAGAAATTATAAGAAGTCGTCATGACGACATAAGCGAAAAGAGGAAAAAATGAGACAATGTTAAAAAATAAACTAAAAGAATAATGAAAAAAGAAGAGACAAACAGTACAAAAACAATTACATTAATAAATATTATCGCTTTAATCAGATACAAACAAGCGCCTTTAAGAAAAGAGGGTTAAGAACGGAAAATGGAAAGCAGCAAAAAAGTAGAGTATAGAAATAGTCTTATAATAATTAGCAAACCAATCTGAACAGCAACGTAGAATGCCTCTCACAAGAAAAAAGCAAAAAAAATAAGAAAATTGAAGAAATCGTAAAAAGCGAAAAATGATAAATTAGCTAAACTAAAAATAAATAATAATACACAGTAACGAAAATATATTAATATGCAACATAGTAAGCAGCTATTAGAAGTACAATTTGTGGCGATCCATTCACGTCTATCAACGCAGGCAGGCAAAGCCACTAGCAGAGCACATTTGACGTCGCTGAACGCCTCGCACAGCCACCATGCTTCGTGAAAATGACTTTTTGTCACTTTTTGATCTGGGATCGCTATCGCTTCGCCGCCGCATCGCCTTTCGGCTTTGGTGTCATGTCCAGATACACGACCTTCATTAACACTGAATCGAACAGCGCACCATAATGAAGTGCAAAAATTAGAAAAAGTTACAAAGGTTCGAAAAAGTACAATTAAATTAAAAGAACAAAAATTATTTGAAAAACAAATTTTTTCTAAAAATAAATTATCTGCCAGAATCAGGTACTATTTTGGCAGCTCTAAGAAATCTCTACTTAATCAACTACCTATTTACCTATGCATTTACTGCTTTGCATTAAGAATAACAATGTTGATATTTGTAGCTTTTGAAAATAATGGATGCTTTCACCAATCTGGTCTAAAACTAATTTCGATTTCAATGCATAAGCCGTGAATTAAAGTTGTTTGAGTAATTTCACACTGAAATAGGGAGCAATGCGTATCTCAGGTGCGTGATAACAATAAAAACTTATAGAATGTTGACATAGTGGAAAATCCAAAATTACACCCGTGAAAAATCGTTCTAAAATTGCCGAAAAAGCTCAAACAACACAAGCGCAAACAAAATAAAACTTTTCTGTCAATGGCTTACAAGCATACTAGCATAAATACGCAGAGCCAAAATCTGGGGATCAAAACCGGTAAAAATTCTAAGAAAATGCCAGAAATTCTATTCTGGGGTTATCGAGTTTGAGGAGTCTATCGGATTCTGGAGGGTGTAGGCCTCCCCATCGACCATGTGTGCTTACTTGATATTATAAATGCACCAAGATGTTTCAAATACTTGAGAAAAAAATTACCTTTACATTCGCGTATTATATTATGCATGCATAGACTTACATACTTATCTCACTGCTATCTATGCGCATACACGATCATAATACGCAGTTTGGAATCACAGGATAAAAATAGAATAAAAAAGAAGGTATAAATGCAAATTATTACATAATAGGGTAAAAGGCTTCTCACATCCGATGTACGTTAGCTACCGTACAGCGACAAATAGGAAAATATTGGGACAATATTGAAGCCATACTAGCATTTATAATGCATCCTTCCAAAAATAAAACAAGGCTTGCTTGATTTTGCAATAAAGAAAGTCCAGCTAGACAGAAATTTACACAAAACCTAAAATTTTCCAATTTTCCATACAATATCAGTCATAGAGCTACAATCAAGTTAACAGAATCGTAATTATTGATGTAACGTCAAGTGTAGCAACATAAGAATTTAACAAACTCTTAATAAAATCGCATTTATGGACGCTCCGACAGACGTGCTTTTATGAGAATAATAGCTGCTTGTCAGCAAGGGTTTCGTAGGATAGGAATGAAAAGATATGTCCAGTCTGAGCTAAATTTCAATTTAGGTTAATATAAGTCTGTTGAATGAGAATATTTATTACGCCATATGTATAGTTTGATAAAAAGATTTTTCACCTTAATCTCAGTAATTTCTTTTGATTTTTATAGGCCATGGTCCTTGCCTTGCCTATCTATAATAGCAACACATATATTCCCATAGGGAGGGATGAGGTAAAAGAATGTTATTATCCCTATCTCACAAAGTACACGGATAGGACCATAGGTGGGAGGCAGCAAAGCTCAGGGAGTGCAAGATTTTTCAAAAGGTAAAAAATGGCCTTAAAAATTGTGGTATGGCGAAAAAACACCATTTTTCAACCTTTTTCATCGAGCACTATCCATTGGTACAATAAATTGCGAAGAAAACAAATTTTCAAAAATTGAAATCTGAGGAGGTTATTTCGCTTTATGGGGGTATCTTCGTTTCTGAGGGGTGCATAGCCCCAAACCCAGGTATGGATGGGACTGGCAACGGGTCGTTGCCAGCTTGGCACCAGCGCCGGTGCCAATGATAATACAGAAGAGGATTTAAGCTAATTATCTTGTCATTATTTGCAAAAAAATCTTCCCAAGTTAGCGTTTTACCATAATGTTGAATTATGTTAAGACGCAGACATTAGTACTCTCGTTAGTAATAATAATTAAATTTTTTGCAGTGGTTGCACTAAGATTTTGGTTCATGCTGTAAGCATATCGTAAAACATTGCGAAACTAAAGCAAAAATTTGGCTGTTCGACATGATACAATGTTATACAATTGATTATATAATTTTTTGAAATCAAAATTATGATTATTTGAACTCTAAAGTAGGCGTTATTAGCAACTGGAGTCGACAGAATACCGACATGCATGGTTGTAAGCGAACATATTCCTTGGGGAAGTACTTCAAGGCGCTGATTCCTGGAGAATAGTTGCTAGCACACCTGGGCATAGGGGGGTCTTGCGGGTCGGGCTAACATACCACCCCCAGAAATCAATTTTTGAAATTTTTTTGTTTTTTTCCGCAATTTTTTGATGCCAATGGATAGTGTTCGATGAGGAAGGTTGCAAAATGATGCTTTTCGCCATACCACTATTTTTAAGGCCATTTTTTGACTTTTGAGAAATCTTGCACCTCCCAGAATTTTCTTGCTGCCCACGTATGCTTGCTAGCCGAACCCTGAAAAATGAAGCTGATTCCTGCAGAACATTTCGATTTTGAAAAGTTAAAAAATATGATGTTCTACGTTTTTCACCGATTTGTTGGCTCAAGCGCATTAATTGTTTCAAACTTTCGCTCTAAATAGTCACTTTCGACCAGTTATCGTTGAATTTCATTGAATTTCTTCGAAAATTGGTTGATTTTACTATTTTAATTAGAAAGTTTAGTAAGAAATGTAAAAATTGTTTTTTAGATACAGTATTAAAAAATATAGAATACACACACACACACGCACACATATATATATATATATATATATATATATATATATATATATATATATATATATATATATATATATATATACGCATATACATACATATATATATATATATATATGTACGCATATATATTGACTACATTCTGTTCAGTTTTATCCGAATTTTTTGCGCTGCTATGTTTTTGAAAGATTGAGAGTCATCAGAAAAGCTAAAAATGATGTCTTTGACACACATCTGCCGGTTTGAGCGCAAACAAGATACTTTATAAAATCTCCAAAATCTCCATCCAGTGTACGTCTGCACTTACTCTTACCTCATTAAAGTATTGTTTATAAATTATTTTGATCGTTTCCGCACTTGGTTTGCAAAAAGGCCCTATGCGTTAATTAACTGGCTCAAATTTTGAGATTTTACCCGTCCTTCAAACCTGAACCATGAGAATCTATGATGTACTAAGTAACGTACATTCATACTACTTACGCAACATGCGATATATTATCGTCGCTTGATCCATCGGATAATTGAGCAAATTCAGATTTTGAACGCCGTCTGAGATGGTCGCGGGTATTTTCCTTGTTCGCTGCTCTGACCTCATTTACCGCCTTTGATGAACCAGCGACGTCAAGCGTCGCGATACAAACAGCGGCAGGGTCATTACGCGCGCATTTACGACGTGAACGCCTGAAATCACAAATGCTTAGCGGACTATAAAAGACGCAGACTCGTAGAGTTGAAAGACTAACAACCATACATGGGCAGGATAGAGGTGGCCAGAGGAGGGGTGAAATCAAGGAATGACCATATTATAAAATTGTGGTCATCAGACATGCACCGCAATGGAATTCTGGGGGAGTGAAATTTTAAAGGGTCCTTTTTATTCCAAAAATGGTGGATACGCGTCAAAAACACCGTTTTTTAACGTTTCTGACGATGCTCTATCTTTTAAGAGCATAAAAACATAGAAAAATTTTGAAAAAGAATCAAAAAAGTTGAATAAATTGAAAAATTGTAGGTCAAGACATGAGTATATGGCGCGAAGCGCCGAATTAACCTTTGTGCAAAAAATAGCTAAAAACGCTTAAAAAGCACTTGTTTACCGGTTTACAGGAAAATTTTGGAAACTTTTAAAAAATCGTCAATTCTGGAGGGAGGGGGTGAAAAACTTTTTTCGAGGGGTGAAAATTTTCTGGCCACCCCAAACCCATCCCATCAAGATCATATATGGTCGTCATCGTTGTTTTTTGTACAAGATCGCTTTGTACGTATACAAAGACGGTCTCCAAAAGTCAATGCACATTCAGTATTTGTAAATCTTAGGGTATCTATATTATAATATTGTGCAGTCAAGGGCGGATTTGGAGGAAGAAGGGAGCGGGAGCGGCCGCCCCGTGTCGTCAAGAATAGTTGGGCACAATCGAGAATAATATGCATTTTTTAATGATTTTGGACATTTCTTATCACAATTTTTCAAATTTTTCCGGCACTTCGCGCTGGGTAGTAATCATTGATGACATTTACTGACTTCCTCAGCGCTCAAAAACTTTATTTGTACGTCAGAAGAGTAGTTTGTGTAAAGAACAAGGGTTTTTTAGTTCTTACAATGATTTCTCGGATATTTTTTCAGTGCTTTGCTTCGATTTTTGCGCTGATTTGGCCGCGTTTTATGGAGAAAAATTTTGAAAATTTCTAACATTTTTTGGATTACAAATAATTCTATCTATCGAAAGACGACAAAAGCCGATACTTTAAGCATAACGGGCGAATTTTTTTGGGCAATTTTTGAAACTATTAGGATAATTTGGAGTTTCGCTTCCTGTCAGAAAATCCTAGATCCGCCACTGGGTACAGTAGCACGTTATGGGCGATTGATCCTTATTGGTGAAGTTTATTAATTGATGGGTTTATAGCGATAAAAAATACAAAAATTTATCAATACGGCGCGGAAAATTTCGATATTTTCACCGTTTTCAGGCAAAATTTTTGGTCTTTTCTCTCAGTGAGCTCAAAAATTGTCGTGCAGCACCTTTCGTTTTCTCAAAATCGCTTGACAGTACATACATGCACATAGGGGGTGAGGGGGTATTACATCCTGAAGGGTCAGCCGGACGGGTACTGTCCGGCCATTTTGAGCTGATGGAACGTTTTTTGCATCATTTTGGAGGTCAAAAGCAGTAAAATTGTCAAAATTTTTCGGCGCCGCCGAATCGGCACTTTTAAGTATTTTTTACTTGAAAAGCGCCCAAAATTGATAACTTCTTGCATTTTTAGTGTTAAAAGTGTTATAATGCAGTCAAAATGAGCTAAAAATGCTTTTAAAATGCGATATTACCACGAAAAAACATTTTATAAGCTGTTTTGACCATTTTGATCGTTAAAACAGCAAAAAAATCGTGAACGTTAAATTGACTGTTTTGGATTTTTAGGATTTCACTCACCCCACCCCTGCCGACCCTGACCTTGTGCACCTATGTAAAAGTACCTACTTGATTTTTCAAAACCTTAGATTTGCTTCGATAGCTTGAGGTAAAGTTTGATTAGGATAGGACATCGGACATATTACTGACTACTGAGGCAACAAAAAGAGAAGAAATAAGTGCGCTCGCCTACTATATTTGAATCATTAATATGGTTTGTCAACTTATTGAAAAACTACCCTTAAATTAAACGTATGTCGCTACACATACATAATGAACACACCTTTATTGTCAAAAATAATAATTTTAGAAAACAATCTGCCTGCCACTCCATACATACGTGATCTCAGAGGATTTCACCCCCTTCAGCGAATAGTTTTTCATTCCTCACAAAAGAATTTCACCCCGTCCTCTTATAATTATTATTTTCAAAAAAATCGGGCAAAAGATGCTGTTTTAAGCATTTTTAGCGATTTTTTAGCTCAGAAGTCAAGTTTTCAGCGTTTTTACGTCATTTGTTCAATTTACTCATTTTTTCATACGTTTTCGAATTTTTTCATTGGGAGACTTCAAAATTGCAATATAGGTACCTACCTACTCAAATTTATTCAATCAATAGCAAGTTAAATCGAAAATTCAACAAAATATATAGAATTAGTATATTTAACTTGCTATTGATTTAAAAATTCAAGTACATCGCATTTTTAAATTTAAACAAAAATTTTGGAGAATATTTTAAAATTAGGCAATGGCGTCCTTTTTAGTTTTATTCCATTATGCATTTATGTTCTAGAGTGAAAGAGCATCGTCAGAAACGCCAAAAATTGTGTTTTTGACGCATATCCATTGTTTTATAGAACATATTTTAGATTATAAAATATAAATTAGATGTCACTCCCAAAAATTCCCATGCTGTGCATGAATAGTCCACTCGCTTTCAAAAAACCTTGAATTCATAACAGTGGAAGAGGTTCGCTTCGCATACTGCTTCTATATGCCCCTGAAACAACGACCCTAAGCATAAGCGCTCCTATTGATTACTCTTTAAGTACAAGCTGAAAACTTATTGTTCCTATGCGTGATTCAAATAAATGAGAAGTATAATGTGGTAAATTTAAGCAAAATAATGCCTTAAAAAACCTAAAATGATCTAAGCCTGACTCAGTGCTGCCAGATATTAAAAAAGCAAAGTAGGAACACAAGTAAAAAAGCTATAAACGACTATACGGCCAATTTGAGGTTAAGAAGGTAGGCCCAATTTTTGAGGGAACAGCACAACGAATGAAAAAACTTATTTCTGATAAGTACAACTCATAAATGTCGAATTTAAAAAAATCGAGCCTTGCATTGTTAAAAAACCGAACGTATACTATTTATAGTCAAACGTAGGAATGCAGGAGAAAAGCTAAAAATACATACATGAGAAAATAAGTTATTTAGAGAAACAGAGAAACATTCGGGGTAATCAACGACAGGTAAAACTCATAGCCGGTCTGAGGTGCCAGTTGCCACAATCCTCTATTACGCACGACAGTCATATACTTAAACACTGCGCTCCTATACAACCTCAAAACACAGGCGACTTTATAATTTGACTGACTAGTTGTGAATTCGAATCACTAACCTGGTTATCCAATCCATCATAACTTATTAGGTCTATCATAATTAACTAACCTGGTTATCCAATCCATCATAACTTATTAGGTCTATCATAATTATTACATTAGAACATTTTGATCCGCATCGATTAAGCGCCAGTCGGAAAGAAAGTTTTACGCTAAAAATAATAAGTGCTCGGTTAGACATACATATTGGTAAAAAATGAGTAACTTGGTAGGTAATTTCAGAAATACGTCAAAATGGGTTTCGCTAGTCCGGATTTACCGCTAAATGTGCAAAAAAGGCGAAAAATATGTGGAGAAAAATTGTTTTATGAAAACCCAGTCGGAAGTGTATTAACTATGAAATGCGAATAAAAAGTTAAATAAAAAACAAAATGATTCGAGAAAATTTTTAGCATTTCTATTCTTTTAAATTCAATTTCGCAGCTTTTTTGAGCACGAGCAATGCAAGAACGTGCATATTATAAAACTCAGGCGCGAAGCACTGAAAATTTTCTACATTTTCATAACTCTTAATTTTGAAGCTTTCTGAAGATAATAGAGAAATCTGGCGCGATGCGTCAGAAAATTTATAAATTTATGATTATATCTTTTTAAGCTTAATTTTGCAGGCTTATGATTATAATCAATGCAGTAAGTACAGCTGGCGCAAAGCGCCGGAAATTTTCGACACCTTCGTTCTTTTAAGTCCAATTTAGCAGCTTTCCGAATGTTATGTTAGCGATAAGAACTGAACTAAACTGAAATATTTTATTGCCAGAAGAACATAAACGCAAACGAATAAAATACATGAGACGAAACGATGCGACGACTGAACAAAAGGACATACACACCACAGAATGATTGCTTAGATATGTAGGTATGCCCTACGAAATTTAACAAATCAATGTTTAACAATTTTCTTTTTAAAATCTATTGTCAAGAAAATTATTTCTGAGCGAAACGCCGGAAATTTTCGGTATTTTATTCTTTTAAGCTTACTTTTGAAATTTTCAAAAGATAAGCAATGCAGGAATATACCGAAAGCAGCTTTCTGGAGATAAGAAATGCAGAACATTTTATCTATAGGAAAATTTCATCTGTAAAAATTCAAACATGTATTAAATACCTAGTAATTTTATTGGATTAATCGTGCGAAGCGCCAAAAATTTGGAAAACTTTCAAGGAAAACCCTATGCCGTTTCATAGCTGTTTTTTCGCTTTTGCGTTTCGCATTTCCCGCAGATAGGAAATGCAATTCAAACCCTATACCCGCTTTGAGTATTGGCATATTTTCTCACTGCTGCAGTTACTTTTGTTAAAGCTGTTTTTATACTGTGCTAAATGTCTCACTCATTTTTTTTGTAAAAAATCATGAAATGGAGGCATTTTCAAATACTTTTGCGTCTAAAAATATAGTTTTAAAATCTGAAAATCTATTTTCAACCCGTCTGGAAAACTCTCAGCCCGCGCCCGAGCTTTTCTGCGCTTTGTCTGATCCGACCCAGGTCGAGTTATCTAGCTCGAATTTTTTCCTAGGGCTGCAACAGGCAGCAAAGTTTTTTCATAGCGAATTGGTTCACAATGTGAACCATACCTAAAATTTTTTCCACGTTTCAAATTTTGGTTCACATTTTTGGGGGTCTAAAAAACGTTCAAAAATTGAGCGCTTATGTTGAAAAACAAATGTTTTTTTTGCAGAAAGTTCATCCTACATAAAATAACGAGACCCAAAACGAGTTTTTGAACATTTTGTATTTGTAAATATAGTGTAGGTAATGCAATGATAACGATCAGTAAAATCTGCGTATTCAGACCTTCACTTGTGCACTTTAGCCGATTTCTGGAGTCTCATCGAAGAATAAAACCTCAATAATTTATCAAAATGACGCTAAGTGCCGGAAAATTTTGAAATTTTACCTCTCTAAAACGCATTTTTGCATTACAAAAATTGTCCGAATCAGGCGCGGCCTAAACATCAATGACAAGCAGGCCCGTATCCAGGAAAGGGGCGGGGGGGGCCTACCCCCCCCGAAATGGGAGAAAAGTTTTGTTTTTCCCAAGGGTCCCCCAAAGGGAAAAATTAAAAATTGGCGAAGTGCGTCTAAAACACCGCCAAAACAGGTTTTTAGCGTACTTTTGAGCGAGTAAACTTAAAATTTTCCGGCGCTTCGCGCCGGATTTATTATTAATGTATAGTTTTGTCTTCTAAACCGCTAAAAATCATTCAAGTTTGACTTAGACATAGAGAGCATGTCAATTTTTTTCCAGCGCTGTGCGCCGGATTCATTGTTCAGCTATAGTTTTCGCCTTCTAGCTCACTCAAAACTGCTCAAATACGAGGTTTGACATGGGAAACATGAAATTTTTCCGGCGCTTCGCGCCGTATTTATTGTTTATATGTTTTTTGTCTTCTAGCCCGCTCAAAACCGCTCAAATTTGAACTTGACTTGCAGAATATGTCAATTTTTCGGCTTTGGCGCTGAATTATTCATTATCTGCATTGTTTTTCTCTGTAAAGCACGATGATTAAGTGCAAAGGCAAGAGATAAGACATAATTCGTCGATTAAGTGATGAGAAATCAGCTTAAATGATAAATTTGATGTATATCAGTATGAAATAGAGTGAAGAAATTTTAAATTTTTTTAAAATCTTCTTCACCATCGTATAGAGCTTCCCGAGATACGTTCAAAACTGCCTTTATTTTCGCCTATCTCCTAATGGTTTTCGAGATATCTGGCCTCAAAAATTTTCGCCCCCCCCGAAATAAAATCCTGGATACGGGCCTGATGACAAGTAATAGAATTAAATCGATTCGGCACCAAGCGCCGGGAAATTTTGACATTCTACCTCGCTAAAACGCATTTTTGCGTTACAAAAATTGTCCAAAAATCCATGCAGAGAATGAGGATTTTCAATCATAGTAAAGTTCTAAAACAAGTTGTCGATAATCAGCGCGGTGCGGCCTAAACATCAATAACAAGCAGGCTTGTATGGAGGGGGAATAGGGGGGGCAAGTACCCCTTCAAATGAAATGTGAGAATGATTTTTTAGCCCAAAATCGCAAAAAAATCCGGCGCTTGGCGCTGAATTTTGGGTGTGGGTAAAATCCGGAAATGGAAAATGTGTAAAAGCCGGAAAATGGATAATGGAAAAGTGGGTAAAAGCCGGAAATGGAAAATGGAAAAATAAGTAAAAGCCGTAAATGGAAAATAGGTAAAAGCCGGAGATCGGAAAATAGAAAAATTTTTCATTTTTAACTTGATTGACAAAATTTAACTTGATTTCACTAAAATTTTGAATGCACTAGACGCTTCAAAATGCACTAAATCTAGCGCAAATGTGCTGCACCCTGCAACCACACGTGAGCGTTATAGAGAGAGAGTGTGTGCAGCCCCAGAAGGCCGAATACCTCCACAAAACCAAAATATTCTCAAAAATTAAATTATTGAAATTTTGAGAGCTCGATGAGAAACATTGAAAAATGGCTTTTTCGCCATATCAACATTTTTAAGATAAAATTATTCTACGGCATAAGTTATTGTCTTCCTGCAGATTATGCAACATGCCAATGGAATTCGCGCATTCAGCTTCTTATAAATTGACCCTTAAACACGATAGACTAACATTTTAAACATCGTTGCACACTTCTGCTTATCGCAATAGTACATAGAACGTACGATTTTCGTCGAAGCAACTTGAGTTCGATTCCAGGTATGATATTTTTATTTAGCGCACTTACTGTGATATGCCGAGTAGTGTTGTAAAAGACAAGGATTTTTTGCCAGATAAAAAAATAAAGATAAAGTTGAAATTTTAAAATCTAGAAGATAAAGATAAAAAAAATTAAGAAAGACAAAGATAAAGATAATTTGCAAGATGAAGGAACCAAAAGGATAAAGACAAAGTGTAAATATGGTCGCCTGGACCTAGGAGAATGATGTATGTGTATTGCAATAAATGAGAGTGGGTGATGCAAAGCAGCCAACTGAATGCCCTAACTTTTACACCTGAGGTCATCCACGTACTAAAACCACACATGGGCGTGGGGGGTGGGGGGTATGCACCCCCGCCAGAAGTTGAAATACCCCCCAGAAATCAAAATAATCCCCCAGAATTCAAATTTTGAATTTTTTTTGCTTTTTTAGCGATTTTTTGATGTCATTGGATAGTGCTCGATGAGAAACGTCGAAAAATGGTGTTTGTCGCCATAAGACCACTTTTAAGACCATTTTTGACCTTTAAAAATTTTTTCACCCCCCAGAATTTCGGTGCTGCCCACCTATGACTACAACTACTGGCTGACAGCAAGTCACTTCTTTGGTAGTAATTATTTGCAGTCAACTGCAGGTAGCACACATTGTAAAATTATTTGCAGTCAAAAACCAGCGGCCTAGACTACAGGTAATATAGCACACGACGTAAAATTATATGCAGTCAAAAACCAGCGGCCTAGACTGCAGGCAATGTAGTACACAATGTAAAATTATATGCAGTCAAAAACCAGCGACCTAGACTGCAGGTAATATAGCACACAATGTGATATTATATGCAGTCAAGTTGAATGCTTATTGATATGAGAAGCTGGCGCTTCGCTCGCATTTCAACTTGTAGTAGATGGTTTTAGAAGGCACTTTTATTTGAGATGGTCTGGCAGATTTGCTTCATCAATAGGGAAAGTTTTTTGCACTGCATGGGTAGCAGCTTCAATAGCTGCCCAGTCACTCATTAGCGCATTTTGATGGGCCAGCGTAAGCTCTGGTCCTGTATGATAGATAGTGAATAGCTGTTGCTGTTCTTGTCCTCATTCTGGGGAATTGTTTTATTTTAGTGGAAAAAAATGCTTCAAGTTTATTCGCCAATGTGAAACAAGGATTCTGAAAAGCATTTGGGAACGTTTCGGATTAGTCTCCGAAGCGTCGGGGGACTGTGACTGAGCGGGCTTACCAATGTCTTAGGCTTAGGCTTAGTTATGTGCATTCACATTGATGCCAGCGCATGGGCTAAGCCTGAGATAAATGGAGCGAAAATTGCGGAGCGAGCGAAGCGAGCGGAGCAATTTTTGCTCCATTCATGCCTTAGGCTTAGCCCATGTCTGGCACCAATCTGAATCCACAAGCATTTGCTGTCGCCACACACACCATTCTTACCAGTATCATATGTACCTGCTGTATAATTTTATTTCCACTAAAGTAAAACAATTCCCCAGAATAAGGACAAGAACAGCAACAGCTACGCAATATCTATCATGCAGGACCAGAGCTTATGCTGGCCCTTCAAAATGCGCTAATGGGTGGATGGGCAGCTATTGAAGCTGCTACCCATGCAGCACAAAAAAGGCATTCCCTACTGAGGAATCAAATCTGCCAGACCATCTCAAATAAAGTGCCTTCTAAAACCATCTACTACAGGTTAAAATGCGAGCAAAGCGCCAGCTTCCCATATCAATAAACATTCAATTTGACTGCATATAATATCACAGTATGTGCTATATTACCTGCAGTAAGACTGCGAATAATCACTGCCTACTCGGCTAATATTGAGAATAAGGTGACCTCCTAGAAATTAACTTTGCATGGATGATTTAATCTAATTAAGGGTCAAGGAATTCAAATCTTAAAGAATTAGGTGTCGGCCGGCATTATTGACCGAGTTACAGGCTGTTGAACTTCATGTGTTCAGAGATAACAAATTAATTAAGACGAACTGGGCTATTCTCAGTATTAGCCGTTTTTACTTCTATTATACTTAGGCTTAGGCTTAGTATATCTGAAAAGGTGTTTAAAGCTGCTTAGGCCGAGGTCGCTCCCGCTCAGGTCGATGTATAGATGCTTAGGTCGATGTATAAAGTAGGTCGATGTATAGATGCTTAGGTCTATGTATAGATGATTAGATGTTGGAAATGTCAAATTTTCAAAAAAACGTGATTTTATGCCTTTTCAAGCAATAATCTATAACGTAGATGTTGAAAACACGATCTGTCAACCTCCATGAGAGTGAAAAATGTTAAAAAAAATTTTTTTTCGAAAATTTTTTTCACTCACATGGTTTCCGACAGTTTTTTCGACTTCTAGGTTAAAGATTATCGGTTGAAAAGGCATAAAATCACGTTTTTTGGAAAATTTGACAAGGTCACCTCTATTCTCAATATACTCCCCTACTTCTTTCTTTTCACAAGCATCAAAACCCTGCTCTGTGCGCCTGTACAAAGTATAGTCGCAAGAGTTATTGATGTTTTTAAACCTCCTATTTTTCCTAGGCTTAGACTTAGATTATAAGTGGGTGCTAGTACTCCCGCTTAGATCGGCATTACTCGGCTAACTTAGGTCGATATACAGGCATTTGGGCCGCACGCTGTTAGGGTTTGAATTGAATTGAACGAACAACAGTGTTGCCAACTCTGAAAAGACCAACCGGACATACCAACATATAAAACCGGCCAAAACCGGACATGAGCGCAGTAAAATTCCGGCCAAAACCGGACAAACAATGTATACACTTGATAAATAACAAGGTGGCTAGAATTTATTCAAATTAACTATTGCACTTAATTATCTATCACATTAAACGCATTTTGCACATTAAGCAAGGCCTAATCAGAAAGTGATAAGGATTCATCAAGGCATACGATATCATCATCACAAATGCTACGACCATACATTGTAGTGTTAAATAATTTGAGCATTGGATCAGTAACAGTAAAGGTGCAACAATTCTCGTCCTTCCAACATAGTGAAAAACGAACACGTAATAAAGCATCAGTAGTTTTGACATCTAAGCAATTTCGTAGTTTGGTCTTCAGCAAATTCAATACAGAAAAAGCACGTTCAACGCTAGCATTAGAAAAGGGAAGACTTAAAGCAGACAATGC
This sequence comes from Mermis nigrescens, assembly GCA_036768485.1. Classification (NCBI taxonomy): domain Eukaryota; kingdom Metazoa; phylum Nematoda; class Enoplea; order Mermithida; family Mermithidae; genus Mermis; species Mermis nigrescens. The sequence continues at coordinate 1,890,096 of JAVLUZ010000228.1, forward strand.
AAATGAAGTAATGTTTTGAAAGCGCTGACACGTCAGTACACTCATCAACAATTATTAAAAAATACACGCTCTTACGAATCATCTTCAATCAACTCGGCCCGCAGTGCAGGACTTAAAACCGACGTGATCAAAGCAGTACACTTCGTACGGTGCAACTAAACAAACAGACATCAAAAAAGTTCAACATTCAAGGCTTTAAGGCTTATATCAAAATTAGAATATAATTTTTAGAAAAATCAGCTGTTGACAAACAAACTTTGGTCAGATTTATATAGGATAGTATTCATCAATTTTCAGTGATACTTTACATTAATAAATTCTTCATGACTGTTCTCCCAACTGAAACAAATTCGTTAAAATTGAGAACAATGGGTTAAAATAAAATCGGTTTTAAATAAGTAAGCCACCCTGTATTCTGGAAGCAGTAAGTATGATTAAGCCAATTGCGCCTATTCACCTTAATGTCTCCAACAACCAAATCATTAGGCGATAACCGCTTAACCATTTCACCGAGATGATCAATTGTAAGTATAGAGGAATGTTCAACAATAAATACTGCTAAATTTAATTCAGCTTTCTTAACTGCCGCAGTAGAGCTCGCCTGCTTCTTTTCGATATGTAAATCCGAGGGCACTCGTTAATGGGCGCAGGTGTTCACAACTTTCAAAGTCACTAATGGCTTTAATGTGCTTGGCCGTTTTAACATGATCAAGAAGAGCATTGCGTTTTAAGCGTAGATCAGCAGATCATAATTTACAGTGAGCAGAACCGTCTGAGCTTTCTACTAGCCACAATTTGAAATTTGATTCCCGAGGCCAAGACTTGACAAATGCATGCAGTTCCGGACTTGCGTTTCTTTTTAACCGGTGATGGCATAGTTGACTAGAATTATACCCTGAAGAGCAGCGATCAGTTTACATAGGTAAAAAACCAATAGCGAGTGACAAACAAGGCAGTAATTATTTGCAGTCAACTGCAGGTAATATAACACACAATGTAAAATTATATGCAGTCAAAAACCAGTGGCCTAGACTGCAGGCAATATAGCACACAATGTAAAATTATATGCAGTCAAAAACCAGCGGCCTAGACTGCAGGCAATATAGCACACAATGTAAAATTATATGCAGTCAAAAACCAGTGGCTCAGACTGCAGGCAATCTAGCACACAACGTAAAATTATATGCAGTCAAAAACCAGTGGCCTAGACTGCAGGCAATATAGCACACAACGTAAAATTATATGCAGTCAAAAACCAGCGGCCTAGACTGCAGGCAATATAGCACACAATGTGATATTATATGCAGTCAAGTTGGAAGCTTATCGATATGGGAAGCTGGCGCTTTGCTCGCATTTCAACCTGTAGTAGATGGTTTTAGAAGGCACTTTTATTTGAGATGGTCTGGCAGATTTGCTTCCTCATTAGAAAATATTTTTTGCGCTGCATGGGTAGCACATTCAATAGCTGCCCAGTCACCCATTAGTGCATGTTGATGGGCCAGCTTAAGCCTGGGGCATACATACATACACACATATTTGATCAATCCGGAATAAATTTATAACTACATACATACACAGACTAGCACTATCACAGTCAATTAATCTTATGATGTCAGTTGTATACCGTGTATCCCTAGGGGGCAAAGCTATAACATCGCCTTTGTTATAGCATAGGCGGAGGGGCTCAGAATCTACTCCCTGGCTTTTCTCAGGGAGCAATGCTGCTGCATAGGTTGTGTTGTAGCATAGGACCTGCCGGACCTGCCGAGGAGGGGGCGCACGCAAGCCCAGGCCAAGGGAGGGGCAAATTTCCAGGGGGGAATTTCCCTGGTGGAAAAATTGAAAGAGCTATAATTCAAGAACCAGCAGCCAGATCGGATTAAAAATTTCAGAGTCTGTTAAGTATATGTTAGGTATGCTACGTACAAAATTTTAGCGCGCAACCTACAGTATACCAGCATTACTTTACACTTTTGCATAATTCAAGAACCAATGGCCGGATTTTGTTCAAATTTTCATGACATGATGTATATAGTCGAGTCATGCTATGCACAGAATTTCAGTGCGCAGCCTACAGTATACCAGTTTACTTTACACTTTCTCATTTGGTACTATAAGTTTAGAAATAGAGGGCGGATTGGGCTCAAATTTTCATAATAGGTTGGGTTTATGTTGCATGTGTTATCTTATTGTAATCAACATGAAATCTACAGTATGCCGATTTTAGTTTACACTTCCTCATATAGGAACGTAAATCAAGAACCAATGGCTGGATTTCGTTCAGATTTCTAGGATATGATGTATATAGGTGAGGCATGCTATGCATAGAATTTTAGCGCGCAGCCTACAGTATACCAAATTACTTTACACTTGCTCAAATAGTGATATAACTTCAGAAATAGAGGGCGGATTGGGTTAAAATTTTCGTAGTAGGGTGGGTTTATGTTGCATGTGTTATCCTATTGTTATCAGCATGTAATCTACAGTATGCCGATTTTAGTTTACACTTCCTCATATAGCACCATATTTCAAGAACCAATGCTTGGATTTTGTTCAGATTTTCAGGATATGATGTATAGAGGCGAGGCATGCTATGCATAGAATTTTAGCGCGCAGCCTACAGTATACCAATTTACTTTACACTTGCTCAAATAGTACTATAACCTTAGGAATAGAGGGCGGATTGGAAAAAAATTTTCATAGTAGGGTGGGTTTATGTTGCATGTATCATCTTATTGTTAACAGCACGTGATCTACAGTATGCGGATTTTACTTTACACTTCCTCATATAGCACCATATTTAAAGAACCAATGCTGTGATTTTGTTCAAATTGTTAGGATATGATGTATATAGGCAAGGCATGCTACACATATGGAATTTCAGCGCGCAGCCTACAGTACACCAATTTACTTTACACTTTCTCATATAGCACTATATTTCAAGAACTAGAGGGCAGATTTGGCTCAAATTTTCAAAGTACGTTAGGTTTACGTAGGTATGCTATGTACAAAATTTTAGCGCACAACCTACAGTATGCTGATTTTTTTGACACTGTCTTTACAATGCTTAATTTTTTACCAGTACTTGTCTAATGATGCCATTAGGGGTTATTTTTGCCCAAAAATACGCAACCAGTATAGGCGAACATTGCTCAAATTTAATCATCATGCAATTTTGAGCTTCTCAAAGTTTATCAGAAAATGCCTGAAAAAGGGCGATCTTTGCCTGCTGTTCAACTTGTGGAAATATTTAAGCCCTGAAGCTAGGTTTTACTTTACAAACTTCCACACAAAATTAATTAATGAAAACATAACTTCATCCATGTCATTAGTATTGATCTAAAAATTTGCTAAGTTTGGAATATTTTTTGTAAAGTTTGGGAAATTTTTTTGTAAAATTTGGAATATTTCTTGTAAAGTTTGGAATATTTTTTGTAAAATTTGGAAAATTTTTTGTAAAGTTTGAAATATTATGTATCTAATCTGCATTTCTCAAGCATTGTTGAAACTATTTCATATGCTCTGTGCAACTCATGCTCCTGTTTTGCACCTTTAAGGATCAATTTTCTGCTGGTGAACAGCAAAAATGTTATATTTCTGAATTTGTATAATAAGCTAGGGAACAGTTCTACTTCATAAATGCATTTTCTTTTCACCAGCTCATAAAATTTGCAAAGATTAATGCATAACCCTAAATTTGCCGAACCTGCAAACATATGGGGTTTCACCTTTAAATCATCACTTCTAGCAATTAATGCATCTACAGCTGATTTTATAGCACTTTCATCGTCTTTCACTGTTTTAGCTCCAACACATACAATTTTACCCGATTCGAAAATCACTAATGTTGCCTGGAGGTAGTCAAAATACAATTCCTGGAAATCTCAAATAATTGTATTGTGCAGTCTTTGCTTTGCTTGTATTTTATGTATTTTGTATTTTATATTGTATTTTGTTTATTTTATTGTATTTTTATTGTATTGTATTTTACATTTTTTTTGTTTGTTTCAAGACCAACAAAGTCAGGCAAAACAACATTTGTCAAGCGATTAATTGAGAATAGAGCATGCCTGATTGATACTAAAATCAAAAAGATTTGGTGGTGCTTCATGGAAAACCAGCCTCTTTATAAAAAATTAAATGATATTTTATTCATAGAAGGGCTTCCTAATTTTAATTACCTAAAACAGTTTAGTCATATGCCTCAACTTTTGATTCTCGATGATCTTATGCAACAGAGCGAGGGTAATGCCCAGATTGTGCAACTTTTTACAAGTTGTCATCATTGAAACATTAGCATTATACACATTGTTCAAAACGTTTTCTTTGATGGTCTGAGAACTTCACGCATCAACTCTGATTACATAGTTTTATTCAAACACCCTGCTGATCAGCTACAGGCACAAATGCTTTCCAGACAGCTCTATCCTGCCAACGCTAAATATTTTCCACAAGCTTATTCTGATGCTACTTCTCAGTCACATGGTTACCTTGTAATTGATCTAACTCAAAATGCTAGAGATGAGATCAGGCTTAAAACAAATATTTTTAGCAGGCATCCAACTGTTTATATGCAGAAATCTACAAATACTAGTAGAGATATTGTGACAAAAAAGGGAAAAAATGGGTAAAGAACGATTAACACGCAATATTGCTTGTTTACATCTCCTAAGTGGGGCTAAAAAACCTCAAAGAACCGCTATTATGAATACTGCAAGCAAAGATCAAATCCTTTGTCTCTGTGACTGTGCAAACAACTTTCTGAATTGTAATATCCCTTTTGATAAAAAGGATATAAATAAACTTCACTTCAAAGATATAAGAATCAAATAAGATACCTGGCAAACAAAAAGCAGGCGACTACAAAACAAAAGAAAGATATTATAATATGGCAAGGTGGTTTTCTTCCTCTTTTACTTTCTCCCATACTTACAATAGGTTTAGTCCGCTCGCTGATTTCAGCAGGTATACAAATAATTTTTTCAGTATGTTTCATTTACTACCAACTATTGCACCAGCTAGCAAACTACCAGCTATTGTAAGTATGGGAGTAAGTGAAAGAGGAAGAAAACCACCTTCCTGTATTATAATATATTTCTTTTGTTTTGTAGTCACTTGCTTATTGCTTGCCAGGTATCTTATTTGATTCTGATATCTTCGAAGTTTATTCATATCCTTTTTATAAAAAGGAATATTACCATTCAGAAAGTTGTTTGCACAGTCACAGAGACGAAGGATTTGTTGATCCTTGCTAGCAGTATTTATAATAGCGGTTCTTTGAGGTTTTTTTTGCTTGACTTAGGAGGGAGCATGAGTTGTACAGAGCACATAAAATAGTTTCAACAATGCTTGAGAAATGCAGATTAGATACATAATATTTCAAACTTTACAAAAAATTTCATGAATTTTACAAAAAATATTCCAAATTTTACTAGAAATATTCCAAATTTTATAAAAAAAATTCCAAACTTTACAAAAAATATTCCAAACTTTGCAAAAGTACTATGCTTAAGCATGTAAAATTAGTTCCAAGTTTTACAAAAAATTTCCAAACTTTACAAAAAATATTCCAAACTTTACAAAAAGTATTCCAAATTTTACAAAAAATTTTCTAAGCTTAACAAAAAATATTCCAAACTTTGCAAATTTTTAGATCAATACTGATGACATGGATGAAGTTATGTTTTCATTAATGAATTTTGTGTGAAGGTTTGTAAAGTAAAACCTAGCTTCAGGGCTTAAAAATTTCCACAAGTTGAACAGCAGGCAAAGATCGCCCTTTTTCAGGTATTTTCTGATAAACTTTGAGAAGCTCAAAATTGCATGATAATTAAATTTGAGCAATGTTCGCCTATACTGGTTGCTTATTTTTGGGCAAAACTAACTCCTAATGGCATCATTAGACAAGTACTAGTAAAAAATTAAGCATTGTAAAGACAGTGTAAAAAAATCAGCATACTGTAGGTTGTGCGCTAAAATTTTGTACATAGCATACCTAAGTAAACCTAACGTACTTTGAAAATTTGAGCCAAATCTGCCCTCTAGTTCTTGAAATATAGTGCTATATGAGAAAGTGTAAAGTAAACTGGTGTACTATAGGCTGCGCGCTGAAATTCCATATATAGTATGCCTTGCCTATATACATCATATCCTAACAATTTGAACAAAATCACAGCATTGGTTCTTTAAATATGGTGCTATATGAGGAAGTGTAAACTGAAATCCGCATACTGTAGATCACATGCTGATAACAATAAGATGATACATGCAACATAAACCCACCCTACTATGAAAATTTTATTCCAATCCGCCCTCTATTTCTAAGGTTATAGTACTATTTGAGCAAGTGTAAAGTAAATTGGTATACTGTAGGCTGCGCGCTAAAATTCTATGCATAGCATGCCTCGCCTCTATACATCATATCCTGAAAATCTGAACAAAATCCAAGCATTGGTTCTTGAAATATGGTGCTATATGAGGAAGTGTAAACTAAAATCAGCATACTGTAGATTACATGCTGATAACAATAGGATAACACATGCAACATAAACCCACCCTACTATGAAAATTTTAACCCAATCCGCCCTCTATTTCTAAAGTTATATCACTATTTGAGCAAGTGTAAAGTAATTTGGTATACTGTAGGCTGCGCGCTAAAATTCTATGCATAGCATGCCTCGCCTATATACATCATATCCTAAAAATCTGAACAAAATCCAGCCATTGGTTCTCGATTTACGTTCCTATATGAGGAAGTGTAAACTAAAATCGGCATACTGTAGATTACATGTTGATAACAATAAGATAAGACATGCAACATAAACCCATCCTACTATGAAAATTTGAGCCCAATCCGCCCTCTATTTCCAAAGTTATAGTACCAAATGAGAGTGTAAAGTAAACTGGTATACTGTAGGCTGCGCACTGAAATTCTGTGCATAGCATGACTCGCCTATATACATCATGTCATGAAAATTTGAACAAAATCCGGCCATTGGTTCTTGAATTATGCAAAAGTGTAAAGTAATGCTTGTATACTGTAGGTTGCGCGCTAAAATTTTGTACGTAGCATACCTAACATATACTTAACAGACTCTGAAATTTTTAGTCCGATCTGGCTGCTGGTTCTTGGATTATAGCTCTTTCAATTTTTCCCCCAGGGAAATTCCCCCCTGGAAATTTGCCCCTCCCTTGGCCCTGGGCTTGCGTGCGCCCCCTCCCCGGGCAGGTCCGTGCAGGCCCCTATGCTACAACACAACCTATGCTGCAGCATTGCTCCCTGAGAAAAGCCAGGGAGCAGATTCTGAGCCCCTCCGCCTATGCTATAACATAGGCGATGTTATAGCTTTGCCCCCTAGGGAGACACGGTATACAACTGACATCATAAGATTAATTGGCTGTGATAATGCTAGTCTGTGTATGTTTGTAGTTATAAATTTATTCCGGATTGATCAAATATGTGTGTATGTATGTATGCCCCAGAGCTTAATCTGGCCCATCAACATGCGCTAATGGGTGACTGGGCAGCTATTTAATGTGCTACCCATGCAGCGCAAAAAAATTTTCTAATGAGGAAGCAAATCTGCCAGACCATCTCAAATAAAAGTGCCTTCTAAAACCATCTACTACAGGTTGAAATGCGAGCAAAGCGCCAGCTTCCCATATTGATAAGCTTCCAACTTGACTGCATATAACATCACATTGTGTGCTATATTGCCTGCAGTCTAGGCCGCTGGTTTTTGACTGCATATAATTTTACGTTGGGTGCTATATTGCCTGCAGTCTAGGCCACTGGTTTCTGACTGCATATAATTTTACATTGTGTGCTATATTGCCTGCAGTCTGAGCCACTGCTTTTTGACTGCATATAATTTTACATTGTGTGCTATATTGCTTGCAGTCTAGGCCGCTGGTTTTTGACTGCATATAATTTTACATTGTGTGCTATATTGCCTGCAGTCTAGGCCGCTGGTTTTTGACTGCATATAATTTTACATTGTGTGCTATATTGCCTGCAGTCTAGGCCGCTGGTTTTTGACTGCATATAATTTTACATTGTGTGCTATATTGCCTGCAGTCTAGGCCGCTGGTTTTTGACTGCATATAATTTTACATTGTGTGCTGTATTACCTGCAGTTGACTGCAAATAATTACTGCCAGAATTCCATACGTGAATCCACCTATTGGATAAATCATACCCACGAACATCAAGCCGAAAAGGAGTGCATTCACATTTCATTGAATTTTGAGCACGCGTGTTGTTTTCACAAAAAGTAAAAGTCGGCTTGCTGCAAAACGCATCTACCACTCAATATCTGATACATCATACACAGATCACTACGCAATCTGCGAATCTCCAGGCTATCCAATTCTAAGGAACTGAGTCTTTCAGCATAAGAAAGTCCCCGAAATCCAATAATTTTACGTGTAAATTTCCTTTGAACATTTTCGATCATTGAAACATGGGTCTTACGGTATGGATTCCAAACAGTGCTACAATACTCAAGAAGCGGTCTGACGTAAACAGTAAAAGCCCTAGACATATTTAGTTTATTTTTAGAAGCAAATGATTTCGATATTAGCATAGCCCTAGCATAAGCTCTACGCGTTATATCATTATAGTGGAAATTAAAATCAAGTTTACTTGATACGTAAACACCCAAATCCTTTACAGAATTTACACTCTGTTCTACAGTCAGGTCAGAAATTCTATAAGAATGCTTGGGATTTCCAAAACCTAGATATAACACGTAGCATTTTTCAGTAGCAATTTTTAACTGCCAATCCTTGGACCAGACTACGAGTTTAGCGATATCATCTTGAAGTTGGGTGTGATTGCTAGATAAATTATAAAGCTTGACGTCATCGGCAAAAAGGCAAACTTTGCTATTTAAGCGGTCGCTAATGTCATTTATGAATAAAACAAAAGAATCGGGCCAAGTATACTGCCCTGAGGAACACCGCTAGTGACAGATTTTTCGCTCGAAAACTGACCGTTAATAACAACCCTTTGAGTCCTATCGCTCAAAAAACAAGTTAACCAACTCAATAAATCTCCAGAAAATCCAAAAGTTTCCAGTTTATAAATTAATTTACGGTGAACTACAGTGTCGAAAGCTTTAGAAAAATCAATGTAGATAACATCAACAGTGTTTTTTCATCAATTAATTTAGTCCATTCATTTTTGCACTTTAGTAATTGCAATTCACACGATTTACCCTTTTGGAAACCAAACTGACCGGAGGAGATCAAATTATTCTCACGTAAATGTGCTTGCATCGTACTGTTAATTATAGATTCCATGATCTTACACGTAATACAACATAACGATATCGGCCTGTAATTTTTAGCATCACTCCGGTCGCCCTTTTTATACACAGGAACAACATTAGCGGTGCGCCACAGTGCAGGAATACAATGGGTTTTGAAAGATATTTCAAAAATAGTGGTTAAGGGCTGGGTAAGTACAAAAGCAAGTTTTTTCACAAAAAATGCGCAAAGTCCGTCAGGGCTAATCGATAATGATGGTTTAATTTTCCGTATAGCAGAAAAAACGACATCATCAGAAAAACGAATGTTTGATAACTTTGGCTGTGCACAAGCATTAATAAGACCAAAATTCGTTTGCGTAGGAACACTAAAGACTGAAGCAAAAAGTGTGCTAAAAACGTTTGCCTTATCTTTGTCAGTAGAAGCAATCACACGATCGCCATCAGTTAAAATTGGAATAGTTCTTTCACCACTAATACGAGAATTAACAAAATTATAAAAAGAATTCAAATTTCCAGATTTAATAAGTTTATCCTCTTTGGAAGAGTGAAATTTATAGATTTCGGCCTTTAATAACTTTGCACAGTTATTATAAACAGCTTTAGATTCAGGCGTTTTTCTCTGTTTATAAACATGCCACAGCCTCAGTTTTTTAGCAACCAGCTTTCTTATGTTCATTGGGTATCTTTTCACAGTTGCAGGTTTAGCTTCAATTTTTGGAACATGCTGGGAAATTAAAGGATTTATAACAGACAAAAATTTGTTGTAGAAATCATCACAAGTAACGCAATCCGAAAAAATGTCAGGCCACGAAATTGCGGACAAAAATAATTCAATCTGATCATAATTTGCTCTGCGAAAATTAAGTTTAGCTGAACTTTTTTCTTCCAAGATAGAACATTTAAGAGAAAAAGTAACAACCGAGTGATCACTAGTAGAAAAAGGTGGGTTGACTTCAACGTTTTCGATAGAATGGGCATCAAAAATAACATCTAAAATATGCATACCGTGTGTTGGTTCAGAAACTTTTTGACTTAAAGATAGAGAAAGCATACACTCGCAAAAAGATCGGTTAATAGGACTCAAAGGTAGAATAAAACTAGACCAGTCTACATTAGGAAAATTTAAATCACCTAATATGACAAAAGGATACTGTATCTGAGAGGCCCATTCTATAACACGGCAAAGCATTCTCATGTGGGAGAAATCATAATCCGGCGCCCTGTAAAAAAGTAGCACACGAATCTTGGAGCTTACGCCAATGAAATCAACAATAACTATTTCTTCACTGAAAAGATTTTCCAGTACTTTCGGCAAGTAGGATTTTAAAGTCCTTTTTGAAAGAATAAAAACACCTCCACCTTTTCGATTGATCCTATCGGAACGATACACATTAAAACGGTTTAAATTGCAAAGTAAGCCATTAGATACACTAGGAGTTAACCAGGATTCACACACACACACGATATCGAAATCATTTGCTGTTAAAAATGCATCAAACTCATTTAGTTTATTTAGTATACTACGTGCATTAAATAAACAACAACGCAAAACTGACTGCCGTCCGCCAGAGGCCGCATCCTCAAATTATGCGCAAATTATTCCTCCACGACGATCGACGCTTGTTAGCATCAGCGCCGGACGTTCGACGCAACTGACGCTCCTCGTAAGCATCCTGACCATACGTGGGCAGCAAGAAATTTCTGGGGGGTGCAAGATTTTTTTGAAGGTCAAAAAATGGCCTTAAAAACGATGGTATGGTGATAAAAACACCATTTTTCAGACGTTTCTCATCAAGCACTATCCATTGGCATCAAAAAATTGCGAAAAAAGCGAAAAAAAATTTTCAAAAATTGAATTCTGGGGGGGTATTTTGATTTCTGGGGGGTATTTTGGTTTCTGGGGGTGCACACCCAACCCCAAACCCCACGCTCAGGTGTGGTCCTGACGCTCCTGATCGAACAAATCGCGTCGAAACCAGATTCGCATAGGATCCCATCTGTCGCCCGCCGCAGGTTTAGGCGACTGGAAAGCTCACAACCACAAGTTGCGGGCGTGTGCTGAGGAAAATTGTATTTTGAGCAAGCGTTCGTATTTTCGATTAGGTATATTGCCCCGTCCCAAACGATAGCAATCGGTAATGTCGTCGGGATCAAAATCATGGTCATCCGCCAAGCGACGAACTTCGGCTAGATCAAACTTTTTTTGATCAGAAGCGGTGCCGGTTTTTACTTCATTGATGTTAAAACCAACAGCCCTGGTAGAACGTTCTTGAAGGTCAACGGCTATACGAACCGAGTCCAACACCGATGGGCCACAAACAGGCCCGCCGCGAAAAGGAGGTCCACCTGCGAACGTAGGACGATGAGGGGCGGCTGCAGAAATGTTTGATGATTGAGCAAAATCCACAGGCTCAGCGGGCAAAGGGGCAAAGTTCGGCTTCTGCAGCAATTGATAGGAGTTTAAAGCGAGTGTAGGAACACTGCGAACGTAGCATTGCGTGCAAGAATAAATGAATAGTTTAGAGGCATCAGACGACAAGGCGGCGAATTCGTTATGAAAGTTGTCCGAGATGGAAGCACACGCGGCGTGCTCCCACGAACCACAATAACCGCACTGAAAAGCCAAGTCGCTGTCGCCGACATTCGAACGACAATAAGCGCAGGGTGCCGTAATGAGTTGACTCTTGTCAATGTCTTTCAACTGCGAACTAGTCGAATCTTTTGTCTGACGTTTAGGACCAGGGTTCGTTTCGACGTCGCCACTTAGCAATAATAAACGAAAGTTCAAAAAGACCATAATTTTCGCAACCATACGCGAAAAAAATTCGTTGGGGCTAAAGTCGTTTCGCATCGAACATCTTCCGCAATGGACGCTGTATAAACGGCAAAATTTTGAGCACAGTTCGATCCGGTAGTATGACGTCAACTCGCATCGATCCAATTAGTAATACGAAGACGATCAATTGCATGCCGCCGAACATCAGCATTTTCGTTGTTGACTGCCAAATTATATGAAGAACCGCAAAAATTATAAATCTTCTGAACCACTTCAACGGTTTCAGTCGTACCCTTTATAACTTGGGTAAAAATCCTGCTCGCACTAATAAAGCAATAAATTTTTTACGTTTTTGACGGAAAAAATGCTTAATTTTGACTTATTCTTCAAGAAAACGGCAGAATTTGTCAAAAAGTAGAAGAACCAAATTTTTCGATTTTATGTCGCAGAACAGCATCATGCAGATGCAACTACTCGTATATTGTTCAGTTCTTGAACATATCGAAATTTCTCCCAGTGGGAATTCCGCTCTTCCCTTCCTCCTGGTTACGCCAGTGCTTTTAGGGGTTTTGGTGAACCAAAATTTCGGGCTAAACTTTACTTTATGGTGTGAACGGAAAACTTGCAGATGTACGTGGAAAGGAACGATATTGATTGAAATGAGGAGGACATGCAAAAAGAGAGTGCGGGAAAAAATTTTATGAAAAACGGACCAATATTGGTGAAGATAGAGTTACTCAGGATATAGCTACATTAAAGTGTGGTATTTTACAGTTTACCAAAAATGTTCCGAATTTGGGCTGAAAACATATGTATCTGATATTTTCAAGGTCGCTGATTACGAAAAAATAACTTTTATTGCTCTGAAAAAAATTTTGTTTGAAAATTTTTAAATTTGAAAAAACAATTTTTTGCATGTTCTTTCTGTCTAGATATGTGAAAATTCAAGTTTCTGCTTAAATGACGCTGAGGCTTAGGCTTAGTTTATGAGAAGGTGTTTTCGGCTGCTTAGGTCGAGGTCGCTCACGCTTAGATCGAGGTATAGATGCTTAGGTCAACGTATAGATGCTTAAGTCGATGTAGGATAGATGCTCAGGCAGGTCGATGTATAGATGCTTAGGTCGACCTAAGTTGTGAACATGTTATTCTGCATTCCACTGCTTCAAATGGTTGGAACATTAAGATAATCCAAAAGTGCTGTTTGAATCATATTTAAATAGAAATCTTCAACTTGATGTAAACAATGCTAGAAATAGTGAAATTAAAAAAAAATTTCTTGAAAAATTGGGCAAAAAATTGCAAAAAAAATTTTTCTTTAATCTTGGTTTCCGCGCAGTATAACTTAATTTTTTGTAATCTGCGACTTGAAAATGGCAGAAAAATATTGTTTAGTAAAAATTGGAAACTTTTGAGAAACTGCTAAAATTCCTTAAAGTGGCTCAAACTGCTGATTGTCGAAGTATGATGTTTGAAGTACCGTAACTCTGTGAGTTTTGTATGGATTTGGTTTATTATTTTTTTCCGCGTCTTTTAGTGACACAAAGTATCGTTTTTGCGCAATTGTATGGCAGTTCTGCCGAAATGGCGCAAAATCGGCTCACACCATATTCTTCAAAAATCCAAAATTTCGAAATGTGGAAAAAATTCTTGGCTTGTTCACATTGTGGAAAATTTTTGTGATGCGAAAGATCGAAAATGCGGTCTAGAAGGGTAAAATTTAAAAATTTTCCTGCGCAGCGCCGGACGGATTTATTTTAAATCTTTTTAATGATGTTCCCGGCGAGCCGCGCCGATTTCAGTACCTTTATCGATAACTTGCTCCAGAACTTGACTATGATTGAAAATCCTCATCGTCAAAACGAATTTCGGCAATTTTTCAAATGTGAAAATGTGTCTGCCGAAATTTCTAAATTTCCCTGCTTGAGCGCCGGATTGATTTAATTTTTATATTTGTTTGCCGCGCCGCGTCGATCACAGCAATTTTATCGACAGCTTGTGCTATTGAACTTTAATATGATTGAAACTTCTTATCTTCTGCACTGATTTTTTGGACAATTTTTGTAATGGAAAAATGCGTTTTAGAGGTAGAATTCCAGAAAATTCAGAGGTTCCGGATTGATTTAATTTACCTTATTATTCGTTATTGATTTTTAGGCCGCACCTTTCCTATTGCAGCAATTTTATTGCAAAAATTGCCCTTTAGAGAGGTAAAATTTTTGAAATTTTCTAGCTGTTCGCGCCATTTCAATAAATTATTGAGTTTTTATTCCTCGATCAGACTCCAGAAATCGGTTAAAATGCACTATTGAAGGTCTGAAAATGCAGTTTCAGGAGATAGAACATATCACTGATCGTTATATTCATTGCAGTACACTGAATTTACAATAAAATGTTTAAAAAACTCGTTTTAGGTCTCACCATTTGATGTAGGATGGACTTTCTGCGAAAAACATCGGTTTTTCAACATGAGTGCTTAATTTTAAAATGTTTTTTAGACTCCCTCCAAAAATGTGAGCCAAAATTTAAAATGTTGAAAACAATTTTGAATATGATCCACATGAAATAAAGTCGCTATGGAAAAAAGGTGATTACGACTTGCGATACGCGGCCTTTAGGTTGCATGATATTTTCACCTAGACTAGATCTGAGATGGTAGACGCAATATCGTATGCTCGAATTTTTCCCAATGCAATGAAAATCATGAAGAATATGAGGAAAACAAATTTTGATTAAATCCTCTTTCTCGAAATGTTTGATTTCATTTGCTAAATTCATATTTCTGTTCCTTCGTAATCTATTATAAAGCAATGTTGTTGTCGCAATTATGAAGTATAATTCCTTGAGTCGCGTTATTAACACTAGTCCAATATTCAATAAAAATAATTTCTGTTCGGTGCTAAATTTCCATGTCTTAAATTTTAATACACCACCTACTGATTACTGTATGTACGTTTTCAAGAATTTTTTGATCGCCTCCTATATAGACCAGCCGAATATCGCTTCTTTGGAGTACCGCTCTCTAGCTTGGCCTGTTCTCAGCACCGTTTTTCCACTTTTTGATCTGTTTGTCAACCAAAATTTAGGGAAACGTAAAAGTTTTTGGGCTTGGTTGGCATTTGTGGAAAATATGAGTATAGCTAGTTTTTGAGCTCAAAAAGGCAATATAGCGTTGTTTTTTGGGCAAAAATGGCTATGTGGCTATCAGTTTTTTAGAGCCCAGGTTGGAGTTAAACCCCCTCTCACCCCTCCCCATGCCCATGCATGGCTAAAATGCGTTTTAGAGGAGTGATATTTTAAAATTTTCCGGCGCAGCGCCCTATTGACAAATTATTCAGTTTTTATTGTCAGAAGCGAGTTTAGAATCTGGCTAAAATGCTAAACTGAAGTAAGAAAATCAAGTCTTATAGAAATAGCATATTACTGCATGATATTTCTAGTAAAGCGCAAAATGTTTATGTAAAAGTACAAATCACCGCCATTACATGCGTACTCACGATTTTCGACTGACAAGCGCGGATTTTTCAGTGCGGACACTTTTTTGAACGATTGTAGACCTTTAAAAAAAGGTGGAAAAAAGTTAAAAATGTGGGGAAAATTTGGGTCCGGTCTAAATGTACACCAAATTGGTGGGACCAAAAACGATGGTTTTCAGTCAAAAATCGTGCATAGTTGGGAATTTAATTTTCGAATATTCTTATAGTTTACTTACTTTTTATCTTCTTTTATTTTAATCCGCCGCTATGTATTTAGTCGAGTACACTTTTCAGCATCAATCGTCAGCTTCCTCAAATCCATCTTACTACTTATTTGCACGCACTGCATACCTACCGTACTCTAGCATCTAATCAAAGAGGCGCATTTGAAATAGTATTATGTCCACCGCCCCAAAATCGAACAATGACGCTAAGGTCAAAGCGTCTAGTCGTATCGAATCGAAACTACACGAGGCGTTGGATGCCGGCCAATTCTATGAGGCGCATCAAATGTATCGTACAGTATACTTTCGGCTCTGCGCCCAACGCAAGTACGACGCGTTGCTGGATTTACTGTATGATGGCGCGAGGCGGCTTTTGTCAGTCGGCGACCGTGCTGGATCCGGCGCCGTTGCCGCTTCCGGTGCCGACCTGGCCATACTGTATGTCGACGTGTTGACCAAGGGTAGCGTGACGTGTGATTCGGCAATTATTGATCGATTGGGCGATCTTTATGACGCGATGCTCGCGACGTCTACCGACGACGCGACGGTGGCAAAATCGTCCAATTCCGATCCAACGTCCGATTCGCGACGACTACAAAATCCGGCTAATTTAGGCATAAATAATAAACGACCACCGTGCCTTTCGTCCGAATTGGGCCAAAAATTCGTCGCAAACGCTCTAAGTTGGAGCGTCGAAGGCGATCGGTATCCGGGCGATAGTCCGGCGTTGAACGCGCGTTTCGCCAAAATTCTGTGGTCGCACGGCGATTACGAAAGTGCCAGACGACATTACCTGCTCGCCGACGAAGGCCGGGTAATATGCTGACATGATCTGGATGGCGGGGCTGCGGTTTTTGCCTCGTGAAAGGTTTTCTTTCACCTCCGAGCCCCCCTTCCGCAGGAATACATTTACCCTGCAAAATTTTTGGACTTATCTAAAGAAAATCGTTGAAAACATACTGTCTACTGTTTTACCGTTTTATTGTCTCAAAAGTCAAGTTATTTCTGACATTTTTTTCGAAACTTTTTTTAATAAAGGAAATCGCCAAAAACGCCAAAAGTTGTTTTTTGGACGCATAGGTACCTGCTCATCGTTTTTTGCCCAAAAAATTTACTTTCAGATAGGTACCTATTCTGTTGCTTTCAACCACCTTTCCAGAAATTTTTTCACCCCTCTCCCCCATATTTCGCGATTTTCTAATAAAATTCGTAGAGAAAGTTCTGTTTTAAGCGTTTTTAGCGATTTTTACCCTCGAAAGTGTCGAATTTCGACATTTTACTCCATTTACTCATTTTTGACTATACTTTGTTCAATTTATTTTCCACATTTCCGGGAATTTTTTTCGAAAAAATACATTTCAGAATAGAATTCATGTACCACCTGGCCTTAAGAAAAAAATTTTAATATGCTGAGCGGACAACAATTGGTACAAATGCTTATTATGACCTGTGTTTACTATGGCTGGTTTTGAATTTCACCCTTCTCCCCGCTCTGGCCACCCTCACCTTACCCACCTGCCCCACCTTTTTTACGAATAAATTTGGGGTTGAGGGCATTTTCAAGTGCATTTAGCCACATAAGACCGAACTTTTTGGCGTTCAGACGATGTTCTGTCTTCATCAATAATAAAAACATGGAAATGTTTAGTAAAAATTCGAAAAAGTACAACAAATTTTTGTTTAAAATGGCAGTTCGGCTCTAAGCGCCGAAAAAATTAATGCTTTTGAACTAAGAAATCGCTAAAACTGCGTAAACCAAGACGTTTCCTTCGATTTCTTCTGAAGTTCCGCGTTTATGGGAAACTTATTCATTAGTTTTGCGAGGGATAAACCCCGCCTCCAAACTTCCTTCTCTACGATCATGCAGGCACGTATCTCTGGGTAGAATGCGGGATTCGGACCCCCCCCAAAATTCAGAAAAACCGGAAAAAAGAGGATTTTTCAAACGTTATTTTGTGCTATTTTCGGCCTTTTTGGGCTTACTCTTTCCGAAAATTGGTGTTGGTCCCCCTTAAAATAGGACGGCCAGCTACGTGCCTGGGATCATGTATGGAATCGCTGTTACATTAGACATGCACAGCGTGGGAATGTAGTTGATGAAACTAAAAATTTTGTTAAGTGCCTGCTTGGGGTTCAAAAACGGTAAATATGCGTCAACAACATCATTTTTTGTTGTCTAGAACGTAGAAACAGACTATAGCGAAACAATGTCAAGGAATCAAGTGAATTGAACATGAATTAATCGCGAATAGCCGAATATTTGAAATTTTTGAGCAAACAGACAACTAAAAGTATTTACGACAGCACCTTTCTTACAAATTTTCTGGAAAATTGAGAACTTTGTCTGGGTGAACCCTATTTATTTTTTAAGTTAGTTTTATTTTTTTCCTTAATCCGGTTAATTTTTTTGGGAGGGGGTTAAATCCCTTGGATTTTTTGGCCAGAAATGTCAAAAAACATCTTCTTGAAAATGACAAAAAAGCAAAATTTTCACCAAAAATGGGGTAATGTAGGACGATCATCTTTAACCAGCGATCAATCAATCATTATCAATCAAAATATCAATCAATTCACCAAATCAACCTCCCCGCTGTATTCCATGTGTATAGGAAAATTTTGTTTCGGGGAGGGACAAAAAAATTTGAAAGTCATGTATATCTCGAGAATTATTACGGTGTAGTCAAAAATAAGGGCATTTTTGAACGTTTCCTAACATGCTCTACACAAAGGTGACGAAAAATTTCAGAAAATATAATATTTTGCCGCTTATTTCATACTCAAACGCGAAAAATCTTTCACTTATATCTGTGCAGCTGATTTCTCATCTTCCACTCTATAAACAATATCTTGACTTTTGGTAATTGTACTAAATCTTTGCGCTCTGTAAAAAAAGCAACCAGAAAATTAGGCCGGAAAAATTTGACCTTTTTCCCTATGTTTGACAAAAACTTAATATACAGAAACAATTTTATCCGGCGCCGAGCGCCGCAAAATTTTGCGTTTACCAGCTCAAAAAGTACTCAAAAAACCTGTTTGGCAGCCTTTTAAAATACACTTAGCGAATTTTGTGTTCCTTCCTTCATGGGGAGGATCACACGTGGGCTAGGGGGAGGGGTTTGGGGGATATGCACCCCGTTCCCCTAGAATTCAATTTTTAAATTTTTTAAAGTTTTATTTTCGCAATTTTTTGATGCAAATCAATAGTGTTCGATGAGGAACGTTGAAAAATGGTGTTTTTCACCATACCACCATCATTTTTAAGACCATTTTTGATCTTTGGAAAATCTTGCACCCCTCACAGAATTTTGGTGCTGCCTACCTATGGGGGACTCTTGTACAAGCAAAATTTTTTGATTTCGTGGGGGACTGCCCCCTCGCCCCCGCCCCCTTGACTACAGGCCTGTTGTGTATGTATACACAGATCCATGATCCGGCCAAGGGGGAGTGCGGACCCAACATAAATTGGTCTCTATATCGGAAAATTTGTCAGGATAGCTCACAAAAACTGCATTTTTTGACGTTTTTCCACATGCTTTAGAAAAATTTCTCCTCACCTAAAAAGCTATATATAGAAAGTATGATTTTTTGGTCGTGCTTGGGCCAAAATAATGGAAAATACTTCACTTACATCCGGCACGAAGCACCGAATATTTGAAGATTTCACGACAAATGCATTAGATTTTTCCAGCTTTCCGTGCATTATCTTATCCTTTAAAATTTGTTCCGGCCAAGAGGGGTTGGCGAAAAACCCCAAAAAACACCTATGAACGGCTTGAAAACGGAGAATTTTGTCAACAATCAGAAGAAGACAACCAAGTTTGGGTAGTTTATCTCCATCCCCCGCCTGTTACACACACACATATATATATATATATATATATATATATATATATATATATATATATATATATATATATATATGTGTGTGTGTGTTTGTGTGGGCAGGGGCGTAACCAGGATTTGATTTCTGTGAATGGCTTAAAAACGGAGGTTTTTTCAAAAATCCGAGGGGACAACCAGGTTTTGGTGGGTTATCTCTATCCCCGCCTGTTACATGCATATATGCAGGGGCGTAACCAGGATTTTATTGCTGAGGGGGGCCGAAATTTTTCAAGTCCTATATCTCGAGAATCTTTAGGAGATAAGCGAAAATACTGGCATTTTTTAGCGTTTCACAGTGAGATCTACCTATATACATATACCGTGATGAGAAAAAATATTGCAGAAACAGATTTTTTCATGTTTTCAGATTTGGATATGAAAAAATTGAACGCTTAGCTGATCTGTATGGCTAATTGTTAATATCAAGTTCAAACTTGACTCTCAAAACTTTTAAAATTATTGTCTTTGCATTTAATTTTGCGGATTTTCAAAGGAAACTAATGCAGGTAATAATAAATCTGCAAGAAGCGTTGAAAAATTTTGATATATTTATATACATCGGCACGCTAAGGTCTTTTAGGGTCAATTGACTTCCCTGGAACCTACGGGGGTGGTCTATTACTATAGATGCAGAGCGTAGTCGATCTGGGCAGGGACTAGAAATTGAGGTTTTTTAGGTCATATTGACCTCAAAAACTGGTATTAAGGCTAATATAGTATTAAAACGACGTTATTTCACAGTTTCTGGTCAATTTCTAGAATGTTTGAGCGAAATTCTCGATTTTCATATATTTCAGCCTTTATTTTGCCTCATTTTCCTCAAAAATTTTTCGAAACTCTTGCGGGTTTGTCCGATTTCTACTGCGGGTTTGCGCGGTTGCTTAGCCACCAGGGTCACATCATGTTACCCGGTCCCCTTTCTGCGTATTAACTATTTTAAAGTGAAGTCTGGGCGTTAAAAACGTATTTTGGCTGTCCTTTTGGTAGACTTATAGAATTTATAATTTTTTTCTTTGAGGGAATTAAGGAAAATGAAAATTCCCCCGGCTGCTTATGCCCCTGCATGTACATTTAATGGAACGGCTCTAAATTTCGGATGAAAGTCCGCGGCCATTTTTAGGGAGAGGGGACATATGGATTACCACCAATTTTTGGCTAAAAGGGCCGAAAATTGCCTAAAAATGAGCATTTTTCCAAAAATGGGGGGCATACGTGCACATAGGGGTATAACTCCCCAGATTGGTCAGCCGGTCAGGTATATAATGTCCGGCGATTTTGAGCTGATGGATCCTTTTTTTGCATCATTTTTGAGGGCAAAAGCAGTGAAAACGTCCAAATTTTGCCGGCGCTCCGCTCCAGATCAGTACTTTCAAGTACTTTTCAGTGATCGTACGGGGTCAGATTTTCACCCTCGGTCGGGGTTCTGGGATGAAAAAACCCGGTTTCCCAGGTCGGGGTCGGGGTTGAAGATTAACTGTTAACATTGCATGATTACATACCAATTTAAAACGGATAAAAACGATACCCTCATTTGTTTGTAGAGCATACTAATATAGCTTGTTATGTTCAACATTTTATTTTCATCCAGTTCAAACATGGTTTTAGCAATTTAGCATTCCTTTCAATTCGCTCTCGCTTTTTCGTATTCTTCCACAGTTTTTCTAAACGGTATTCTATGGCGCGCTGATCACTGGTCAACAACAATTTTGCATCAAAAATAAAATCAAAATCAATTGATTCTTAATCAGATTTTTGCGCTAATTGGAATTTCTCTGGCACGTCAACTTTTTGAGATATTTGTATATTAAATTTATGCCAATCAGAGCTTTCATTGATATTAATTATGGAAAGCTAGGAGCCGCAACGATTTTTCATGAGTTTAAACAACCCTGAAATTGTTTTTATACAGACTTATTAGTGATTTAAATATTACTGTTGTCAGGGGCGGATTTAGGGGAGGGGCGGCCGCATTCCCCCCCATTGGCCCAAAATAGTGCGCAAAATTAAGGATTTTTGAGCGATTTTTAGTGATTTTCGGGTTAAAACGGCTAATTTTTCCGCCCAAGTCATGGTTCCGCCCCCCCCCCTTTGGGGTACCGCCTTCCCCCTTAGGAAAATCCTGGATCCGCCACTGACTGTTGTTGCTTACTTTATAAATATTACACCTAATTTGCAAATTTATTGTAGTGTTAAGTTTGAAGTTCATATACAGCATAATCGTTCTACATCTAGAAAATATTGAATATCTTCTAAAACAGTTTTTTACGCTGATTACAAGTCCGCTTACGGTTTCGCGCTAGCAAATCCAGTTTTTTTAAATCTCTGTTTCAAGATATATTGCAAAACAGTATAAGTGGTTCGAAAAATTTCATACCATTGGAACTTTTGAAAAAGGTTTCAAACGTAAATAAAAAATCATAATCATTGCCTTATTGGCATCCTTTTAATACTGACAAAGTATATTATAATTGTTTGATAGAGTTGGAAGTCAACAACTGTCCAGTTTCAGAAGTTTTTATGCTGTTCAATTTGCTTTGATAATTTTTCTCTAGAATTTCTAAACATTTTATAAATTCTGAATTATTTGTAAGAAGTGAATGGGCTAGCACAAAGCAAAAAAACAGATTTCGAATCAGCGCAACAAATTAATTAAGAAAGTGTTGAAAATTATTTAGAGCAGACATACATATTAGGCAGACAAGGATTTATACTTTACACTGTGTGCAATATGCAAATTATGTATTTTTTACAGAAGTGAGTAAAATAAGCTACGGGAACAGTTTTAAATTTAGGAGGGAATCATGTAGGGACAATGTTTTAAAATTTTGTCCTTCTGTGATCACTTTGCCTTTCCCGATTTGATATTTACACACAAAGAAATCGTTATTTACATAAATTTTTATATGCAGATATCTCAAAAACTTGATGTGCTACAAAAATTTCCTAAAGCTAGATTTGGAATTAGCGTAAAAATCTGATTTAGAATCAGTTAATTTCGTTTCTGATGTAAACAAAAACTTTAAATTTGTTGACGTGGGTTGTAGAGGTGCCAAATTAGCTTTTCAGCATTTTTGGGCAGCAAAATAAATTAATTTAAGCTAGCAGACAGAACAAAGTTATTCTAAGAATCAAATGGAGGCTAACGCGCAGATAGATGGAGGCTAACGCATAATATAATAAATCCATAGTGTATTTTTACGAATGACAAAATGCAGAGCGTTTTGGCGCACTTTATGGTTATAAATATGCGAACATGTATGTACTTTTTAACAACATGGCGACCAGGCGTACATTTTATGAAATATCGCGAGTGTCGAGTTTAACATATTCATTATGCTCGTGAATGAATCATCCTTGCTCGGTGTTTGCCGAATTCATTTGCTATTTATACGATTCTCCTATGTACCAAAAAATTAAATGCTATATTTCACCCCCGGAAAAAGCTTCAACCCCGACTCGAAAAATCTTGCCCCGGTCGGGCTTTAGGCCCGGGTTTTTCAGGGTCGGGGTCCCCGTGCGATCACTGATACTTTTTACTCAAAAAGCGCCCGGAATTGATTAATGTTTGCATTTCCTCAATGTTTAAAGTTATATAATGCTATCAAAATGGACTCAAAATACTTTACCACGAAAAAACGTTTCGCAGGCTACTTTGACCATTTTGATCATTAAAACAGCAAAAAAATCGTGGACGTTGAATTTACTGTTTCGTATTTTTGTGATTTCACCCTCCCCTGCCGACCCTGCCGTTGTGCACCTATGGGGGGGTGAATTCGAAAATTTTCTGGCTTCGGAGGGAGATAGGGGGAACAACTCTGGGTGGGGGATCCTTCCTCCGTCCTATTAAATGTATGATGCCCTTCCCCAAGATCCAAGATCATGTACTTTATATATCTCGTCTCCGTTGTAGGAATTCGCTTCGTTCCTAATCGACTACCACCAACGGAGTGGCTTTGTGGAAGAAGCCGATCTATTCATCGCTCAGGCCGTTCTTCAATTGCTGTGTCGCTCAAATCTATGGCACGCATCCGAGGCCTTCTTTCACTACATCCGTCGACATCCGCTGACCAATCAATGTCGAGAG
This sequence comes from Mermis nigrescens, assembly GCA_036768485.1. Taxonomy (NCBI): domain Eukaryota; kingdom Metazoa; phylum Nematoda; class Enoplea; order Mermithida; family Mermithidae; genus Mermis; species Mermis nigrescens. The sequence continues at coordinate 1,913,807 of JAVLUZ010000228.1, forward strand.
CCTCCATTAGCCACGCCCCTTTTGGACTTTCTCTTTTTCCTATTGGACGCCGTTCGGAACCGCGCGCCCGTCAATCGACTCGTCGTATTGGTCGAGAAATATACGCCGAGCTTGTCACGTGACCCTTGCTACGCGCAGTACGTCGATCGGATTGGTCAGAAATTCTTCGGCGTGCCGCCCCCGTCGACCAATCAGAGCGCGGGACAAAGTTTTTTCGCCAATATGCTTCGCGACATGTTCCGCGACGACGACGATGGCGACGACGTCGCCCCGTCGGAGTCCGGCGACGCGACGCGAAATGCTACAGCAACCCACGTCGATGACGTCATCGGCAAAAGCGCCGACGCGCCTTGTCCGGCGAGCGGCGCCAAATCCCAGGGTCCCGCAGCGAAGAAGGTGCAGGAGGAGGATTTGGATTAACGCGCTACACTCAGCATCGCTTTCGTAACGCGATTAAATTTATCAATTAATTATAATTAATTAATTACAATTAATTAATTGATTAATTGTACTTAATTAATCAATAACCTGCATATCGCACGCCATTGGTGAGTAACTGCGTTAGTCACGCCAATTATCGATTTTTCCCGCTCTTCCGAGTCATCGGTGTTTATTTGCTTAAACGGGACGAATTACGTTTTTTAAGTTGATTACGTCATTTATTTCGTTCGCGTTCGTATCGAGTTTGCTAAATAATCCATTTATTCGTTTCTGTGACCATTGTAATACGAATTTTCGCCAAATTATGCATTATGTTTGGATCGTGTCGTGTGCATTCATCGACGTCTGAATGTTTGAAGTGCCGTTAGAATTTAAAAAAATATTATAAATTTGAATTTTAAAACATGTTGTATACATGTTACGCCTCGTGGCTGTTTTGCAACAGTAATAAAATTGTTTTTATTTTGAAAAATTGGTTAAAAAATATCTAAGATGCGTTTTTTCCAAATTTTTGAGACGTAAATTTCAATCAATTTTCTACGTGTGTCTTAAATAAGTATTTATAGACATCTTTGAATTGGTTTTACAACGTTCGTCCTTATTATTCTTGTTAAATCTTTCATCTATAAACAAATTTATTTGCTCTCGTCATACATGGGCCGGGCATTTACAAAAATTTTGGAAGGTTTTCTTATCCGTTGGCACCAAACATCGCGAAAACGGTGAAAATAATGAACATTTAATTTCGGCTGTCTTTGGGATTTTGTGAAGGGTCCAGACCTCACGTGGGCGTGGGGGTTGGGGTTATGCACCCCTAGAATTTAATTTTTGGAATTTTTTCACAATTTTTCGATGCCGATGAATAGTGATCGATGAGAAATGTTGAAAAATGGTGCGTTTCTGCCATACCACAACTTTAATACCATTTATTAACCTTTAAAAATCATGCTTCCCTTCCTTAGAATTTTTGGTGCTGCCCACCTATGGTCCAGCCAGACCATACATCGATAGCAGCCGAATTCGGGGTCATAACTAAATTTGATCCTGGGGCTTATCGATTTAGGAGGGGGTTTCATATTCTGGGGGAGGGCGTGTAAATTCCATCCACAACCACACGTGGACGTGGGGGGGTTCGGGGGTATGCACCCCCAGAAGTTGAAATACCCCCACCCCCTCAGAAATCAAAATACCTCTCCCCCAGAAATCAAATTTTGAAATTTTTTTTGCTTTTTTAGCGGTTTTTGATGCCATTGGATAGTGCTCGGTGAGAAACGTCGAAAAATTGTTTTTTTCGCCATATACGACCACTTTTAAGACCATTTTTTGACCTTTGAAAATTTTTTCACCCCCCCCCCCCTAGAATTTCGGTGCTGCCCACCTATGTCCTCAACCCTGCCCCCGCTCATGTGCGGTCCAGTCAGGATAAAAATTCATCTTGTGTAAATTTCAAATGCAATATGACTTTTCTGTTTTAAATAGAAGAAAAATTAATCCATTTCCCAAACATTAGTTGCGTAAGTAGTTAGGCAGAATATTAAATTTGTGGCTGCTAATTAACATGGGTAGGTACGCTTTTTATTTGTTCTTCCTTACTCATGTCGTTTTCGTATATTTGCGTTTTGGTTTCAATTGTAGCTTGTTCGGCGAATAAATGCTTAATTTACGAAAATGTTTTCTACTTGCTTAAAAATAGACATTATCTGCATAATGCGGAAAGTAGTTCTCCTCTCAGGCATTTAATGTGGGGTCATACTATAGGATCCCTCCCCAAAATTTTCCTCTCTATTTCATCAGTTGTTTGCTGCTGGGTAAAAGTAACATAATGCCGTTTTTAAGGCGAAGAAAAAGTTTTAAGAAGAACAGAAAATGTAGCCTTAAAACTCGAAAAATGTGTGCATGTAAATGTGTATCGTTGAAAGTGTGTCTGTATGACTGATTATTCAGCGCTTGATGCAAGCTATATTAGTGGAAATTTCAATTCTACTGTCTTAGCAAGTTTTCGGGATTTATTAGCATGAATAGCGTTATTATGCGTAAATCAAGCCTGGACTTTCCATATAGGTACGTACGTTTAGTAAAAGAGAGAAATTATTCTTTGGGATAGATCTCTTTGACCTGCTAGTTAAGACCAGGCTATGCCGTCTACAAGTATGAATCATAGGCCGATAAGTAATGTAAAGTCGTCCGGCAAGCATTATTTATAACTCAATAACTCAAGGAACAAATAGTTTGGCTTTCTGAGGTCGCCACCACGCACGGGCGGCTCCCACACCTGGGCGTGGGGGTATGCATCCCCCCGAGAAACCAAAATACCTCTCCCCCAGGAATCAAAATACCTTCCCCTAGAATTCGATTTTTGAAAATTGTTTTTGTTTTTTACGCAATTTTTGATGCCAATGGATAGTGCTCGATGAGAAACGTTGAAAAATGACGTTTTTCGCCATTCCACTTCATTATTAAGGCCATTTTTTGACCTTTGGAAAATCTTGCAACCCACCCTCCTTCCTGGAATTTCGTTGCTGTCCACGTATGGCTGCTCCTAAATTCTGAGCTTCAAATATTTAAAAATGTAGATTGAAATAATCACTGTTTTTGACACCTTTTATGCATTCGGCATTCAGAAACGAAATACCTATTTATAAATAATCTGAGAAATATCTACTTCAAATAATAAGATCTGTATCTGTATGGTTTCACTGGACCTTTTTACGTTTTATTATTGTTTTTGTCATCTATTCTTTGACTTTCGAATAGATTTTCAGTTTTTGTCTCTTGTTTAAAATCTCGCGATTGATCCCCTTTTAATGTCGCTGATCATCGTTCGAACATGGGAGCTGTCAGTGGCGGATCTAGGATTTTTCTAAGGAGGAGAGCGGTATCTTAACTTTTCCAAAAACAGTCAAAAATCGATCCAATGCTTTGCCCTTAACGCTCGAAATAGCGTTTTTTCGGTGTTTTACATTGTATACTGTTACATGAAATGACTTTTGACGCAACATTTTTCTAAAAATTTTAAAATGTTCGACAATTTTGTGCAACAAAATCATTAACTTTTTTTGACTTTAACAAAAATCTGGCGCGAAGCGCCGGAACATTTGTGAAATTAAGGCGAATAGACGTCTAGACATACGTGGGCAGCAAGAAAATTCTGGGGGTGCAAGATTTTTTAAAGGTCAAAAAAGGGCCTTAAAAATGGTGATAGGGTGATAAACACCATTTTTCGACGTTTCTCATCAAGCACTATCCATTGGCATCAAAAAATTGCGAAAAAAATGAAAAAAAATTTCAAAAAATTTAATTCTGGGGGGTATTTTGGTTTCTGGAGGGTGCATACCCCAAACCCCCCACGCCCAGGTGTGCGTCCAGAAGCATGATTTTTTGCTTGATATCCTGTATTTATTGCATTTGATGTGAAACATCGAAATTTTCAATTGAAATTTGAAGAAAACTGCAAAAATAGCTGTTTCTGCTTTTAAAATTGTTTTGAAACCTACATGAATAGAAAATGGCTTCCAGGCATAGGTGGGCGGTGCCGAAATTCTGGGGGGTGCAAGATTTTTTAAAGGTCAAAAAAGGTGGTATGGCGAAAGAACACAATTTTTCAACGTTTCTTATTGAGCACTATCCACTGGCATAAAAAAATTGCGAAAAAAAACAAAATTTCAAAAATTGAATTCTGGGGGTATTTTGGTTTCTCGGGGGATGCATACCCCCAAACCCCCACGCCCAGGTATGCTGTCAGGTCGCCAAGAAAATAAATAAATGTCATTAATAGGTATCATCCGGCTCGTAGCGCCGGAAAAATTCGAGAAATTATGGTCACTGACGGCCAGAAATCATTGCAAATTGCATATCCATTCTTTATCTCGCCAAATATTTCTTGACCAATGGGGGGCGGCCGCCTCCTCCCTTAAATCCGCCCCTGAAATCTGTACTATTTATGTTGCTTAACATTTTATATAAAGCAACTTATTAGACTTGCACGCTGCTCCTTTAAATCAGTATTGATCGCTTTTCAAATTTTCAGATTCAGATTGATCTTTGAATTTAGATCTGGTATGTATATACAGGGTGGCTCATAAACAAAGCTACATTTCTTAATACGTCATAACATCGGTTGATGTGAAAATAAAATCTCAAAACCAGCTGCTTTGGATGGGTAAGCATGTCTTTATTTCATCTGCGTTAAAAATTTGGCCAGCTCTTAGCGGTTCCTGCACTACGGCAATTTGTTTACACCTCACTGTTCAAACCCAAGGGTTTCTGCAATGTATTACATTACTGTGTATGTTGGTATCTTTTTTGACATTTTTGACAATATATCCAGTCACAAAAATTAATTTGCACATTTGTAAATCTCCAGAATATGTACGCGTCCTACTGAGTGCAAACAATTCAGGATATCGTCAAAAGAGGGTGCAAATTGATGGCAGGACCAATGACGCTACCGGCGTTTAAACAATATTAAAGTAGGGTCTAAACAAATTGCCTTAGTGTCCGAAGCACTGGGACTTGGTCAAAATTTTATACACATTTGGAAAGAAGAGACTTTTCTCTATCGAATGTAGCCAGTTTAAAACTGAAGTTTACAAGAGCCGAAGTTATGACCTATCAAATCGGAATGTAGCCTTTTTATGGGCCATACTGTATATTTAGAACTTAATTTGTTCAGATCAGTCTTTAAGTTAGGTAGAAGAGTGAATTCATCATTGAGGCTAAGTCCAATAAAGTTTCTTTGAATCAGAAAGTTTGTTATTCATCGGTTACTCGTATGTGAATGTGATATTTCAGTTTCAGCATATTTTTTAAGGTTAGCATTTAAATCATGCCTGTTGTTGCAAAATGCTTATAAAATTAAGAATGGATAGCGCCAGTCTGTATGAATTGTAAAAGTAATCATAGCTTCACATTAAATATGTCTGCGTCCCTGACGGTAGTTCTTGTAAATGTATAGTATATTCTTATATTTTTTCAGGAGTATATTGATCCTGGGTAAATTAAGCGATCCACAATTATATCTTGAAGCTTTTTTGTTTATTAGCGTTTTTTGATTTTTTTCTCAGCTCTGCCTCATTTTCTCAGAAAGAATTTTGTTTGTTCTGGAGTGTAAATCTCAAACGCTTTCATTTATTTTTGTAATGTAGTAAACAGAGACCGTTCAATGTGCTGTATTACTTAATAAATTTGAAACGCATTTTGTTGTCTGTAGCACCTAACAGGTTCTCAGTTTCCCTATTGATTGTTTCGTTATCGATTCATCTTGTAACAGCGCAGCCTTGCCAATATGGAGCCGGTATGGAAATTTCTCTTTCTTACTTAATTATTTTTAATTCACAGACAATATTTCATGAAAATCTGTCTTCAAGCACTGTTTTTTATACGTAACAAAAACTTTGAGACTCGTACAAAGATTTTTAGAGCCATCTTTGTACAATGCACAAAGACTTTCTAGGGCAAAGTAATAGTAATTTCAACGGGTTTTTTGGAGTATTTTCTTAGCAAAAATTATATAAATTTTCGGCGCTTCGCGCCGAATATCATAATAACATTCTATTGAGCTTCAAGCGCGGGCATTAAACACTTCAAAATCTATCTTTTAGCATCTTTGTACGGATTTAAGCATGTTTTACATCTATCTATACTGTTTTACATATATTTTATGCATAAAAAAGAACTATCAAACACTATTTGAGTCGAATTTTATGTGTAAATTCAACCCAAGACTCACAAGAATTTCGGCGTTTCTCGCCAAACTAATATAACCAGCTGAATGTATGACAAAGTAACACTTTGTGAAGCGTGCGGGTCACGGATAACAATCCAATCTAGTAGTATGCAAAGAAGTGAACGTTTAATAGTATATGTATGTCTTATATGTAGAAAAAATTTACGCTCGTACAAAGACTTTTCCGGACATCTTTGTACATGTACAAAGAGGCTCGTACAAAAAACTGTTCTTCGATTTTTGATTAAAACGATTCCCCTCAAAATGCTTGTAACAGCAGAGATTTGTATATTGTATGCGTACATGATCTTTGGGGGTTTGAGAGTCTTTCAACCTCCTTCAGAAAAATTTTCACCGCCTAGAATTTCCGCCCCCCTTCAGCATAGAACTCGCCATTTTTCAGCAGTTTCGAAAAATTTCTAAATATTCGTTGAAAAGGTGTCCTTTTAATCATTTTTAGCTATAAATTTGTTCAAAAATGTTCAATTTTAGGCGGTTCCCACATACTCAAGTTTTGACTATATTTTGTTCACTTTATTCGACTTGTTTAATTTTGTTCGAAATTTTTTATCTTTTCTATGCTCTAGAAAGTAGCATCGTCAGAAACGCCGAAAAACGATGTTTCTGACTCGTATCCACCATTTTTTGGCCCCAAAAAAGGCACTCTAAAATCTCACCCCTCCCCTCCTGGAATTCCCATGCCAAACACGTCTGGTTGTATGTAATATACTATACTTATTTTTCTTTTTTCGTTAAAAGTTCAAGACTGTTTAATTTTGCTTTTTTCTTTTTTTGCTTATCATTTGTTTTTTATTTAAACCTAAACCATTGCGTTTCGCGTAGAATTTGTGTACTACGACGGGAGGATTGAAATTGGGCGACGTTTTCCCGGATTTTCAAGCTGAAACCAACGAAGGACTGATAAGTTTTCATAAATGGTTGGATAATTCGTAAGCTTCTTTAAGCTTCTCTACATTTTCGGTTGTGTACAGTGCTTATGAATTAATTACAAACTTTGTTGCAGACTATAAAATTGTAGCTGGATTGGTATCACTAAGAAGTCCTGCTAGTATCAATGGAAAATTTCGCAAAATGCTGTACAAATCGAAGAAAATTGATGAAAATTGACAAGAATTACTCTAATAAAAATTATTCAGTCGCAATCAAGTAAAAAAAGAAGAAGAATGTAGGAAAATATAAAAAGTTAGTTGAAAATTAACTAATTAGCGAAATAATAAACCAATGACTAACCAAACAACCATTAATCAATAAACAGTCAAGCAAACAATAATTATCCATTAAACCACTAAGCAACCAATCAAGCAACCAACAACCATTTTGTCAAAAAACAATTGACTGAAAAATTGGCAGCTGATATCAATGGGAAGACCGGCCTTTGTCCATGTCTGGAGTTTGGATCATACATGCAACGACTCATTTCGAGTGGGGGCTCCCTGGCCATTTTTACGGCGGGGGGGGGCGGGTGAATGACTTCCATCTTTTGGCCAAAACCGGTCAAAAAAACTTCTAAAAACTGTTGAAAAATTCAATTTTCTCCGAAAATGGGGTCAAAAATTTTTTGGCCTTGGGGATTGGGAACGACCCCATTTAGGGGATTCCGCACCCCCTGTTACATGTATGGTTCAGATCGTTCATACAAAAGGGGGACTGAAATCGCTGCTACTCAAAGCCGTCGCCCCCGCCTAAAATTGAGATTCTTGACCACCCTTTCCCGACTTTTAAGTCGAAGCTTGCGTTTTTTAATTTTTACGACTTTTTGTCATTTTTGCAAAGAACATTTGAAAATTGCCTCCTTTTTGTCTTTTTGATATGTCTAGCCAGGCTCCCTAACGCCCACATTAAATCAAAAAGTATTCATTCATATTTGAAAGGAAGAAAGGTGAGATAATTTTTTGGGAGATATATTTGTGTAGTTTTTTCGGTAGTTTTTGCACCATTTCAGGTTAAAACTGAATTTTTTAGGTCAGCGTTTTAAGTCGTTCCGCTTGGACCGACTTAATAATCCTGTTCTGGCTGTCCCCTGTTGGGAATAATTATAGTTTACATGAATAATACAAATCGATAACTTTTGAAAATAAACTTATAAATTGAAAGCAATTAAAATGATTGAAATTTTTTTATACTTCTCTAGTTCTCGCTAGGTATTTTTCATTTTTTTGCCATATGTTTTCGAAATGTAAACCGATATCACAAATTTCCTGCCTTTTTCTCGTGTAAACCGATATCTTTTCTTTTAGATACAATAATTGCAGTCGTTGCCTACCTATGTACCAGCCTTTATGTTTTTTGTAAAGTGTAACAAATTGTTGCATTTTTATAAAGTGTAAAGTAGCGTCAATTTACGTTTTTGTATAGTGTGAAGTGACATTACGGAGTTTACAGTCAGTAAAGTGTAAAGCGACTTAGTTTACCTCCATTATTTATCTGGACGAAATCTTTATCTAATTTTATTTATGATTTTATTTGTGATTTTTGTTTTAGTTGGGCCATTTTGTTCTCTCATCCGGCCGACTATACCCCGGTGTGTACCACCGAGTTGGGCCGGGTCGTCCAGCTGAGCGACGAGTTTAAAAAGCGCGGCTTCAAACTGATCGCCTTATCTTGCAACGACAACGAATCGCACAATGGCTGGATTGAGGTTGCATTTATATTAATAATCCGCCGATTATTAATTACTTATTAATTAATTCATTAAGACTGTCAACTTTTCGTTTAAACTTGTTCAAGGTATAATTGTGTAGTTTACACTTTACATCATAAGCGTAGACATAATTATCTCTCAATAAAGATGGATAAATTGCGTGTCTTTGACGTAAAATCTTTAAATTTTCGGCGCTTCGCGACAGATGTGAAGTATTTCCCATAATTCTGGCTCAAGCGCGACCAAAAAACGACACTTTTTTAGAATTTCATGTATGAGAAAAAATTTTTCGAAAAGCTTAAATTTTATGATCTTAATGGATGGGGCATGTCGAAAAACGTTGAAAAATGCGGTTTTTGAGAGCTATCTTGACGAAATTTTCGCGATATAGACAAATTTATGTTGGGTCCGCCCCCCTCCCCCTTCCTTTGCCGAATCCTGGATGCGGGCCTGTATGTAGATAACTTATCTTTGCTGTATGCAACAAAACTTTTTAGAAATAAAGCGAGATATAAGAGACAAGTCCTCTTTATCCGAAAATTTTCAGCCTTTGGCTCTTGGAGATACCAAGAAATAGTTATTTTTATGCTTGCGTTTTTACTGTTTTGGTATCCAAAATTAGCGGGTAAGGGGTCAGTCAGACGCTTGTTTTGGTCATCCAATGTAAATTTATTTCAATGAAAATCACTTTAGATAATAGAATCTTACATGGGCTGCAAAAAGTCTGGGGGCTGGATGGGGCCAAATCCCAAAAAGTGCCAAAAATAGCTATTCTGTTAGTATAAAGGCAATTATGGATTCGGGGGGGCGTCCGCCTGATTCTAGGGGTCCAGATCCCCCACGCCCATTTTTGAATCGAACTAGCTGTATAAAGCAAAGAATTTTGCTTCAATAGAACCCACGGGAAACGGATATTTGTTTCAAGTTTCTAACAGCTTTCAGAGAATATTGAATAAGTTTAAACTGTGATGTAAATTAAAAATTAAAATGTAAAAAAACTTTGCATGCTGTTAATCATACATGCACGGTGTGGGAATTCTGGGGGTTGAAAACCTAAAGTGCCTTTTTTGGGCCCAAAAATGGCCGGTACGCGTTGAAAAACATCGTTTTTGGCGTTTCTGACGATACTCTATCCTTCTAGAGCATGAAATCATGAAAAAATTTCGAAAAAGTCGAATAAATTGACCAATAGATCGCTTAAAACATGAATATATGGCGCGAAGCGCCGAAAATTTGGCGATTTTGAGCAAATAGATAGCCAAAAACACTTAAAAAGACACTTTTTCTACCAGTTTTCAGGTAAGTTTAGGAAACTTTTGAAAAATCGCCAATTCTGGGTGGGGGTGAAAAATTTTTTGCGGGGGTGAAAAATGATTTTGCGGGGGGTGAAAACCCCCTCCCCAAATTCCCCCTAAGATCATGTATGCTGTTAATAGAGGAAACAATTTTCAAACAAGTGATCCTAGTTTTACTAAGTAAGACTTATTGTTTGTTCTGAAAACAAATCAGGTATTAAGGCAAAAACATGAGAAAAACATGATTTTTTCAATTATCAAAGACTAATCTTTTACAGATAAATTAAAAATGTTTGGCTTATAGATTTAAGAAACGTATTGAGATCATTATTCTATGATTATGCAATGTGTTGTTTTTACATGCAAATTTTGAGTATAATGGGTCAATCGGACACTAGTTTGGGCACATAAGTCAGGGTATATTTATTTTAATGAAATTTTTTTAAATTTTAGACCCAGGAATGAGCTGTGTAAAAAGGTAACAATTTTCGCTTTTCATGTAGTGGACCCACAAGAACCGTAAATTTGTCTAATTTTTTTATATTTTTGATGAAAAGTGAGTAAGTGTAAACTGTAGTATAAAGTGTAAACTGGTGTGTATGAATAGTTTTTGCATTTATTTAGCTAATAGCAACTTTACTCTTCTATCGATTGGTAGCTGTTTCAACGAATGATATTCTTTATTCATTGAGAAAATCAAATTCTGATAAATGCAATAAAAAATGGTAAAAAAAACATAAAATTTTCATGTTTAGCATTCTGTAGTGCAACGAATTTTTGTTTTCAAGTCCAATTTTAGGAATATAAATTTAAAAATATAGGTAGACAATATTGAAAAAATCAATAAAATAATTTATGCAAAAAAATCGAAAAATAGACATAAGTTTTACAACATATAGGCAGTATAAATCCTGAAAAGAACTTTAAGGACTGTTAATTGTTTATAATTCGCGGCGAGTATTATAGGACGTTGTAATTGTATGCTTGAGCAATGGTATTCTAACACGTTGTTGAAATTGTTAGAATTTAATTTATTCTAAATTGCCTAAATTGAGGATATAAAGAAATATGCAAATTTCGAAGGCAAATTTCCTTTTCCAATCATAGCCGATGAAACTAGACGCCTGGCTCTGCTGTTTGGTATGCTGGATCCGGATGAAATCGACAGCAAGGGCTTACCGTTGACGTGTCGAGCAGTATTATATATTTTCTTTAATTTAAATTTATCTTTTAGGTTTTTTATTTTTTAATTTAACGTATATTTTTTTCATTTGTGAAAGTACTGTCGTTTTTTTGAGAGATTTGAGTCCAAAGCGAAAGAAGTCCGACTATGACATTTTAATCATTTATCCAAGTTTTTAAGAAATTCTTTTATTCTGCTAATCAGTAATTAACCCATTTTGCTTGCCTATTTTTTGTTTCTGATGTTGTTTTAGGTAAACAATAATGGAATTTAAGAAGTTCTTAAAACTTATTAAATGACACATCGGCAATTAAACATTGTATTACAGTTATGTTTCGTAATATTGTAGAGTTATTTAAACAGGTTTACTCTAGTGCACGATACATACATATTTTTGATTCGTTTAGCTGTGGGTTACTGTAGATATAGATTAGGTTGTTCTATTTGCATCACTGATTAATATTCAACGATCTGATTGCCACACAGTGCTCGCCATTAAAGTTGACGCACTATTATTATAATAATAATATTAGTTAATGCGTTGCCAGCGCCGCATTTTGTCAATTATTCTGTATCAACTTGTTTTTTATTACAAGGTATTATTTTCTAACATGCTGTTAATGCGGCGACGCAAATGGAGCGATTTATCTATTAATATCGTCAAGAAAACGAAGCGCGCACGTGAATGGCATTGATCCAACAGTATTCACGTGCACGTTTAAAGCCATTCACGTGCACGCTTCGTTTTCTTGATGCTATTAATAGCTACATAAATTGCTCCGTCTTCGTTGCTGCTTTAACGCCACGTTAGAGAATAATGTCCTATAATAAAAAACAAGTTGATACAGAATAATGAACAGAGCGTGGCGCTGGCGACGCATTATCTAACATTAATCTTACAATAATGATGGTACGTCTACTGTCATGACGAGCACTGTAGTTCCCTATTCGTTATGCAATTAATTAATGAATTAAATATTTATGATGTAACTAAGCTTATATGGGCTTATTAAACATAACACATCGAAACATTGGTTCCATTTTTCATTTTGGGATAATACGCAGGCAGTTTGGCCCTCTGCAGTCGTCTAGGTTTATCCTGAATTATTTTAAAAACGAGTTTTTGGGAACTACTGGGATTTTCCAATTTAAAAAATGTTTTGTTTTTCATTTTTGCAATTTTATAACCATTTATGACCTTTTTGTATTTTTGAAATTCTCTTGTCATTTTTTCGTTTCTTGTTTGTTGGTCTTTCAATATTCGAATTTCTCTAAAGAAATTTTATTTTTGTCTGCTTTTTCACTTCTTTCCCTTTTTTTGATTAAATATTTTCTTAAAATCATTGGTTTTTATTTTTTTATTTTCGTTTCTATTTTTTATTAAACTGTGTTCGCCTAATTGTCTTTCAAATAACTTGTTACTAACCCCAAAATTTTGAGCCCAGAATTTTGACAAAAAACTTGTTTGAATGTTGGACTTTTTAAATCATTTAAGCTTATTATTTCAAGTAGAATAAAAATCTGATATTGTGTGCAAAAATTTAATCTTGTTTCTTGTCTCGTAAACTGAAGTAGTTTTTTTTTCAAAAATGTATGACACACATGCATGTGCTTTATATAGAGTATATATGCAAATTAAAATACAAACAAATAAAAAATTATTATTATTATTATCTCGTAATGTATGTATGTACTCGATTCTTGGAAATTATAAAAACAGGGCGAATGGAATAATAGTGTAAAGTGAGGTGAAGTAAATTTAATTGAAGTAAAAAAGAATTCATGATTCTTTAATTTTAAATCCCAAATTTTATTTTTAAGAGGTTTTATTTCTGTAAACCATGTTTTATTACAATCGTCCTTTTAACAATTTAGGTTTTCGTCATAGGACCGGATAAACGCTTGAAATTATCCATTTTGTATCCAGCTACGACAGGAAGAAGCTTTGAGTAAGATCAATCATTATTAGCCTCGTCCATCGTTAAAATGATCAAATTAACATAGTTGCGAAAAATAAATTAATTAAGAAGTTATAAAAATAAGTTATAATATGTTGTCTGTTTAAAATTACGATTATATTAAGACACTTGAAAAATGGAGTACGAGGACTTATTAATAATTTTTACGATATAAATCGAAATTCTTAAATTATTTTAAAATTATATTTTAAATTTAAGTTTTCAAAACTTCTTTATATTAAAAATATAATTTTATGTTTATTTTTATATAAAATATCTATAAAAAATTATATAAATGAATTATGTTATCATTATTTCTAGGGGGTGAAATTATATAGCGTCTTTTTGGGCCCAAAAATGGTATTTACGCGTCAAAAACATCGTTTTTCAACGTTTCTGACGATGCCTTATCTTTCTAGAGCCGAAAAACATACACAAATTTTGAAAGAATTCAAAAAAGTTGAATAAATTGAGCAAAATAGTCAAAACATGAGTATAATGGTGCGAGGCGCCGGAAATTTTTAACTTTCGAGCAAATAGATAGCTAAAAACGCTTTAAAAAGCACCTTTTCTACAAATTTGTAGAAAATTTTTATGAACTTTTAAAAAATAGCCAATTCTGTGGTGGTGAACAAATTTTTGCGGTGGGTGAAAGTTATTTTGGGGGGGGGGTGAAATAAAACCCCTGCCCCCAGATTATGTATGCTACCGATGTATTGGATTTTCAAATAAAGATTTATCATTATGTGAGCATTAACTCTACACATCCATTGCGCGATAATTACTTTACTCATATACACATGACTAAATTTATGATTAAATAATTAAAAAATTAATAAATTTAGATAGTTTTAATTATGACTTATAAATAATGCATAAATTATTTATAAGTTAATAATCAATAAATTTGATTGAAATATAATTTAATTATAAGTTAATAATAAATTAATGAATCTAAATTAAACAATTAAAAAATATAAATTATAAATAGTGTAAATTAATAAATAATAACACAATATATTTAATATATTTAAATAATGAAAAATGGCTGATTTTTTATAAATGAGTAATTCGCATATTTTATTAGTGTTGGACATGTTTTTTTTGGAAAATCTGCCTATACCTATTGCTTTTAGCGAAATTTTGCGCGTCATCGATTCACTTCTGCTCACTTCGAAACATCGAGTCGCTACGCCCGTCGAATGGAAGGTAAGTTTGCTAGTCGTTACCATACATGCACAGCATGCATATTCTGAGGGGTTGAAATTATAGCGGTTCTGACGATGCTCTATCTTTTTAGAGCATTAAATTTTTAAAAAAATCAAAAAAGTCGTAACAAATTGAACAACATATAGTCAAAACATGAGTATAATGGCGCGAGGCGCCGAAAATTTGTCAGTTTTTAACAAGTAGATAGCCAAAAACGCTTAAAAAACATATTTTCTACAAATTTTTAGAAAATTTTTGGGAACTTTCAAAGAATCGCCGGTTCTGGGGGCACTGTCTTTTTTTGTATTCGGCTAAGATTTTTCGCAATGTGCAAAGACTTTTGGGGACCGTCTTTGTACATGTACAAAGATTTTTCGGAAGACAAAAACTGCAAAAAAGGTCTGAAATTCGCAAAAATTTTCGGCGCTTCGCGCTGAAATGAGTAATTGTGTGTTATATATACCTTTATAATGGCACAAATTGTCAAATTTTTCGGCGCTTCGCGCCGGTTCGCGACAATTTTTAGTGATTTTTGACGTCAGAAACCCAGAAATTAGCTGGAATACACTACCAAAGATCGAAAAAAATGTTTTATCACACCAAAATCGCTACTGTACTATATTATAGTACACAAAAATTTGCATGTACAAAATGTGCAAAGACTTTTGGGGACCATCTTTGTACATGTACAAAGGTACCTTGTACAAAAAACACTGGGGGTGTAAAAATTTAAGCGGGGAGTGTAAAGTCAGGTCTCGTTAATGCATATGAACTGAATAGTGTGAATGATACACGCACACGGTTAAAAGCTCTGGGAGGGGTAAACCAAGCTCCCTTGAAGGGGTTAAAATAATTTTTTACCTATTTAATGCTAAATTTTTGTACTTAATTCGTCGTATTTCATTTTTCATAAAGATTTATGGTTAGATTTGCATGAAAGCAAAAGGAATAGGGCAATGGAATGATTTATAACATCAAATATTTACAAAATAATGGAAGAAAAGTGTCTGAATGAACGAATTGAAGCGTCTATTGCTCGAAAAATAAGTATGTACTTGAAATTGCACTCTTTGCCGTCATTTGACGCTTTTTCATGTTTCGAGCAACTAGTTTTGGTCAAAAATGGCTCGAGGGGTATGCTTCTTAAGAGTTGTGGTAGGGGATACCCTAATACCCCCAGTGTGCATCTGTGGTGTGAATTATAAAATTTGAGTATAGTTTACACGGTCGAAAGTTAGAATATGGTTTAAACTGACAAGATTTGTAATATAATGTGCAAGGGCATTTTAGACTGATATTCTTTATAGCCCGGTTGTGATTGCATGGTCCAGCCAACGGTCAAAAATGAGGAATTGGCTCAATTATTCCCGAAAGGGGTCAAAAATATAACCGTGCCATCTGGGAAAGCATATTTACGCATAACTCCTCAGCCTTGATTTTTTTATCGTCTTACTTTAATTCGTCGAAAACAATCGCTGACGGTTCTTGCTTTTTTACACTTTTGATTTTGCCGTTTACACTCGCCTTAAGTACTGGATTGTCATATAATCGTGTTTCCTGCTAATCTGGAAGGTTGGTGTAAAGTTGATGAATTTCTTCGAATGCGGTGTAAAGTAAATTCTCAACACTATTGTTGCATTGTTTACTTTTAGTATTTTACTGTTCACACTCCTCTGTAGCGCCGAATTTTGTTATATAATCGAACTTTTCGAGGTAATCGTATCAGCACGCTGGTGTAAAGTTAATATATTTCTTCGAATTCTGTTTAAAATAACTTCCCTTCACCATCGGTGCCTAGTTAACATTTTTGATTTTGCTGTTTGCACTGGCCTTAAGCGCATAACTGTTATGATATAATCAAACTTTAAATTGAAATATCAGGACATTGGTGTAAAGTAAATATATTTCTTCGTATTGGGTGTAAACTAACTTCCCAACACCATCTTTGCATTGTTTACTCTTTGGATTTTGCTGTTCACATTTGCCTTGAAAGGAGGATTGCTTTGACATGGTAGAACTTCTTGCAGTAACCGTATTTGGACGTTGATATAAGGTTTATGCATTCCGTCTAATCCAGTGTAAAGTAATTTCCCAACGCGAAAGTTATCAGTAACTTCGATATTATTTGGTTGCTTGTACATTTCGTAGCACGCACTTTTTTTACTAAATTTTTGACGGTTGTTCGAACCGGATTTTTTTCGTCCACCTTATCGACTCCGCTGATTAGGCTATGGCTGATACCTAATTTGATATCGTGGTTTCATTTATTAATTCTTCTGATACTTGTAATCATTGATCGGTCGCACTAGTGCATGCAACTGCATTTATTTAACTTAGCTTAGCTGTTGAATAAAGCATACAATTTTTAGGTTCCTTTTCTTTTAAGATATGTAATAAAGTAATAATGGCAATAAGGATTGAAATAGGTATCTGCATTTTACATGCCTTTTCTGCTAAAATTGCGTCACTTCACTGTTTTATTAGAAGATGAGAGAAGTGCGGTATGTAATTGCGAAGATTAAAAATCTGAGCAGGTCCGAGAGACCCGCCACTACGCAGTGTTCGGTCGCTTGCGCGAGCTTAACCAATGCTCAGTTACCTAAAAATTTGCGCAATTCAAGCCAGAGATGAAACGTCATCTCAACGGGTTAAACGCAAAAGCTATAAATAGCACGTCTGATCAGCAAAACGAGCTGACAGGAAAGCACATCCATAACAGCGAAACGAACTGCTGGGAAAGCACATCCGAACAGCGAAACGAGCCGTCGGGAAATAGCGCATGAGTTCGATGAGTGTGTATGTGCACCGCACTTACAGGTAGTGCTCTCACACAGTGGGTGGGGGTAGCACCAAAATTTTGGTGATCAGGATGGGCCAAATCGCCAAAAATGTTGCTAAAAATAGAACTTTGGAGGTGCACAGTAATCTGCGGGGGGTTCAGCTTCTGAAGGGGGTACACTCCGCACGCCCACGTGCAGTGGTGAGTTTTTACATGGATCCCCTCAAGAATCTGGTCGACCCCCGCGAGTTAAATTTTTTGCTTATTTTCTGGATTTTTGTTGATTTTGCATCACCCAGGCTCTTAGAATTTGAGTGCTGGGCAGCAGCTAAATTCTGTATGGCGAATATACATATGTTGTATGTATGTGAAAACTTCCAAAAATTCATTTCAGTGGGTCTACTCCTGCAAACCTTCCACGTTCAAATTCTCCCATTAAAAATCAAGTTGCCCTTAGAATTACGCTTTCAGTGCAATTTTTTTGGCGACTGCACCATCGACTTCTCAGAATTTGGCAGCTGTCCAACTATATCTTGTGCTCAACAGAGCAAGATCCATCGTGTGTTTGGCTCTACACACGATTTGCTTCTGATATTTTTTGACGTACCGCGGCAGATTGCAGTAATATGAGCGGATCCAAAAATTATCGAACAAATGCATGCACGAACACCCTTCTTTGTACCAGTGATAACCACAAATGGGCAGAAACCAAATTATGTATATGGGTTCCACAAATGAGATAAAAGTGCCGAAAATAGTGCATACCGGAAATTCAGTTCTGGAGGTGGGGTTCGCCTGTTCTAAGGGGTTTAGCAGATCTCCCTAAGCCCGTGTGTGGTTTTAATCTCTCTATATTCACCACAGCATGATTGTACGTCATATGAAGCATAATGCGCACATTACCTATCCTCTCTCAAGTGCCTCACGTTACACTTCTCATTTAGGTACCTATAGTTATGTATGTAGGTGCCTATTTTACTATTTGTTTATTTAATTTATTCAAATTCGTTTATTTAATTCCTAATTTTCAAAAAATGATATTATATCCATGTATCTACATAGTATAACGCTTCGCTTATTTAGCAGTTTAGAACGCTTCATGCTTGTACAGTAGTACTAGTGTTGTGAAAGATATCTTTATGTACATATCTTTATCTTTTTAGCAAGATAAAGATAAAGATATCTTTATCTTTATCTTGACAATTTCTTTATTTTATCTTTAAATTTATCTTTATCCTTTGGAAAAATCACAGGCCACCTTTATCTTTATCTTTTTGGTAGGAATTTATATCGCTAAAAAAGATAAAGTATATGCACATAAGTTCACGTAATCCAAAATGCAGATTTGACGTGAAATACATTTAGACGCATTCATGTTCTATTGTAATACAAGAAAGAAAAGAAAACGATTCTTTAAACCGTACGGCGTGCGGCCCAAACTAATGCCTGTATATCGACCTAAGTAAGCGGGAGTGATACCGGTCTAAGCGGGAGTACTAGCACCCACGTTAATCTAAGTCTAAGCCTCACATCGTTTTCACTATAAACGGCAAAATTGGCATTCGATGGCCTACTATAATTGAGTCAAACAATAATACGACATGATTATATGCATTTCGGAATCACCAATCAAAGTGCTTTCAGAAGTACCTATGTACTTTTAGGTCGATGCTACGGGAATAAGCTTACTGTAAGCCTTCAAAGACAGAGTGGTTGATGATCACTCGAAAAAGTGTTTCATACATAGCTGGGCGTGGGGAGGGGGGTTTGGGGGTATGCACCCCCGAAGATAAAATGACCCCACCCCAGGAATTCAATTTTTGAAAATTTTTGTTTTTTTCGCAATTTTTTGATGCCAATGGATAGTGCTCAATGGGAAACATTGAAAAATGGTGTTTTTTCGCCGTACCACCATTTTTAGGGCCATTTTTTGACCTTTGAAAAAATCTTGCCACCCCCCCCCTCCAGAACTTTGGAACCGCCCACCTATGGTCCTATGGTTTCAAAGCTTTTGGTTTTGTTTAAGCCAATCTCAGGAACCGCTGCTCCACTTCAGACAAAAAATAGTGTTTTAGATAGAAAATTTTGGGGCGCAACTATTTTCCGAAAAATCTAAATTTCTATTACTGTAGCTTGTCATCTCGAAAAAATAGCGAAAATTGGCTCAGGCTTTTGTTTAATCTGTATTGTAGGTGGAGAGCTCAATAGTGGTGAAATAGTTGCGTATGGGCTTTCTTGTGCAATGAACGAGGTTAACCAAGATTTGTTCGTTCCTTCCGGTTTGCTTTATATAAATTTGTGTCATGGGGGCAGCCATATTGAAAAAGAATACTTTGTGCTAAATCTGTCTAACTGCTCTACATAATCGAACAATTAAGCGCATTTTGAATAAAGCAATGAAAGAGCTTTTGAATGACTACTTGTTTGTCTAATTTGGATAAGTAGAAAAAAGTTCAACGTGGCTGCCATTTTTGTTACTGTAATAAAAAAGTGTGTTTTTACAAATTGAGATTCATGATTCTTAGCATTTTTTCTGTAAATAGATAGAAAATTGGATTCTCTTTCTAACGAGATATGATTTAGAGAATGACTTTTAATGGATCTTGGCATTTTAAACTGAAAAATCATTCTTATCACACTGAAAACGACGTGAAGAAAAATAGAGAAGTTTGAAAAAATCAATAACTGTTGCGACTATACTTTGTACAGGCGCACAGGGCAGGGTTTTGATGCTTGTGAGAAGAAAGTGACTTGTTGTCAGCCAGTAGTAATAGTACGTGGGTTAGTCAGATACCGCGGGTAAACCCCCAAAACCTACATTTTATGTGTGCTGAATGCCTATCATCTCTTTGACCTCAGGTGTAAAAGTTAGGGCAATCAGTTGGCTGCTTTGCATCATCCACTCTCGTTTATTGCACTTCACATACATCATTCTCCTAGGTCCAGGCGACCATATTTAGTATCCATCTTCATCTTTTTGATTCCTTAATCTTGCAAATTATCTTTATCTTTATCATTCTTAATTTTTTATCTTTATCTTTATCTTTATCTTCTAGATTTTAAAATTTCAACTTTATCTTTATCTTTTATCTTGCGAAAAATCCTTAACATTCACAACACTAAGTAGTACATACATTGGTGTGCTTATCTTGGGATCACGACAATTGGGTGAATGACAATTCGGTGAACGACAATTGGGTGAGTCCGACAATTGGGTGAATACGACAATTGGGTGAACGACTATTGGGTGAATGACAATTTGGTGTATACGACAATTGGGTGAATGCGACAATTGGATGAAAACAAGTCTGTTTCTTTGTTACTTGAGAGCCAGAAACAAAGGTCATAAATCAATGTGTTTCCTGGAATTAGTGATGTTATAGGCTGATTAATAATCAAAGAAATTCATATTTTCTGAAATAAGCGATGTTTTAGGTTAATTAATAATGAGCAAAATGGAAAAAAAACTTGCTGTAGAATGGGGTCAGTAGGTTAATGAGATGTCATAAAGATGACAGTGATCCAAACAATTTCCTATAGAGAGAGTTGGTCGAATGATTAAAATCATTAAGCAAAATTTGTATCTAGTATACAATTTTCCCGCCACCGTTTTTTAGCCGATTCAAATAAGCTACAGCGAACAACACTGTAGATTCAAATAAGCTACAGTGACCAACACTATTTTTATTGATACGAGTCAGAACGTGTTTGATAATTTTTGTGTAAAGTTTGGTCACTGTAGCTTATTTGAATCGGCTAAAACGGTGGTGGGTAAATTGTATACTAGATCCCAAAATTTGACCATTGAGCTTTCTTGGACTATATATATAGCTTGTTGTCCTTATGGCTAATTTTGCCTTCAGCGAAAAGGGCAAATGTAAGCTGCTTTAAGAAGGGCATGCTTATGTTCGTGAGCGAAATTTTCATGCTGTTACATATTGACAGTGCGAACAGAAGCGTTTTTGCAAAGCAAGGGCGATTTCTTCCATTGATCTCCAAATTGGTGGCCAAGTCATTGTTCGTTCGGATCATACTCACGCCCCAGACGCTACAAGAGCAGAGGTGCTTCAGGCCACTAACGAAGCCAAGTTGCAAGCTCAATTCACGCAAGTAAGTATGCATGGATCATTTTTTTGTATAGTGTGCTAGCAGACGTAGATACAGGAGGCGGAGCCGTGGGTGAATTTAAGAGGGTGGAGGGTGGCCACCATACTGGGCGTGGGGGCTTCGGGGTATGCACCCGTCAGAAGGAAAAAAACCCAAGAAGAAATGTCAAATACCCAACGGAACCCCTATAATTTCATTTTTTGAATTTTTTGCGTTTTTCTGGTTTTTTATGCCAGTCGATAGAGCTCGACGAGAAACGTTCAAAAATGGTGTTTTTTCGCCGTAGCATCATTTTAAAGGCAAATATTTGACTTTTAAACAATTTGCAACCCCTCAGACCTTTGAAGCCGCCCACCTTTGGCGGCCACCCGTCCCCCATATGATAGTCATTCTTACAAAATTTTCCGGAGTTCTGCGCCGATAACACGTTTCAATGACATTGATTCATTTTCTAGCTGGCCTGAATAAATTCAATCAGTTTCTTCGCATAAAGTGTCATAAATTTAGAGATTTTTCAAAAGAATTTTGCGGCGAAAGTGATTCTAAAAGAACAACAAACAAACAACAAAAAGCATTTATTGCAACGTCTGGGAAAAACACAAGTAGTAACGCCCGAGCCCTCTGGACCGCACCCTGGACCGCTACACGTTATAGTGCACCTGCACTTTAAGCACCCGCTTTATAAGCAGGGCGTTTTAGCTGCGATTCAGACCAGCGCCCAGGGGGGTGTATTAAGCAGGATGTGTAATATTCAATTGAGCTCATAGCATCATTCATGTGACGTCACCCCCTTCAAGTACATAGCATTTTCTCGCTTATTATGATAAGCTTAAGATTTCGGGTGCATGTACATGAATAAGGGAAATGTAATTACGTACCTATTTGTGCTTGTTCTATTATGCATAGTGACGTAACTATTTTTTGTGCTACCTGCGGGTATAAAGAGCTGTATTAAGCCGCGCAGCATTCCACTTGGAGTGTAGACTAGGTCGCGTTGATTGGCTTATTGGTATGGAAAGTTTACCGCCAAACATTCTTTTACGCGTTTTTTCCAATTTGGACGTGAAAGATCGTTTAAACTGCGAGGCTGTATGCAAAAATTGGTTTCATGTTATTCGAAATTTTGATGTCCCTTTTCAAGCAAATTTTACATTACACGCCAAGATTATTGAAAATGTTAGACTTCATAATTATACGAGGAGCGTTTATTGTGCCGGTAATCCCAACAACGAGTTGGCATTATATCCGGTCATAGGCGGTTCTAAGGTTGAGCTGCTAATTGTGCGGTTTCGAGGAAACTGCATGCTGAAAGGAAAATATCATCGGTACATGAGGGATGCACTTGAAAGATCAAATCCGGAGACATTATCATTGTCAAACGTCGAAATTAATGCATATTGGGGATGTCGTATTTTAGATCGGTTTTTGGAAATTGATTCGGAAAAACGATCGTTGATTTTACACGATGCTAGATTAAAGTTGACATTTTGGCCGACGGCGGTGGTCAAACCGATTAAGATGCTCACCATGACGCATGTGCACCTTAATGCGCATTTTCCTGAATTTATTCGTCGCTTAGATCCGGAAAAGATTATTTTTAATACGGTAATTGTGCCGAGAGAATATGACTCTATACTGTGTAATGCTTATTTAAATTGTACGCGTTTAAGTTTATTGTCACTTGATTTTGCTGATGAATGTCTTTCCGAAAATCCCCTTCAAAAACTATTAATACGAAACTGTTTCGAAGATATCATTCACAATTTGTATTTGAAGCAGCGCGATAATATGATTGATGTTTGTTTTAACTTGAATCAAATATATGACGATGATGAAGAATTTGTCGATTATATTGTTCCTTTATATGATCGTATTAATTTGTATAAATTGGAAATGAAACGCCACGCGTCTAATATCGATTGGCAAATTGTAAATTATTCGTGTGCAAACAAAATTACATTGCGTAATCGTGACAACTTTTTTCTGACTCCTTCTTTCCAATAAAAGCAATACTCGGCACAAAAAATGTGCGCAAAGAAATTGGGTTTTATGATACATAAGAAGGGGGGTTACAATCCTCTTTAAGCCAAGGGTCTACTAAAGTACCTAGTAATTGCTTTTTATAAAGTGCTAAGAATTGAGCCTGTGTGATTAATCACAAATGCTGATTAATAACTCGTCGTAAGCAGAAATTTTAAACTAAGTAGCCACGTTGTGAGTATATTTAAAAAATGATTTTTCAATTAGCCGGGTTTACAAAAACAGACTTTTGCTGGGGTACATGTGTTTGAAAATGATGCTAGATATTTAATGAGCGCACGTTCGGGCGCCTAGAGGAGATAGCTACGACTGAATTAAAATACGTCATCAAAATATCGAGTACTATTAGCGCTAAAACTGCTATACGTTTAAACGCAGCACCCCACAATACGTATTATACTAAAACTAATTAAGATACGTCATGTACGATTAAGCATAGGTACTATACGCGCATAAACGCAGCACTCTAGTATAAAATATACGGCTTATATGGTTAAATGTAAAGTACTACCCAACTACAAATAATCAAAATACATCAGCTACGAACATGCGTTTCAATGGTGATTCACTGCGGCTGACTCGGAAAAAAGAAAACATTGGGATAACGATCCCAATTGCCATCACGGGGCTGCGAATAGGGAAAAACAGCATCCTCCACCTGATCTTTTTGACTATCGTTCTGACCTAATTGCGAATTTAAATGAGTATAAATTTAAGAAAAATGAAAATAAAACTCACTTAAAAGATCAGCGCTGGCGGCGGTTATATTCCCCTCGCCTAAAATAAAGAGTGTGCTCATAAATTACGCAACCTAGAAGGGTATTGTTGAAAATGAGTTACACTTATATGTGGTTTTATGGTTTACTTTGCGTTTTCTCATTGGGAACGGATGTAACAGCGCTCGTTTTTGCCACCACTGAGCCGCCTAAATATTAATAACAATTTAAATTGAAAAGCACACACTTAAATTTAAGCATTCACTTTGAGTATCTTCATCATCGTCGAGTTTTATAAATTTTAGTGGCTTTGAGGAATCACCTAAACGATAAAACGCGAGCTACTAAGACTATTAAAAATCAAAAAGGTTATTACGTGCTTTTGACGTTGGTACTTTCATGGCCTCTAGGATTCCTAAAATTAGGCGCTACATAAAAATAACAAGATGAAAAGTAAGCAAATTACACTAGTACCTGCTATACCGAGGACAGCTTTAGCGATATCGTCCTTCTGCCTGTGCCACGCCTGACACTGGGTGGGCGTCAGCTCAATTTTTTGTTTCTTAGTATCGTTTTTCAATACAACGAGCTTGTTCTCCTTGTC
The DNA here is from genome assembly GCA_036768485.1 of Mermis nigrescens. NCBI lineage: Eukaryota > Metazoa > Nematoda > Enoplea > Mermithida > Mermithidae > Mermis > Mermis nigrescens. The sequence goes on from JAVLUZ010000228.1 coordinate 1,938,526, forward strand.
AATCGAAACGTAGGTTTCATAGCCCAAATCTACCGTCTCCATTGGAACGTTAAACATCAGGGCATTAAAACAACTATCCGACAAATTAACTAGCTTATCATACTGAAAGCGCATCAAGTTAATGCCATGAGTCGTAGGGTAAAGGGGTAATTTTCCAAAATTTTGACACACACGAAATCCAATGCTAGTAACACCTTTCCACTTGGAAACTATGCAATACATGTTGTTTCCGAGGCTAAACTCAACTCTGTTTGACATTCTAGAGAAAGACATAGCTGAAGCGTACTGAATGGTAAGGGGTTGGAACGAACAATGAGCTAAATCAGCTTGAAAATCGCATATACTGCTTAATGACGTCAAGTGTTGCAAAACCCCTCCCACCACGGTACCGCCTAATGACGTCAGTGCTACCTAATGGTAAATGTGAAAAACGATGTATCTGTGCAATTTTATTTAAAAACGTACATACACTAAACAGAATAGTCGAAAAATACTTGACGAGTATGATCAATCATAAGCAAGGAATCAAATTCACCGTAAATTATACACTCTACGCCGCCAATGGGTAGGGCTTTTCCAAACTGCATTTCCAAGCTCGTTGTTCCTTCTCGCATCAATTCCCACGTATTGGTGTCAGTACCATCGGCACTGAGCTCAAAGACAAAAAAGGTGCTTCCATTTTTGAATCTTCCCACGTTGATGGTGTTTCCTTTGTCATCCTGTGCAATTCCCAAGCCTTCAAACAGCTGAACATAGGCTCGAAGAAATTGATTATCATCGAAATTCAGTTTGTAAGGAGTCGAAGGTACACTCGCCGCGCCACTGATAATTTTGATTTCGGAAATTCCAAAATCTCGAAATTCAAAGGGTGATAGCGCATAAGACCCTCTTGCTGCTTCCGCATTGACCATGCCAACAACTAAACGTCTCGGTAACGAGCCGCTGAACAACGAGTTTAAGGGCGTTGATCGTCGGTTTTCCGTAACATGTAGCGTTGTGATTTGTGTGCGCCTGATTGGGTACTTTAAAGTGGTGTGTTGTAGCATCGATTCAACGGCGAGCGAGATTCCTTCGGCGACTTCAACTTTTTTAACGTAGAAACACATTTGTCGGACTTCAATTTTGTAGTTTATGGAGGGGTTTTGGGCGTTGTCTATCAAGCAAAACTTGTCAGCATTTCTGTACAACTCGAGGCGTAATTCACACTGATTAATCAAAAATCTCTCTTGAAACATTAAATCCGCATGTATGGGGGCCATCACCTCAATCCATGCGCTATCTTTGAAAATATCCATTCTTTTGAAATAACCATGTTTTTGGCCAATTTGCTCATCATCATAGTCGGCGTAGTACATGGCAGCTTGTAATTGACTTTTCTTTGCGTCTCTACCGAAATTTAGCTCAGTTTCCAAAAACGATCGATAGGCGTATTTGTCACCACTGTCGGAAATTAGTTTTCCATTGAGAAACATTTTTATTTGTTTGAAAAACGTCTTTCCAATCAGGTTTATAGGCAAAACAACATCGCCACCTAATGCTCCTTGCGTCTTGGTCAATTTGCACAATGTTCCATCGGGTTTTGTTATACGAATCACAAAATAAACATAATTTTTAGATAAGTCTATCATATACATATCGGGAGGCATTCGAAACTCGTATGGCCCATCATTGGTACACGGATTTTGCAACTGAACTTCGGCCCAAAACGACCTTCGTATAGCCACTTGCGTTGTAGGTACGGTAAAAAGTCTAATTCGCTCTTACTACTGGGAATAGAGCTTTCGTCCAACAGTTTACTCATGTTTAATCGCCAAAAACGTCCAAACCGACTGATTTAGGAAGCTTGGTTCTTTTCAATGATGTTTTTCTGCTGTGAGGTCTCTTTTTAAGCATTCTGACTTTGGATTCTTTTTTACGAACGCCGATACCTTTCCCCGACTGATGAATGCGATCGGCAGTATCCCTTAGCGCCTGCGCCGCACCAGATTTTCCATGCTCGATAGCGCTCTCTTTGAGCTTGCGACCCGTGGCTACGTCGGCGGCAATTTTTGACCCACTTATTAGCGCGTGCTTCCCAACTGTTTTAAGTAATGGTAAGGCCAGTCTATACAGGCTTTTGAAAAAGCTGCCCAGTCCCTCTCCCCTGTGAAAGGGCGCGTAGGCTTTAAAACCTTTGATGGCGCCGCCCAACTGGTACTGCGGGTTTTCGGACAATGTGCTTTTGTAATAGTCTAACCAGTCATTGGCGCTGCTTGGCACATAAACTACGTGCATTGTTTTTTATTGAAAATAAAGAGAGCGTTTACGAAAATGAAGCTTGACCACGCATTTTCCCGTCTCGAATGACACAAATTCGTCAAAATCGGTCTTTATATTGATTTCGATCCACGCAATATCTTTCAACAAAAGCGGCAAGTAATGGGGATTATCAAAAACTTTGTTTATTATACTCCCAAACTTGCCCTGAACCTCAACAATGCGCAATAACGGGGCCATTGTGTTTCCAACAATTTGATTTTCTATAATATTGCTATAGACGTACAAAGTATCAAAATTATGCTTATTGATGTCCGGCGCGCTTGTGCTGAATACCCTAATAGGCTCGCTGTCGGCTGTAAATCTATAAATTGTTTGATCAAAACCCAAAATTTGAGACAATCGCTTATTGGCGTACACGCCTTTAATCGTTTTGGGGTCTAGGAAAAAAGTCATTTGGTTTGTTGGAGCATTATACTCTATTTTTAAAAAATTAGTTTTATTTTGAACGGCCGTGTTTATAGCATAAACAAGATTCTCGACAGTTTCGTAATTTCCAGCTGGAAAAAGAATTTTTTCAAATTTTGCTTCAATTTGTAGCATGACATAGTTTTCACCCTCGTTAATCGTGTACCACGAATAGGGGTAAATAAGTTCTACTAGCCCAACTTCCCAATCACCGTCTAGTCTGAGTCTATGCGGTAACTTCACTCTGAAATTAGAAGCAGTGCTGTCTTTTTCGGTATTGCTAGGCAATGTGACATAAAATTGATTAGAATCCTGCATGCTTGTAAATGAGCGTTTTACTAAAATGATTTAAATTTTAGCGCGCACGCTTTATATAATATTCATCTTCCAGTAAGGTACGCAAGTTTGCGAATCGGAACAGCACGTACTTGGACAAATGCTAAAGGTATTGCGCATAAACTGGCACACGATACTGTCATTATGGAAGAAATTTGTCCCAAAAATTTTGGAAATTTTCAAGTTTCTGCAACGATGAAACAAGAAAAATATGCAGTACAGCCCGCAAGAAGCGCTAAATGAGCTCTGATGGCGGGTTTTATTTAAATTTTGCACTTTGCTGTTTTGGTTCATAAATAAAATAAACGAAGCAACAAAGGGTGCAAGACCAAATGAATCAAAATAATCAACATTGCCTTCCGAATCAAAATAAAATGCGACCCAATGCTGTCCTGGTTGATCTTGAGGGTCTGTATTGGCAATGAGCGCTGCTGGTCGAAACGGGACTCGTGTAGGTAATTGATTGCTGGCAAAAACACCAAGAAAAATACGTTTTAATACGGAATCTTTTCTGACGATACTCGCAATTTCCGATCCATTCATTCCAAATCGGTTTCCAAAACCCACTCATTAAACTTTTCAGGATAACCAAACCATTTCACTAGCAGCTGAATACGGCCGTTTTTCAAGCGACGTTTTTTTAAAACTTTTTCAATTTTGTAGGCACGATTTTCGTTGTATTCGATTTTCAAGAGCTCGCGCTCATAAAACGTTCCAACAATGTCCTCGCCGCTCAAATCAACGAGTTTATATAGGGGCTCGGTAGGGTGATTAATGACTTTAGAAATTTTGAAAATTTCTTCGGTGAATTGGGGCTTGTAACTTTTATCAAATACTTGACGGTACTTGGAAATTCGTACATAATCGCCAACTTGAAATTTTGGTTCCTTTTGGCGTTGCACACTGCCGTACAGGGTATCCAATACTAGTTGAACGTTATTAACATTAACCTCAGCCGGTTTCATTTTGATTGACCGATGCACGGTATTATTGTAATTGTTGAGCAGTTTATCCAAAACATCGGTCCATTTATAAGTACCTTTCTCGGTAAAATAGCGGTACATTCTGTTTTTTAGAGTGCGGTTGAATCTTTCCACCACCGCGCATTTAATGTCCTCGTTTTGAGACGTAAAGAAGTGAATATCTTGTTTTTTCAATAAATTTTGAAAATTGTGGTTTAGAAATTCTTTGCCCTTATCGGTTCTAAGTCGCCACGGTCTACGTCCCTGCGACAATATGCTTGTGAACGCATTTGAAATACTAGTACCAGATTTGTTCATTAGGGGTCTGGCCCAGGCGTATTTGCTGAGTACGTCAATGCATGTCAGAATAAATTTAAATCCGTCGTTGAAATTTTTTAAAGGGGTCATATCCGCAAGATCCATTTCCCACTGGTGATCAATGTCAAAAACGTAAATTTTGTTTCGTTTAAACTTTCTGTACGTTTGTCTGTGTAGGGTGTAAGTATCTTGTGAAGATAACCATTTCTTAACTTGGTTCAAAGTAACAGATGCATCTCTGGCTTTGGCGGCATCATATAACAATTTGGCGCTTGCGAAAGATGATGGATCATCTAAATTTTTATAAATGGACTCAAACAGCTCGTCAGTCATTTCCGTATAAGGATAAATATTTTAATCGTTTGGGCAGTGGAAATTTGGGTGATTTGAGTTGTCGCTTTTTTGTTGTCGTGAGCTTGAGTCTTTTAGATTTTGGTAGTGCCGCAAATGCGAGTTTCCGCTTGAGGTTCGTCGTGAGTTTGAGTCTTTTAGCAGCGGGCAGGCTGACTGAGCTGAGCTTACGTTTTAGGCTCGCTGGTGAAAGCTTCAATCTTTTGGGGTTCGCGAGTAATGCCAAGTTGAGCTTACGTTTTAAGCTCGTCGGTGAAAATTTCAATCTTTTGGCCGCAGGAAGTTGCGCAAAGTGGAGTTTATGCTTGTTGGACGCTGATTCGAGTTTTGATTTTTTAGGTTGTGGTACCGCCGTAGATTCAAGTTTTTGCATACGACTCGCTGGTTCAGTTAAGCGTCTTTTAGTCGCTAATACTAGTTCCGATGAATCGTCAGCATCGCTGCGTTTGCGTTTAGGCACAGGACCGATTGTAGTTGCCTCGTGTTCCATTAATGTAGGGGTTGATGTGATTTTACGGTTATATACTTTCAACATTTTTCGCCTTTTAGGATTTCCAATGCAGCTTTTAGGAACTCTGTCTACGGATAACGCATGGGCAAACTCTGCTGCCCCAATTGGGGGTTGCGCGTGCACGCAGCTCTCTGCTAAAATCGTTAATCAAGTCAACAACGTTAGAGCCTGGTATGTTTTCGCCGTTTACTGAAATTTCGCCACTATCGGCATCAATATCAATTTGTTGGCTGTTTTGAATATGCGAAACTAGCGATTGTGCCTGTTTTTGTTTGCTTTTTGGAAGATTATCCAAAACTGTTTCGTACCATTGTGGTTTTTCTACAGTTTCCTCTAGTTTAACAAGTAGCGGTTGTCGTTTTTCCGATTCTAAATTTAAGTATCGGCTAAACAGCTGAGAGTATAATTGGAATTGACGTTCGGGGTTTCGGTACTTTGTAAAATTTTTTCAAGCTCGCTTTTAAATTCGTCAATTTGTTTCTGTAATGGCGATTTTTCATCATTCGCTTGTTGTAACGCAACGTCTTGAGGTACCAAAACCATCTTATTTGTAAATTTCATTTCTTGCTAATAACGTCCGTAAGTAGGCTAGCTGCTATGCTAAGTAAAGGCCCTAACAATAATGGTAAAACCACCCCCCTTTTGAATAATGTTACGCTTTTTCGTCAAACTAGTGCCCGTTTTTGTCCCCAAGTAGCGAATGTTGTTTTTATAACGTCTCAGTGCTTTCTTTTGAGTGGGTGTCAGCGGTACGTTACCCTGCAATATGTTAAAACAGGCGTCAGAAATACAGTAAATTAAATCTTTATTGGCTTTATTCAAATAAGCTTTTCGCAGACTAGGACTACATCTAGCTAATACACGCAATTCGTCAATATGATTATGCAGACGACGCGACATTATAAATAATGACTAAAAACTAAGCGTCACTCTAATTTATACGAACCAGAATCGCATTAAACCAAGAAACCAAGCTCATTTTTTAAAATGTCCAAAAAAATTTTTCGCGCTCAGTGGCGCTACATTCGTTATAAATTGAAAAATCGAGCTTTTCATCCCCCGACAAACAATCAAACAGCTCTTGGATGAAACCGGCCTTCAAATCGCGCTGCTTCATTGCCGCACAGAGCAGGCCGGCAAAGTACCAAAAAGAGGATACGCGACGGCGCCCAAACAATCTGTTGGAGAGGTTGTAGTCTTTTATGCTTTCTTTGTATGTGGCTTTTGTTTCAGGTGTGAAGCGCGTCCAAAAGAAATCGGCCAGATCAGCTTTTTCCGCACTCGATATAGCCATACCTTGAGATTTTAGAATTTCAATTAGCCAAATGTAACAAGAAAACACTATAAGCATAAGTATAATTAAATTGTTTAAAAAAACAATGATTCACTTTTAAGTTTTCGATGAATCATTCTGACAAACAACTCGAACGCCGCAGAAACCATTTTGTGTTACGAAAATGAGGTAAATTGCTAGGACAACAATGTAGCGTTGAGCGAATGAAGTAGCTGTATTGTGCTTTTGTACGGCAAGTTCAGTGAGGAAATGTGCAACTCGAGAAATAAGTTATCAAAAGCGCAACAAATGTAAATATCGGGCTTGTAGAATATAATACGGAAACAGTCGGGCGAAAGAGGATACTTTCCTCCGGCTTTGGTGGGGCAATCTAGATTCTCGCGAATAAATCTGAATTAGCCCCGCCTCTCTGAATCATTGAAGCGAATCAGAGTTGTCTTATTTTGGTTGCTAGGTGAATGAATAAGCACCACTGAGCTTGAGTTTTTGCACGGGGGCTGATTTAGCATATGAACGTCACAAATTGTGGCACTCAAGAAACCGATAAAGAAAATTAGAGCTAAAATTGGCGACGCAACAGCCATATTTCTGTGTAGTACTACGCGTTGAAATAAATTTCTAGTTAAATAGCACTGCCCATTTTCCATAAGAGAGAGAGCAAATCAAGCAATAAACTAATTGCCAGAGCCGCGCAACTGCAGAATAAATCTTAATCTAAAACAGCCGTATTTATTGTTATTTAGGTAAATATACGTAATTTACAGCATCATTTGGAAAAATGTTTGTTCTGAGTCGCAAATTCTCGGGCGTAGTTTGGCATAAATCGATCAGCAGGTACCCAAATGGCTCTTTCGTAGCGTCCAAGAATGCTTCCGTGAAATGCTTCGAATTCGGGAATAGTTGTCTACCCAAATTCTGTATTTGCAGCTTGTCCGAGGGGTTTTTCATCAAGACAATGTATTGGGCGTTGATTCGACTGGTCCTCAACCCGTCAAAAAATGCATTTTGAACAATGTGTATTATTGATAAATTCCAGTGATAGAGAGCCCTTGGTAAACAATTCGCTCAACCTCGAATCTGACTTTAGGTCGTACATTAAATCGTCCAAAACTAGCAATTTATGTTCGCTTTTATTTTCCTTCAATTCGTCAAAACAGCCGAGTCCTTCCACAAAATGCACTTTTCCCACTGAAATCTTGGTACGCCGGTTGCCATTCGGTAAAACACCAAAAAATTTTAGACGGTACGGGGTTAACGAGTTGATTCAAAAACTGCACAAATTTTTTAACAAAATGCGTTTTCCAGATTTTGTTGGCGCCGCTACTATACAGTTGAAAGGGTGGTTCCACCTAACGTCCATGTTGATGCTAAATATCAAATGTCACCAAATCGGCGCATTCAAGCGCTTTTATCTTTAAGAAACCCTTGCTAAATAGCCTCTTTGCAAAAGGAAGCTTGCTCATAAAATGCCAAGTATCCTCGCAGCAAACGAGTATGAAGGGGGTGTGATCTATAATCTTGAAGCAAGTCAGATTTTTGTCATCAAAACAATCAACAGTCAAGTTATACGGTATAGTTTTATTTAAGTAATTGGGAGTACGCAAAATCAATATTTTGTCTGTTTCTGTGCAATTTGTTAAATCTGTAGATTCGTTATAGGGGTCGGCGGATGTAGTCATAATGAACAATTGGTGAGAATCGTCGGAAAAATCAGATTCTTGTTTAGTGGTGGGTGAGAGCGATTCTTCCGTTCTCTGCATATAACACGTTCCAAAAACGACATTTGTCATCCAAACTAACCAGAGAACGCTATTCATTTCTAGCCGCTCAATGCTCAAAAATTTAATAAAAAGACTTTTTATTAGCTCAACAACTGTTTATATATACATTGGACCCCCCGGCCTAGCTGTTTAGTACTTTACCTATTATGTATGTGTGCATTGCAAGTAAACGCGTTTAACGCTTTTCATAAAAGACTTTTATTAGCTCAACAATCGTTTATATATATTGGAACCCCCACCTGCCTAGCTGTTTAGTACTTATGTACCTATTATGTATGTGTGCATTGCAAGTAAACGCATTTATTGATAATGATGATACACAAAAACTACCAGCCATATGGCCGCGTAGAAAAGTTTCTACATATTATTCGCTTGTCGTAAACAATACGAAATTTCTTTGGGGTAACTTTTGAAACAATTTTACGACTTTCGTTTTTACGATGAATACTGATTAAAGTAACTACAATTTCTCTCCTGCAATTTTGTTTTACAAAGGCGTAAACTAACCGACGCAAAGATTTAAAATTCACGCGTTTAACCACGTTTTGACTTAAGGTAATTCCACGAACTTTATGTACAAAGTGTTCTTTATTGTCCTTTATGCTTAAACGCGCAAAAACCGTAGTTTTTGGGACCGCCGCTGCAAAATACCATTATATACGACCCCTCACCGTATTCCCGCAGCTCGTTGGTCATTTCACCGAGACAGGATCCAATGGGCACCTGATATTCGCGCTGCTTGTTTAAATTTGAAATGTAAATTATACTGTCCATATCGAAATAAAGGACCCTTTTGCCCAATTTTTCAATATATGAATATAGTTCCAGCCGCGCGTGGGTTGTTGTGTAAGCCGCAATGACAGAGTTTGTGTTTGGCATCACATCAACAAAATCGTCTAGCTGCTTATACGTAACGGAAACCATGTTGTCGTTTATCAGCTGAATGCTGAGACCGTTACGGACGGATCAAAAACGCGAGCAAAGTACTTGGCCGGATCCCGTGAAATAAACAGTTTTGGTCAGGTTGTTCCTCTGGCCAAAGTATATAATTGAAAAATTTAAAATTTTCATGTAAATAAAGCTAAACCTTAAAATAATATTAGAACAAGCCTGAAAAGAAGAAATCTTGTTAAAACAGCACATTTCTCAGACCTTTTGAAGAATTTTACCGCCACTGTTTTTTGAGAGATGAAATAAACATACAGTAATCGAATTTTAGGTATGAATGCAAAAATTATTTCCTTTAAACTCAATTATTTTTGAAGGTGTAAAGATAAAAGTCATAAGCTTATTGTACGTAAAGTTTCATTACTGTAGCTATTATGGATTGGTTGAAAGCGGTGGCGGGAAAATTGTTCAAAGGTTTCCATTTCTCACTTTTCCCCAAAAACTGTTTAGCATTAGCTTTGCAAGAGCGCGTTTCCCTGGGTTCTTTTCGATATTGGGCTGATCCAGCAGAATATCCTCACGATCCTCAATGTCGTAAATGTAATCTAGCTTTTCCTCATCCGTTTGGGCGTGTAAAGGGTATCCCTCCGCTTCCTGACACAAGAAACATGTTAATTTTTTAAGCTAAACTTTATACAAATGCGCGTCTTACGAGTTTCATCTTCATGAAGCTGTTGACGTAGTCTGTAAACAAGCCGCTATTGGGGTTGTTCTCGAATCAAACTGCTCAACTTTATCATAATGCCACACTTCGAAGATTTTGACAATCTGGAAAACTGACAACACTAGCATTTAAACACACACAAAAATATAAAATTGCTACTGTATAGCCCATGGCCAGGGCTTTGTAAACCTCCAACGTCACCCAAGTGCCTTTAATCGCCCGTTCTTCATCACTATGCTCGCACGTAGTCTTTTGTTGCAAAGTCGCACAGGTTTGACAAAGCGGAAACATTAGCTTTCCCCCGTTCGAAAGGGCAAAACGGGGTGAAACAGCTTTTTGGGCGGTAAGACGGTGCATTTAATTAGGCCCTCGTATGGCTGATTCTCGAGAGTAACGTTTTCAAAGTTTTCCGTCAAAATTGTTGGGTGGCCGGTCGGGTACCTCCCGTACTTGTTTACGTAAGGGTAGAGACTACATATATCGGCGTAATTAATTTTCTGCATCGGAGAACCGCAGGAATCGTATTTAATTTTATGATACAATTTTATGGCGTTGGTTCTCCCCCCGTAGAACGCTGAAACGCAAAGTGAATGTTAGAAACGCAAAAATTGTAAAAAAACACAAACTCACCGCCTCGGGGTTTATTGAGGCTCGCCTGCATCCACGCTATCAAAAAATTGTTTCATCTCGGCGTTGGTCGCAATTTCTTGCAGCAAATCGCACTCCCACATTTCAAATAAATGGTAACCTGCTTGAATGATAAATTTTGCGCGTTCCATAGTCTTATCTCTCGCTTCTTTCGCATTTAAACTCTTATTATGCGGACAGTTGGTTCCGTTTTGGCATACATTTTGCGCAGCCATGCCAGAAACAGCCATAAAACTCAAACACAGCATTACCAGAAATACCGTCCGCCTTATATTTACCAATTTTGACTTCATGTCCGTTTTGTTTATGTTTAATGTAAATGTTTTTCTTGAAAGACACCCATTTTAGCCATTTTATAGCAATTATAGACTGTTTCTCCTCGTGCCTATAACTGTCCGCCGGAATTATGCCTATTGTGTCCGGTTTGAGAAAAAGTTTCCTAAACACCAAATTGCACGCGCTGGCGATTGTCAGCGATTTTTCAAACGGTCAACCGTAGTCTTGGACATGAATATGTCTCGAAACTTAAGCTGCACTGTCTTAGAACCGTCACGTCACTCTCGCAGTATTTTAGTATTTCTTCTTGGAAGTTGAAAATCTATAAATAAGCAAGAACTTAACAAAATTTAAAAACTTGAAAAATGCAGAAAGGTGCACTTTTTTCTTTTGATCTTTATACCAATTGTAAAATTTTTGATATTCGTCTGGTTTCATCAAGTTGGAAAGTAAAAACACTCATCTGGCCATGGTCCGACGTAATCCCAATTGTCGCGCGTATTAAAACCATAGGGAAATAACCCTTACACAGTTCCGTAATTCCAAACGTTTTTGGTAAATTTGCCAGTTTCATTAGCAAAAAATTAAAAGAATCGATTATCCTTACTGTTCCGTGCGAAATGGACATGAGCTCGAGGCCTGTTTCAAAATTAAAAAACTTTAAAATATTAAAATTATGCTTAAAATTATTTGTTTTTTTACCCTTGCTAATAATCTTTGGTACTATTCCTTGCCTGAAGAAAAACTGCAAGATAAACTGGCCGTCGTATCCCTTTGCATTGTGAGCTATCGCTGTCACGTGTTTCATGGAAAATAAAAATGTACAAAACTCATCAACGCAGTTTTCACCTGCAAATATTCTCCTATTTTCACCGCAACGATAGCATCGAAAGTTCCTTGTTACGACAAGTGTCACACACGATATGGGCTATGCACAAATTGGGATGTGCTCTAGCTCGGTCCGTAAGACGTGTCTTTCAAGACACGCTCCTGGGTAGCCTCAAATCGAAAAACACAAAACAAGGAATAATTTCTTCCTTTTCTCGCCTTACTCGGTCTTTCCTCGTCCTCTACATAACCTGGATCTATCAAGTTTTCTTCCTCTCCGTCGTAATTTTTTGCATGTAGCATAAATGGTCTAAAACTAAAAATGTAAGAGAGAAATTCACGGAAAATGAAAATTATTTTTTAAACCTTTTATAAGCACTTCTTTCTTGCAAGTTCGACAACGAAAATATCCGCATTTGTGTTTTTTCTTATCCTTGACTATTCTAAAATGTCTACCACATCGTTTACAACGCTGCATCTCGCATAGGCAAACAGAAACTAATCGATCGGGCCTCCTTTTTCCCTGTGATTTATAAATTCTGGGGTGATTTTCAAAGCATGCATAATTGTAAAAATATCGATTGCACGTAGAACAAGCTTCAAAAATTCCTCTTTTACGCAGGGTGGAGAATGATAGCAAGAAAAGCGCATTTTTTGGCGCATCTGTGTTCTTCCATATGTTCATAGGCAGCGTTACAAGACTCGCAAAAATACTCGATGAAAAGAAACCTTTAATTCTCCCAATTACGGTGTAGTGTCCGTCGCGGCAAATACAAATGCAAAATTTTACTCGCATCTCTGATCGGCCCTCAGTGCCAGAAATGGCATAAGCAATTAAAATTACAGGCAACATGCAGCAACTCACCCTCAAAGACCAGTTCGTTTGAGCAGCCCTTCGGCGAATACTTTGACTTGGTAGCCGGGCATGACTTGCTGCATTTTGCAGAGTTTCGGGTGATCCCGCAAGAAGGCCCCTCATGGTTTTCCAACCCCGCCAGTTTCATTAGTTCCTGCGCCTTATTTTTCTGTATTTTGTGGCGTCTCAATATCACCCCGCCAGTATCATATTCCGATGGTATCATGCAGGGTCCTCTCTTTAGTAAATGGGCCCCTTGCTACTGCTAAGGGCCCTCGCCAGGCATGAATCGGTCCTTGCTTAGAATCTTCATAAAAACAGCCCTCGCGGGCTCGATTCAAAAGTTGTCGCAAAAGGTATTTGGTGCGTCTTCCAGTCCCGGCTGGTGGTGTTACTGTAACGATTTTGATTGTTGAGTGTTCAGAGTCAATTTTCATCTCTTGGTTAGATTGTAGAGAATTTGCTCAATTTGGGCTAAAATTATTTCTCCGGTAATGTTTTAGGACTTCTAAAATGTAACGAATATGGGTGTGTTTAAGTTGCTGGTTTTGAAAATTGTAGTCCAACTAGCGCCAATGGGTAATAGCTAAAATTGCATTAATGGCATGATCAAAAATGGCGGGTATACGTTCGTTTATATTTTCGAGTTGATCTGAATTTATAAATCGAAATTGATATCTCGCTGCCTTCGGTATTAGTCCTTTTAACAGCGCCTTTGCCCGACGGGGCCACTCAGCTCGTAAAAACCCTCTGGCGCAAAATCGCCCCCAATCTGCTGTCTCGCCAGATGGCAGCCATTCGTCGACCGTTATTAAAACTATCGCTTTCATATGAGCTTATATCACCCCCAATTTGCTGTTCATCAGATGGTAACCATTCGCTCGACTGTAATTAAACCATCGCTTTCAAACGAATTACTGCTAATATCAGTCTAAATCGTTATTATCCAAAGCACTATTAGCTTTTTCACTGGTCTCCGGACCCGGAAAAAATCGCTATAATCTAGCGTTAGTTCATAATCGCTTCCACTCATTTTTAAAGCGCCTTAAAATTATCTAAAAAACAACAAATTATAATAATCAAAAACGACACTGCAAGGATTAGCAACATTTCATAAAAAAATACAAAAAAATTCAAAATAGCTGTGTACCATCAACCAAAGGCGCGCTTAGCTAACAAATGTGAGCTCAAAACGAGCGATTCAATACTCTTGCAAAATCTCCTACTTTTTTATTAGCATTACATCACATGTTTCTAGTGGAGCGAAAAAATTCAAATAGCGCTGCTATACACTTTTAAAATGTCCTCAATTACTTTTATCAGCATTACAGCAACATGCTAGAGCAAAAAAATCCAAATATCGAGGCTACCATTAAACCAAAGGCGCGCCATATAATAAATGTAAGCTCGAAACGAGCAAAGCAATACTCTGCAAAAATATCCTCAGTTGCTTTTTTATTAGCATTACTTCACATGTTTCTAAGGGAGCGGAAAAGCCATAAATGCGCGCTAGCTAATGAATGTAAGCTCAAAACGAGCGATGCAATAACTTTAAACTCTTGCACCAGATGCAAAAAATCTCCTCAATTACTTTTTTATTAGCATTATCATTCACGCGCTTCTAAGAGAGCGGAAAAGCCAACAAGCGCTACGAAGCCAACGAATGTAAGCTCAAAACGAGCGATGCAATACTCTTTTGAAATTTCCTCAATTGCTTTTTATATAGCATTACGTCACATGCTTCTAACGGAATCACCCGCACCCCTTTTCCCTACCCTTAATTACGTTTTTTCTGAATACCGTGAGGTATCGCATTAGCCTTAGATAGCAGCTGATACTCGTTTAATTATTTGCTCTAAATTTCACGTATCACCGGGGCCTAACGTAGACCTAGAGAATATTTTCACTACATTAGCGTCATTACTTAGCTTCCATTTCGTAAAAGTTCGGTCGTGCTTATAGAAAACTACGTTTTTTATTTAGCAGCTTGACGATATGAGCGATAAGCCTCAAACTAAACGCCATGATTTCAATCTTGGCGAAAATTTATACTGTTTAGTTTCTACGTGGAATAATTATATAAATATTGGCTTTCGAGTTTGCAAGACCTACGGCCCTTATGGCGGGCCATATCCAACGCGCCAGAGGGATCAACTTAATGGGGCGACAATACGACCTGTTGCTAGAAGCAGCGCCCAACATCTCTACCTCCCTGCTTTTTAATGATGTGGATTTCGATTCTGTAGATTTAACCTACGGTTTAAGAGTTTCGGTCGTAACGGGGCTACTTGGAGAAAAATTTATGTATTTGCAAAATGCCGAGAGAGCAAGAAATTGCATTGACGGCAAAGCAGTTCACATCGTGGCAGGATCAGAGAGCCGCGATTGCTGCCGACCTCCTGAAAAAACTGAAGGTGAAAATTGCTCCTAAAATTAAATTTTATGTATTTATAATGTGACTGCTTTTGTTACTGTGTTTAATTGACGAACGTTAAAATTTGAAAATTTTTCAAGGAGTGGTCGCCCCAACGCCCGACAAAAGAGAGCTACTAAATAAGGAGTCAAAGAAAATGCAAACGACTGCTCCCGAACCGCCGGCCGAGAAAAAACAAGGTATATGTTTTATTTTAAAAACGTATTCATTCTTTAATATAAATTTAAGCTCAATAAATAGCCGTTCAAACTAACGTTTTGTGAAAAACGCTCTCCAACTTTCAAAACTCATAAACCTGTAATTTCAGTCGAGGCATCTGCTGACAAAACGCAAGATTCCGTCGAAAAAAACG
The DNA here is from genome assembly GCA_036768485.1 of Mermis nigrescens. Taxonomy (NCBI): domain Eukaryota; kingdom Metazoa; phylum Nematoda; class Enoplea; order Mermithida; family Mermithidae; genus Mermis; species Mermis nigrescens. The sequence continues at coordinate 1,953,809 of JAVLUZ010000228.1, forward strand.
ATTCCTGCGACTTTGCCTCCAAATTACTTTGGGAAATTGTCAAATCCTGCAGTGTGTTCAAGCCGGATATTGCTAGCACTTCCGATAAATGAATATTCTTCGTAGCTTAGAATTACTTAGCTTCATAGATGCATTCTTATTTTAGTGCGACGATTCGTTAGTTTTAGTAATGTTTTTATTCTTGACAATAGCCGCGTTTATATGCTAAAATCGATTCCGCGCTGTTATTATTTCAGGCGCATTAATTTGGCAATTGGCATTAAAATTTGATAGTTGTAGTTCGGCTTTGTACTAAATTAGCTTTAAAATGATTAATCGTTTTTTCTAAATTACGCTATTGCAACTCTGTTCGAAGCAACGCTTTCAAAGTATGGCGCAGTCTGCACTTTCTAAATTAACTCTTTCACCGGGGGCTTCAATCTTTTTAAAACTAAAACGTTTTCCAACTACCGTGTAGCCTGCACTTTCTAAATTAACTTTTTCACCGGGGGCTTCAATCTTTTTCCTACTGAAACGTTTTCCAACTACAGTGTAGCCTGCACTTTCTAAATTAACTATTTCACCTGGGGGCTTCAATCTTTTTCCTACTGAAACGTTTTCCGAGTCGGCTCAATCTGATACAACGCAATTTTCTAAATTAACTTTTTCACCCGAGTAGAAGCTCAAATCATATGAGCTCATTTTGATTGAAAGCGAACGATGCAGTACGCCGAGTTTACCGTTTTCGTTCAAAACGTGAAGCGCCGCTACGAAGGTACTTTTTATTATTATTTCCACATAAAGGTTTATTTATGATATTATTATATTATTAAATTTATTCCTAAAGACTTGCATTTACATTTCTAATTGCATATTTTTACACCTTGAGTTTTATGTGTTGTTGAAAAACTGATCTTAAATGTAATTAAATTACTGTTGAAATTTCGTCTCTTCTTGTACATCAACGTTTTATGCTATTCTGATCGATATATGTGTGCACAGAACATATTATCCGCAATTGTCTGCATTGATATTCTTAATTAAATAATAATTATATTGTTTTGCATTTTCAGTTTATTGACTTGCTGTAATAGAGATGTATTTTACGCTAATGCTTCTGCTACATTTTGAACTTTAATCTAAACCAAGATAACGCCTTTTTTTCATTGATTTATTATGTTACCAAACTTTTTCTGTTCTGCTAATTAAGAGCATATTAAAAACTAATTATATTTTTTTATTTTTAATTTATCGACTTAATATAATAGCTGTATTATACGTTTTTGCTATTTTTTAAAACTTTAATTAATTCAAACCGAAATAACGCGTTTTTTATTAACTCGTTACAACGAATTAGGACTCATTTTTGACTGTTTGAGAAAAGTTTGTAAATCCAGGGGGGCATGTGGCGACAGTTTCTTATTTCTTAAATGTTAGCTAAATTAGTTCTTCAAATACACACCGAATGAAATTTAAAAATAATAATACAATTTAGGCTTTAAGTTTTCTCAGATTATTTGAAGATAGCAATTTTCTTTAAGTTGCTCTGTGCTAATAAATTTTTAATATTTTCAGGCGAAACGATCGATCCAAGAAAAAAAGCCGCGCTAGCCGATTTATTTTGGGCCAACTTTGGTTGGCCCTTAAAAAAAGAATACACAGAAAGAGCGGCCATGGAGAACGTTGCTACCGGCCGCACCGGTAGAAAAAAGGTTTCCGGCTTCTGGCTTTTCGCCAGAGAGCTCCTGGAGGAGCTAAGCAATGCGGAGCTCTCTGGCGATTTCGTTTGGAAACTGTACATTAATACGCCGTAATTGTGCAGCCTATCTCCGGCATTTTTAATTATATGTTAGTAACTACCATTTTTAACATTTTTAACATTTAGCATTTTTAACACGCTGTTTAACCATATAATGCCGTAAATAATATAATATGCCGTACTTTATTCGCGTTGTTTGTAGCCTAATATCCAGCATTTTTATACCATCGTAGTGTGTAGCACGCTGTTTAACCATATAATGCCGTGAATCATTTAATATGCCGTACTTTATTCGCGTTGTTTGTAGCCTAATTCAAAAAACATTATTTATTAAAATCCCATTAGCACCTATCCTTACAATACAGTGTAACTCTTCAAAATATTTTATAAGTAATTACCGCCTTACGGCTTAATTCTTCAGGGTGTAAGTTACTATGTGCAGTCAAATGCAGTTATATACCTTAAAATAGACCTACCAACAAACGCGAATCGAACTATATGTAGCATGCTTGAGTGGGGCGACGTCACTTGAATGATATTAAGAGCCCAATTGAATATTACACCCCCCTTGGCGCTAGGCCCACATGCAGCTTTAGCGTCCTGCTTAAACCGCCCCCTGGGCGCTGGTCTGAATCGCAGCTAAAAAGCCCTGCTTACAAAGCGGGCGCTTAAAGTGCAGGTGCACTATGACGTGCTGCGTTCCAGACTGCGTGCCAGAGGGGCCCGCGTGCTACTACTATGCCAGCGCTTTACGCCATAAATCAGGTATCCGTCCTGTTCTGTATGAGACTTATTGAAAATTGCTTTTAAAGGTACTAGCAAAACTCTTTTAAGTTTCTTCGAAACGTAGGCGCATAGTCCATCGGGTCCGAATGAATGCGATGGATGGTTTAAGCATAGTTAGAGATTCAGAAATCGTAACGAAGTCAAATTTAGGGGATATATGGCAAATTTCACCCAAAGTAGACCTTTTTGCAAAATGGGGAATTATATTATTATCAACAAGAGAAATTAAACATCACTTTCAACGGTTTCTCTCTTATATACTAAAATATGGGCTGTCTCTTCTCTTTTTAAGGCGGCTATTGGCAATAGGATAAAATTTCTTGTTGTTAGAATTAATTAGCTTACGTTCTTCACATGCAAAATAATTCATCGATGCCACTGCTTATTTCCTTATTCAGTTTCTTGTATTTAGCTGGAGATAAGTGAACAATGTGTGCATTTGCATTTTTCCAAACCTTCCTTTCGTTTATTTGCATTTTACGAACAGAATTTGGCAAAAGTATTTTGTAGGCACGCTTCGCTTCAATGGAACATAACTATGGATAGTGTTAAATAATATTTCCAAAAAAGACTGCATAAAAATCGTTTATATCAGTACAACAGCATAAAACTGGTGTGCCAATCTATGGAGGATAGGAAAATCTCAATTGAATTATAATCTGCTTTTTTAAAATCATACTCAAGACAACGTTTATCAATTTTCAAGCTAACAGGTAGCATGAAGCTAATACTGGAGTGATCACCACACATGGGCGTGGGGGGTTTTGGGGGGGTATGCACCCCACAGAAGTTGAAATACCCGCCCCCCAGAAATCAAAAATACCCCCCCCCCCCCCCCCAGAAATTTTTTTTTGCTTTTTAAGCAATTTTTTTGATGCCAGTGGATAGAGCTTGATGAGAAACGTCGAAAAATGGTGTTTTTTGCCATACGACCACTTTTAAGACCATTTTTTGACCTTTAAAAATTTTTTCACCCCCCCCCCTCAGAATTTCGGTCCTGCCCACCTATTGGAAAAAGGCTTATAGCTAAAAAGATCACATGAGGTGCATAAAATTAGATCTAAAACATTATTATTCCTATTGGGTTCCGTGGATAACAATAAAAGACCAGAGTTAACAAAGCTCTCATAGAAAACTGGCGTAATTGTGTTCCTATAAACAGAAACATGATTTAAGCTTAAATTTGGCAAGTTAAAATCACCTAAGACAATACAATTTTCTGAATTTTCTACATAGTATTCAAGCAAACGACAAAGATTAGAGGCAAAATTTATATCGTACTTTGGAGAACGATAACACATAATGAATTTAATCGGTTTGTCACATGTATGGAGATCACAAATTATTACTTCATTTCCACAATGATCGGATCACAGAAGTGATTTAAACTGAATCAAGCACAGCAATTAATGAGCATATGAAGTTCTACTGCCGTGTTTATCATTGTAGACCGTCTAAAGGCCACTTTTGTATTTATTTTTAAAGTTAAAAATTCAATTTCATGAACAAGGTTTCGTGATATACATGTTAATCGGCTGGCTATACAAAAGCAGAGAATTTAATTGATTTCAGTTGTTTTTAAAATGTATGCCAAAACTTGTGTGAAACAGACTATAGCATAGTCTGTTTTTTACCTATGGTCTGTTTCACATAAGTTTGTGCATACATTTTAAGAATTTTTTCGGAAGTCGACGGATTTCGATAATTATATATCAAATCAATGCTCTAATCGCAATCTGTCTCGGACATAGTTTCGAAAATGCCCAAACTTATGTGAAGCAGACTTCAGTGCATGGATCCACTCGGAAAACTGATATCCTTATTACCATAACGCTCGATTTTTCCCTTGCTCGACTGAGTCGGTAGCAAATATTTTCAAAGATATGCGGTGTCGAGCGATAAGGGATTCAGGTGTTACAGTAATAGGAAAAATGGTATGCCGAACGAATTCATGCACCAGATTAAAAAATATAAACTAATACTTATGCAAACGTTTACACATGATTTAGAAAGAAACATTCGTCTAAAATAACATGCATGTAGCATAATAACTGCTGACCATCATTCGTGATGAAGTTTGATGGTCCAGTCCCGAAATATTTTTAAATTATTTTCTTTGTGCTTAAAAAGAATTATTCGGCACTCCACAAAATTCATGTAATTAATGCTGCCGAAAAAAGCTAGAAATTCACATTTTCGGTTCTGGAAAATTAAAAATTAAAAGTCCAAACTCAATTTTTAATTAAATTAATGGCGTGGCGTGATTTAAAAGAAAAGCAGAACGATAAGACGTTAGTACAAAACAATTTATGGAAAAATGTCTTATTTGCCTAAAAAGCGCGTCGAAGCAAAGGATCAGATCGAAAATGAACTAAAATACAAAGAAAGACGAATTTATAGATAAAAGAGCGAAAGATTTGCGACAACACAGTGAGCGTAACGGTAAATATCACTAAACGTCTGCCTACAATACAATGATACGAATAATGCAAAAAATATAACCTACAATTGCTTTTGATTTTTCGTACAACTTGAGAAAAAACATTTTCGAAAAAACCTTGGAAGTTCTCAGACTGCTTTACATTTTTGAATGAAGTGTCAAGCACAAGGCGCGAAATGGGGGATTCTGAACCCCCAGAATCTGAAAAACCCTCGCAAAATCCGACAAACCTCAGAAATTAAATTTTTAAAAGTTTGCGTCTTTTCGCGATTTTTTATGCCACTCAGAATTCGGTCGCTGGCCCATAATGCCAAACAATTGAACATTTCGATTTGAGTAAGATAAAATGAAAACGTATACAAACATTAGCAATTTTTCCAGGAATTTTTGTACTTTTGTTCATCGTTTTGCCATTTTTTATTTTTCCTTGTTTTTTGGTGAAATCGACAATGCTAAGAAAAAGTAGGTATAAATAAAAGAATACGACTATTCGCGCCGGATACAAAACCGTTCCTTTACATTCCCAACGGTCTAAGTCGAAGCTGAATGATCAAGAGGTCCGAACCGGAGCTTCTAAACGGCTGTCACAATGTAGGCCGTGCTGTGCCAAAAAAGAGTTCAATTCGAAACGGCCACAAAAAACCAAATTCACACAGACGATCACCGGTCCAAACAAAGCTCAACTTGCACCGTACGAAACGGCTCTGGCTCGAGCTCTGAATCCAACGCCGGATCGATAAAACGATCGAAATAAAACTAGCAGATCCGGCGTTTCGGATAAAATTAAGCCCCTAGGGGCACTGTAGCAGCAGAATCTAAAATACAAAGTAAAAAATATAGGAATGCAGAAGAAATTCAAATTAAAATATGTACAATAAAACAGGTAGAAAAATTTGTGATAAAAGTCATTACAGGTGGCAGGGAGACGGCCGTTCCCACCGCATTGGTCAAAAATATTAGGCGAGATAAATAATTAATAGTTTGCAATGATTTTTGGCCGTCAGCGGTCATGATTTCTCAATTTTTCCGGCGCCTCGCGCGGTATAATCCCTATTGATGACATTTCTTAGCGGCCTGGAAGCATAGGTGGGCGGCACCAAAGTTCTGGGGGGGTGTGCAAGATTTTTTCAAAGGTCAAAAAGTGGCCTTAAAAGTGGTGGTATGGCGAAAAAACACTATTTTTCAACGTTTCTCATCGAGCACTATCCATTGGTATCGAAAAATTGCGGAAAAAACGGAAAAAATTTTCAAAAATTGAAATCTGGGGAAGGGTATTTTGATTTCTGGGGGAGTATTTCGGTTTCTCGGGGAGGGGGGTGCATACCCCATACCCCCTCACACCCAGGTATGCATGGAAGTCATATTTTGGCTCAGGAAATAGGTTACAAAACGATTTCAATAGCAGAAACAGCTTTTTTAGCATAGTTTTATTCTATTTTCAAGCATTACTTTTAAAAATTCTTAACGTTTCACGTCAAATGCTTCAAATACAGGAGACAGAGCCAGTAATTCAAACTTCTTAACGTTCCTCCGCTTTGGTTCCACAAATTTTCCGGCGTCTCGCGCCAAATTTTCGCTAAAATCAAAGAAATTTAAAGTTTTAGAGCAAAATTGTCGAGAATTCTGAAATTTTCCAAAAAAAACGTCGGGCCAAAGCGATTTTTAATAAAGGCAGACAACACAAAACGCCGAAAAACGCAATTTTGAACGTGAATGGCAAATTTTCGCACCTATTTTAGACTGTTTTCGGAAAAGATGGGGTACCGCCCCCTCAGGAAAATGCTAGATCCGCCACTAGATCATTATATCTATTCTATTAAATTAATTGCTTAAGATCAAATTATCGGTAATATTAGCATCTCCAAATGTGAAATTGGGGGATTTGAAGATTCATGCCCAAGACTTCAACAAATTCAATTTATGGCGTTTTTTTGGTTTTTTTATCATCCTAAACCTCAGAATTTGGTCATTGTTCAAGTAAGTTGTCATTCCAAAATTTTTGATCTTCCACAAAAATATTGTTCCGTTCTAAGGGTTCTTAGCGACCTGTTGACTCGAAAGTTTCAAATTTCGGGCACCGCTTTCGGTTCAAGAGTTGTAACCACATACTGTATTTTTTGAATTTATTTGCCCTTTGTCACACTTTTTTAAATTTCTCAAGTGTTTTCATTTTATAAAAAGAAAGAGCATCGTCGGAAACTTCAAAAAAATGTTGTTCTTGACTCATACCCATCGGTTTTTAAATTTGAAAAAATTTTTGGTTTCCCAATTACCATGCTTTAAATGCCTATGCACGACTAAAATACAGAATGAATTTTTGCAACGCAATGATAGCACGACCCATACAAATAACTTTACAGCTTACATTTGATCTGTTCTCTAATGCATGTTCATTGAAATTTAACAAACCTGCAACTTAGCCTATCTATCATGTTTTACTTCTGAATTTTTCGCAAGAGTATGCAAATTCGCTTTACCTCATTCCCGTATTTGCGAAATCCGTCGTATTTCGAACTTCCACGTAATCCATACAAAGTGAATGTTCAATTTTACAGTAAAGCTCAAATTGGCCGATGAATTCCATTTCGACAACTTGTCCCGGAGGAGCCTAAAATTAAAAATGATAAACGAAATCTAGCTAAAAGCCAAACGTTCAGAAAAACAAAAATCTATTTTGGAATATTGAATTTGATAGGTTGAGACCAGACATTCACGTCAGAAGGCGTTTAGAGGTAGACATCCCAGAATGTAATAATGAGAACCGTACGTAATCCTGGAACAGGGGTGCGGGAAGCATTTATACCCCTCCCACAAAGAGTATTTTATATACAATTTGTTGACCCCCTTAATTAAGCGTTTTCAGCGATCTATTAGCTCGACAGCGTCAATTTTTTCGATGTTTCGCGACAAAAAGACATTTTCTCTTTATTTTGTGTAATATTATATCTTGAAAATTTTTCATATTTTTGTCGTCTAGGAAGAAAGTATCGTCAGGAACAGCGTTTTTTGTACAAGGTCCCTTAGTACTTGTACAAATAATAACAGAAAGTCATCAATATGAAAAATAAATAAATAAATAAATAAAAAAATAAAAGGTAATTAAATAAATTAGGTATGCTGTTAGTATAAAAGAAACAAAAACTATACACATGTATATACACATGTACATAAAAAGCACACAAAATTATATTATGAGAAATTACGGGTTTTACGAGGCGCAAGAGTTCAAGTAAAACGAGAAAAGTAAGCAGGAGTAATACAGAATAAATACACAAAAAACGTGAAAAATATACACAGGCGAGGTCATCAGAGAGGAACTAGGTTGCGACAGTTTCGTGCCTTTAATCCTCTGACTGTCACTGCAACCTAGCGGCACCAGTCTAGGCGGCTAGACTGCCTCTCAACTCAACGAAAAACAACCAGAAGGAAATGCAAACCAAAAACACGAAAATGTTGGTCCCCAAAAGTCTTTGTATATTTTGTACACGCAAATTTATGAGTACTATGGTAAAGTAGCGTTTTCAGCGGTAAAACAGGGTTATTTGACCTTTGGTAGTGCATTTTAGCCAGTTTCTCGGTTTCCGTGGACACAATTTACTAATATTAGTCTCGAAACGACGCGAAACGGTTAAGAATTTGACATTTTTCCTTCCAAAAAGCAAATTCTGTCATTATAAAGATATATAGAACAGATAATTACTTAATTCAGCGCGAATCGCCGAAAATTTTTGGGAATTTTGCACCTTATTTACGATTTTTCTTTTCCCAAAAATCTTTGTACATGTATAACCCGAAAAGTCTTTGTACATCGGGGAAAATCTTTGCCGAACACAAAAAACACCGTGGTCAGGAACCTCAAAAATAATGTTTTGATGCGTACGAAAAATTATTGAAAGTCAAAAATTTTCATAAAAATGCTTCCAAATGATCACAAAATATGATATAAATTAATTTCAAGCTATCCAACCATTAATACCAGTTTTTATGCATTTTGGCTTCAAACCCCTCTGTCTGCCCCCATGTACGGAAGAGACAACAGTAATTTAAAAATCTAATTCAATTTAATTTAATAAATCAAATTAATTCAATTCAAGACAGTAATCATTTAAGGCCTCTTTGCATACCCTTAATAACCAGCTGCATTCCTGACCTTCTTCAAACGGATGCGGATAATTTGGTGAATTGAAGTAATAATATAGGGCATTCATTGAAACTTCGCCTCCGCAATTACCGCCTGCCAAAAACTATGCATATAGTTGCACACAATGTGATGAGAAATTTTTGGAAAATTTTGCGAAAAAATTAAACGTTTACCTCTGATTATGAAAACTAAGAATTTTACTATTTTTCAGTGAATTTGCGGCCCTGCTACAATGTATGAGAAAGAAATAATAAGAGAAAGAAATAAAAAATAAGAGAAAGAAATAAGAGAAAGAAAGATCTCTACAATAAGAGAAAGAATCCGTAAAGAAATAAAGAAATAAGCTTTTGCAAATTATTATCATCTACGAAATCATTTCAAAGATACAATATGAGATCAAGAATTCGTATTACAAATTTTTAGTGTGAAAATGATCATTTTGAAGATGAGTAATTTTGAAATCGAATAAACAATTTATCGTCTGCACTGAAATCTTTTGTAATGTCGCTAAATAAGTAAAAGTGAAAATATCAAGGATCAAATTGTTGACGATAAATGGAATAATTAATCCGAAAAATTAAATATTCAATCATAGATTTCTTAAAATAAATAAAAGTTGAATGCGTATTACCGTAGCCAGGCATGATTTTTTCACATAATTTTCCCGTAAAACCATCCGGGCATCGACACCTGTCGCAACGCCTTGGATCAGTATAGCCTCCTCGCAGACAATTCAACTTTTGAGGACATCTATCTTCAATGAAACGTTAGTAATGAGAATCAAAGTACAAAAAAGAACGAAATTTAAAATAAACTAAAACACTAGGACTAGAAAATTAATTAATATTTCTGCTTAATTAAGCAGAGTATGTAAATATAAAATTACCACAAATCGATAAAATTTTTTTATGTATTATTTTAGCAGATGAGTAGCAAATATGCGTTTTCTATAAAAACGAAAAATTTAATAGGCTATTGTATTATCTACAAATTTGATATTATTTTTATTTTTTTGGACACCAATCTTCGCGCTATCATAATTTTTTAATAACTATTTGCCTAACCTGTGTTCTTTAATCTTTCGTTTTTTAGCTTTAATAACGGTCTGCCATATTTTTATACATTTTCGCAAATACGCTTTTGAATTGGCTTCTTTTATTTCTTAAATTTAGATCTTTCCATAAATAACTTAAATATAAGAATAATATTGATATTATAAATTTTATTAATAAATTTTCTGTTTTTCGCGTGCACCTGTTTTTGTTCTGTATTCGTTATTCTGACTGATTATCCTATGATTTCTTGATTTTTACAGGTTTATTCATATTTTTTAAATCAAAAAACCTTAAAAACTATGAAGAGCATCTTTTAATTTTAAATCCTTTATTTGAAGGTTTGAACAGTTAGGTACTTAAGTAACTTGAACAAGTTACTTACGACTGCAATACACTTTGTTCATTAAGCGAATATCGTTGAAGGAAAGCTGATCTCTTTGGCCAATTGTTCTTTGATAATCTTCAACGTTAGTTGTTATTGTGTACAATGAATCTGACTTAGCGAAAGCCTATAAATTCAGATTATTATTTTTGCTCTAATATGCAATAAATTTCACTACAAATTTAAAATGACATACAAGACTTAAGGAAATTTAAAATCAGAATAAATTAGACTAATGCATCAAGGGCGAGGAAATAAAAAATAAAAACATTGAAAAATTAAAAATTATAGAAGAAATAGAAAGACCTAAAAATAATTGATATATTAAATGAAACTATATTGCAATGTCCAAATACGACAGAATTTCAGTTTCGTACATAAAAGGATAAATTATCCAAACTACTGTTTAGCTAACAATTAATTTCTAAACTATGTAAATTGCAATAACTAAAAATTAAGCAAATTCGATAGAAATGGTTGACTGAATAAAAAATTTGAAATTATCCGAAAACGACTAAGTATGACAGCAAGTAAGTTGTACATTTCAGCGATTTCAGTAAAACTTAGTAATCCGACCTGATTACTAGTTTTTAAAATTTTAAATCTAATTGAATAGTCTTTTTTTAAATTGCCGAATTGTTGCTCCAGGCAGTATATGAAGTGCCTTAACATTTAGAAATTTTGATGAAATGCTCCCCTATTAAAGTTAAAAGTAAGTAATGTCCTAAATATAGAAGGTTAGGACGGGATTAAAAATTTCGTTGGCCCCCATTTTCTATACTGACAATAATAGTAATTAGTACTACATTTTCAAAGTTTTATAAAAATTAAACGGGTCAGAAAAAACAGTAAGTTAGTCACCTTTGACCTATAATGCATAATGCTGCCGTAATCGTACGGTATTCCTTCGTCATCGACGTCGTCCGGTTTTTCCTTCAAAAACTGACCGCTGGAGCCTTGCTCGATGTTGTTCCATTTGACATTGACAAATACATCTCTGTCCGGTCTCGATTGCTAATAAAAAAAGCAAAGTGGTCAAGCGCTCACGAATAATATTGATTTTTCATAATATTTATTTTACTTCGTGCCAAAAGCCAAGGGCATGCGCTACTTCATGAGCTATGACGCCAAGCTGCGAAAAAATAACATTCAAAGGTTAGGTCGGAAACGAATAGAAAACAAAATATTTTTGCCTAATCTCGTTATGTTTTCTTTTCAAAGAGCTTTCCTCAAATGTCTATTGAAATAAAATAATGAACTTAACGCCCGAAGGCATTTTGAACGGTCAAAATACGCGACTTTAATCAATTAAATATTGGGTTGAGAATGGAGTTCATTAAATCATTAATCATTGTGCTTCCGTTTTCGCCTTCAGACCAGACAAGCGGCTGAGGGTCCCTAAAATGGGGAAATAGGGAATTTGCAGATGAAAAATAAGGCAGAATAAAGGCGAAAATGAGATAAAAATAAAAAGTTTTTTTCCACACAAAAGTTCTTGAAATTGACCGAAAACTAAGGATTTAGCATTTATGATAGTTTAAGGTTTTATAAGATATTCCTTTACGTGCATTTTGTTCTATTAATCGCGATTCATTTTGGATTTCTTTTGTTTTTTCAAACGCGACTGCGTAGGTACTCTATACGATTCGTTATAATTTTTTATTTATTTCTCTTTTCTTCTTTTAAAGCTAAATTTTTTTTCATTGTTGACCTCTGTCTTGTTTTAATTCCTGCATTATTTTGGCAATTTTTCTATTTAACGTAGGTTTTTTTAAAAAGTTTTTCGAATAAAAACACAAACCCGAATGCATTCGCTAGCCAGTGAAACGAATTGAACGTCTTGGACGGGATTACGGCCGACGTTGGACGCGCAGCCGTCGACGTCGGTGAACACGATGCGGTTGCCGCGCGGCGAATCGTCCCGTCGCTGAAAATTTATGCAAGTCACGTTTTGCCAATGTTCGAGCGCCAACTCGATCAAATTTCGCTCTCGGATCGCTAAAATTTAAAATTTAAGTGTAAAAAAATCAACATATGTGAAGATAAAAATAAAAAGTAAATTAACAATAAAGAAGCAATAAATAAAAAATATAAAGAAATATAAATAAATAACAAAATAATGACTTATTTGTCTTAATTTCGATTTCGCATTTAATACTTTAATAGCTTTCAATGCTAAAAATTTAACGGAAATCGATGGATAGATGGTATAAAGCGAGGAGACTCTGCTGGATGGTAGAAACAGTTGTTTTCGACTCCTCCGATCGATTATAGCGATATGACTTTTACATTGGTCGGTTAATTATTGAAATTGTATAAAAAGTAAACGAAGAATATAAATAAAAAAGGAAAACAAAAAATTTATAAAAAATAATTAATCGCACGGCAATGTGCGGTTCAACGGTTCCATTAGCTTTAAGCCAGTAAGGCTCTTTGATGTACCGGAAACGTAATTATTAGTTCACGAATACATGCGTGAAGAGTTGGAAAGAATTCAATTTCAATTATAATTTTAAATTATAAATTTTATATTAAATATTACGCGCTAACGTATGCTAGCCAGCTAAACAATTGGTTTTCTCGGAGCAAAAGCTTTAAAATTGTAGAAATAAAGAATAAATGCGCCAGTGAAATAACTCAGCGGAGCGATGACAACATAATCCGGTAGACTTTCAATATTGAATTTTTGGCGATCTTTTCGCGATTTTCCTCCGCAGGTACCCAGAATTTTGTTGCAATCCATATCTGCGGTGACTGACAGGCAAACATGGGCGTAATATGCGTAGGGGTCTCTGGGCTTTGAACCCCATGGAAATCCAAAAGACCCCCAAAACCGATAACCGGCAGAATTTTTGATGCTATTTTGGCGATATTGCTTCATGAATATTAAATTAAATAAACGCTGTATTTACAAGCAATAGAATACGGAAACGGATAATTTTGCAGAAAGCCTATTCAAATGAATTTCAATCTGTTTATAATGACGTTGCGTACCAATCTGATAACTAGTCTTCTAAAATAAAATAATTATAATGGGACTAATTGGGGCGTAAAGTCGAATAACTGTTTTTTATCAAAGAATGCTACAAGAAATTGCTTCTGACATGCTACTCAACCCGTTTCTCGGATTTAAAATTATGGCAGCGTTGAAGAGGTAATATTACTCGTATGAAAAGCGAACTCGATTAAAAAAACACTTCTAAATCTTTGCTCTGATTGATTACACTTGTGCGTTTGGTACCAAATTTAGTAACTAATCAAAACTCATTTTTTCTCCTATTCCCGAAAAATCATTTTGATGAAAAAAATCATAGCAGAGAAGCTGTTTAAATTTAAAGTCGTTAAGCAACGTGGACAAAACAAATGTCTGAAATGTAGAAAGATACTTACATGTCATTAGCTAAAGACAAAAACCCGAAAATTGCACATTTTTTAAAGATTTGACGGACAACAACAATTAAAGCCGTCTTAAAAAAAAGCTGACAATTGTAAGGATTACTCGGCGCAAAGTTTTTACGCGAATTCTTCTTAAAATTCAAAATTAGGAATAACATGTTTTTTCTATGCCCGCAAAGTCAATAGGTTTATTATATCAGCGGCAATTAACTGACCATAATTCGTCTTACTCGAAAATAGATAACCTCGTTCCACGAGTAATGAAATAACAAATTGCATTCATTTTTATGAGAAATTTAAATAAGGAAAAAACAAGAACCCAATAATTCAAGCCTTATTGAATGAAAAATAGGCCGAAACCTTATAATTTAGAAAAGTATAAGAGGAACTGATAAATAAGAAGCCTCTACAAATTTCTTATTCGAATAAGAATTACAAAAAGTCAGACCAAACACAAAAAAGAGAGTTGCATAAGTAGATTTGACTTGTACAACGGAGTGAAAAATAAACCCAATTAGAAGAAAAATCAGATTCTTAAGCCAGAAAATACACAAGTGAAAAGATCCGAAGCGAAGCTAAAACTAAACCAAAACAAATATAAAACGAAATAAAAAAGCAATAAAATCATGAAGTAAGAAGTAAAATATGGGATCAAGAGAAAATTAATATTTAAAACGAAAGAAATAGAATAAAAATGGTAAAAATAAGAAAAACAAAGATCAAATAGTAATAAACGTTAAAAGTATATAAAATCGGTGACAGATCTGATCGAATTTTTTCAAAACAGTCAAAAATAGGTCCAAAAATCCGTTACTGACGTGCAGAATATCGTTTTTCGCTGTTTTATGTCGTTTACTTTTGGTCAAAGTGATTTCTGGTGCAAAACTTATTCAAAAAGTGTTTCCGACTTCATGCAGTTTTGTGCAAAACGTAATAATTTTCTTCCACATATGCCATATTTATTTTGGACAGAAAGACGTCTTGAGATTTGAAATACTTCGTTATTTCCGGTGTTTGTGTATTTGGGCAAAGCTTATTCAAGTATTTAACGCGAGCAGCAGAAAGTTTTCAGGACTTGTGCCAAAAATGGAAAAATGGTACAACAAATGGCTTACAGACCGTCAAGAAACTGAATAAACATAAAAAGCAGGTGTTAAAAATTTGATAAATTGCGACGGTCGATGGCCAAAAACTTTTGCAAGTTACGTATCATCTTTTGTCCCGCCCGGTTTTGGGCTGATAGAGAAACGACGGCCGCCCTCTCCACCCCCATAAATCCACCCATGAAGACTTGCGTAAGTACATTCAAAGTATATAACGGATTTAAATAAAATTCAATTTGGAGAAAAATTAAATAACAAAGCAAGAAAATGTAACTGCGAATTAATCACTTATTAAATTTCCTACAAAAAAGTGAACTAAGGTAAAAAGAAAGCAAAACAAAGGAAATAAATAAAAAGGAATAAAATCATAAAGAAGTTAATGAAAATAAATATTAAGGACAAACGAAATATGATGATAATAAGATAAAAATAAAAAACAAAGATGTACAACTGTATAAAGAAGAAAAGGATGAAAGCATTTATCATAAAATAAATTTAATAAAAGTGTAAAATATTAGTAGAATGAATTATCTAAAAATAAACAAAAAGTATATACGTAAAAAAACTTAAAAAAATACGAGTTATGAAAATAAATATGACGAAAATATGAAATTAATTATTACTGTGCGATCCGTCGAAACTGTACTCGATGGGTCGATCGGGATTCCATCGTCTGGTTTCGGTGGCGATAAATTTTCGTTTGCGACGTTTGTCATCGCCGTGGACTACGCCGTCGAAAATGCGTTCGGCTTGATCGAGCGTCAACACGATGTCGCCCTCGAAATGACGGCCGCGTTCCTCGGCGCCTTCGCGTCCGCCGTCGACGTTATCGTCGCTGTCGCCGAATCGTCCGGCTTTTTTATTGTCCGTTTTCAACTTGGACTGGAAATAGTCCTTGGACGGCAAGCGTCGACGCACGAAATCGCGCATCACGACGTCGCCGCCGGTCGCGTTGCGAACGTCGTAGAACTGAAACGTATTTAATCCTGATTTAGTTGCGAAATTCACTCTTTAATTATTAAATTTATTCCCGATTAATTCACTTCACTTCTTAATTTTTAAGTCACATTTTTTTAAATTTTTTTAAAAATCTTTTTGCCTGTCGCACCGGTTTCGATTCGATTTACTACACTTTCTTCGCCATTCACTCTAATTTATTTGGCGACGTCGTTTATAATTAATTTTAAATTAAGACGTAAATCTTTCATTTAATTCTCGTTAGTCGAGTGAATTGTTTTTTTTGATTTTGTACACAAATTCCTGCTGGATGTACACTATTATAGCTTCAGAAACAGCGGTTTTACGGTTTTTTGACAAAAAAAGAAACAACGGTTTTTTTTACGGTTTTCCATTTTTTTCCAAATCTTCAATATTACTCGTAGGTAATGCGAAATCTGCCGGTGTGCGCATTTGTAGGAACGAAAATTCTCCTCCGGTGGACTTACCCAAATTTTCTTTTTGGCATCTTCGATTGTTGATCGAAGTCACTCGATCGGATTCGTGAAACCCCCAAAAATAGATTTCAAGTAAATTTTCGAGAGGCTCCTAACCACGTATGTACGTACCGGAAAAATATCTCGAACGATTTCAGATTAGCCTTCCTCTGATTTTTTTTCAAAATAAAATAAAATAAATAAAGTAAGGCACTGTCGATCTAGCCTGGTGCAAATTATTTTACGTTACGTTAAAAAGTACCAAAAGTGTCGGGAAAATTGGCGAAATGTTTTGAATCGTTGCGACTGAAATTTAATCAAACTTCAAGCGCCTATTAAAAATGGTCAGAGTACCGCTAAGTTTAAAAAATTTGCACACGCATTTTATAGAGATATATAGCTCGAGTGGATACGATTTGCGATTTTAAATTATAATTCGATTCAAGTAGGAATTTGATAAAAATATAATCATTGAATAATCTATGATTTTCGCTTATAGAAGCAGAGGTCCAGTGTTTCTCTTCGAATTTCCTATGAAACGCTAGGCCCCAAAAAGATAGGTTGCCTGGAAAATATTTAATGAAAATCGAACTGTCTCCTAGTGAATGATGATATCCTTGAAAAACTTGCATGTGCAAAAATATGGAAAAACTTGACTATATATTTTTATATTTTTTAAAATTAACATATAACTTTCAATACCTTTGCTTCTTGAGATTTTCATCTTAAATTTTTGAAATTTGTGCAGTGTCATCTTCGCTTAAATTAATTTTGGTTGCTTACGTTCTCTAATCGATATAAACTGTACGGGACGATCGAATAAATAGGAAAACTAGATTAATCGAATTATTTAAACTAATTGAATGACGAAAAGTGATAAAAAACGTAGAGAAAAATTTGAATAGAATCAATATAAAAATTAGCCGGTTGAGAGTTCATATCAATAGGAAACTTACGAATAGGAATATGCAAATTAGTTACCGTGTTATTATCCAGCGCTGATTTTCCTATTTCGACCACGATTTCTTCGTCGGCTAATCCCTGATTGTCGCCAGGCGACGATTTGGCGTGTTGATCAGATACGAAAACACCCAGTCTGCGAAGTATTTCGTGCACTCGCCTATGTTCGTCGGCGCTTTGGCCGAAAGTTCGGGCTTTTTCGTACAAATTATCGTGAAAATTGGGCGGTTGGCCCGGGGCCAAGCTACCGACTTCTTGTTCTTCCCTAGGTTCGACGTCGTCGGCGAACGGACGCCGACCTTTCAGTTTTTTCGGTTTTAACCTATCCGCATCTTTGACTAGATTCGAAATTAGCCGACCGCCGATTGTGGTCCGCTTGTCGGCGTTTGTAACTCGATTGTCGTCGCTTGCAGTCCGTTCGTCGCCGATTGCGCTTTTAGTAATCGCGATTGGCTCGCGATTTGCGACGGTTTGCCTCAAATTATCGATTTTTATCAAACGATTATCGTCCGCGTTTGTCCCCCGATTGCCATCAATTGGCAAGCTGCTTGAATTGCTATTGCCACCGCTAAACCGAGGCGAAAGATTCAATTTTACGCTTGACTCGCCTAAATCGACGTTGGCCGCGGTCACCTATCAAAAAGTGAAATGGAAAAATTTGGATAAATGGAATTCATTTAAATTATAGTATAATCGGCATAATTCTACAAAGACGGACCCGTACTTTCTATACAAACACACAAAGTATACAGTGTTTCATTCATGCATACTTTGTACATACACGCACAAAATATATAGGATTTCATTAACGCGTAATTTGTACACACGCACACACAAAGCATATACAGTGTTTCCTTAACCGTGTTATCTACATGGCCCGTGGAAACTTTACTGACCAATTAACTTTTATGATTGTCCGTACTTTCTATAGAGAGCCTAAAAAGACGGAACCGTACTTTCTACAGAACATTTTCCATATGAGGGGCAACACAAAGCAGCGTGAATTACCCACTAAAAATAGAAAACAATTTTTATTGTTTACAAACATATATTAATAGTTTAACGAATTTAACGAATTAAAAATTTACCTATTCGTCTGTCAACAATTTTTTCAAAATAGCGAATAAAACGCGTTTAAGAGGGGTGATTTTCGCGGATGTTAGCTAATAGATTCACGTGGAGCTAAATCGAAGGTAGGTAGCGCCGAATCTCTCCCGCCACATGAACTCGTCGAGATAACTTTCCAAAAAAGCCTTTTTCGATTATTCCTGACAGTTTTTTTAATTTTTTTCACACTGCTTTGTAGTGTCGTTCAAATGGGAAATGCTCTGTAGAGAGGATTGTGTCTCATGAGCCCCACCAGTCCCAGCCAGTCCCAACAGCCCCACCGTCCCAACAGCCCCACCGTCCCAACAGCCACACCAATAATCCCAACAGCCCCACCAATCCTAACAGCCCCACCAATCCCAACAGCCCCACCGTCCCAACAATCCCACCGTCCCAAGAGCCTCACCGTCCCAACAGCCCCACCAACCACACATAAACTTGGGGGAGGGGATGTTTAGAGTTTAACCCCTTAAACCCCCAAATTATGGTAGACCCCCAGAATTTTATATTTAGCACTTTATCCCACCAGACTTTTCGCTGCCAATTTTGGTTGCAACTACCCCACTCTTATAATCATAGCTACATAGCTGCGCGGCACGATCCGTAAGGACAAGGAGTTTTGAGCCAAAAATGACCTCAAAACTGGCATGAATGTTAATATAGCGTAAAAACTACGCTAATCCACATTTTCTGGCTATTTTGAAGCAGATTATCCTGAAAGTTTTGATTTTTATTGAATTTTAACACTTATCTTTCCTTTTTTCACTTGAACATTTTTCATTTTTTTAGGCAGTCTAGACCACACAGGCGTGGGGGGTTTGGGGGTATGCACACCCCCCAGAAGTTGGAATACCCCCCAGAAATCAAAATAACCCTCAGAATTCAATTTTTAAATTTTTTTGCTTTTTTAATGATTTTTTGATGCCATTGGATAGTGCTCGGTGAGAAAAGTCGAAAAATGGTGTTTTTTCGCCATACAACCACTCCTAAGACTATTTTTTGACCTTTACAATTTTTTCACCCCCCCCCCCCAAAAAAAATTTCGGTGCTGCCCACTATGGTCTAGACTAGATCAAAATGAGCAGGAATGTAATCTTGCGAGATGACTCAAATGAGGCAAAATCCCGGATTGCGCAAAAATGCTGAAGCTTCAATTCTAGCGGGTCTACTAGTTTCTCAGGTAGAGATATTCTAAAATGCAATCCTGCACGCTCGTGTATGGTCTTGATGAAATATACGAAGTCGAAAAATAGTCAAGAAATATCTTTCATAAAAGAATAATATTGCCTGATTTTATTATACAAAATAACATGTACTTAAGATAATACTTAAACACTATGTGAAAATGTTGAATAACACATGGCGGAATGTATAAGTACATCGTTTTTTATTTTATTTAATCGCCATGTAAAAGAGAACGCAATCGCCAAACGCACTTCTCGCATAATAGCAATCGCAGTCATGGTGGGGCTGTTGGGATTATTGGTGGGGCTGTTGGGACGGTGGGGCTGTTGGGACGGTGAGGCTGGAGGGACGGGGGCTGTTGGGACGGTGGGGCTGTTGGGACTGGTGGGGCTGTTGGGACGGTGGGGCTGTTGGAATTTTTGGTGGGACTGTTGGGACGGTGGGGCTGTTGGGATGGTGGGGTTGTTGGGACGGTGGGGCTGTTGGGATTGGTGGGGCTGTTGGGATTGGTGGGGCTGTTGGGATTGGTGGGGCTGTTGGGATTATTGGTGGGGCTGTTGGGACGGTGGGCTGTTGGGACTGGTGGGGCTGTTGGGACGGTGGGGCTGTTGGGATTTTTGGTGGGGCTGTTGGGACGGTGGGGCCGTTGGGACGGTGGGGCTGTTGGGACGGTGGGGCTGTTGGGACTGGTGGGGCTCTTGCGACATCACCGTAGAAAGTGCGGGTCCGTCATTTTAGGCACTCTATAGAAAGTACGGAAAATCATAAATGTTTATTGGTCAGTAAAGTTTCCACAGGTCATTTAGGAAGTACGATTAAGGAAACACTGTATACTTTGTGTGTGTATGTACAAAGTACGCATTAATGAAACACTGTATACTGTGTGTGTGTGTGTGTGTGTGTGTGTGCGTGTGTGTGTGTGTGAGTAGAAAGTACGGGTCCGTCTCTGTAGAATTATGCCGTATAATCAATTCTGAAATCAACTTTCTTTTAAATTCATGCGCAAAACTAGCAGCGAAATTAGAGCCTTTTTTCGGCGAAAAAGAGCATGCGAACAGGCATGCTGATTATTGATTACATTTTTTGCCTTTCTTGAGCTGAAGAATAAACAGTGCGAACTCCAAGTAAAGCGGAAGTAACATTAATTCACGATTTTAGATAATTTTGTAGAATTGAGCAAAAAATTTTAATTATTTAACTTCTTTTTATTCTTTAACTCTCTAATTAATCTTGCTTTCCTCGTACAATGCATCCTTATTTATAAATATAATGTCAATTGCAAAATATTTCGAATTTTCTAGACGGAAGTCGAAGCTTAAACAAATTAGGCTTAACTTAAATTTATCTTAAGTAAACTTATGTTAACTCACTTTATCTTATAGTAGAGACTTCTCATCTTATCATTTCATCTTATCTCTTTTGAGCTTGCTTCGATTTTTCCTGAGAAAAACCGTTTGAAAGATCAATCAAATCATACTTAAAGATAACGTTCTTTTATCTAATCGGCCTGATGCTTTTGTAGTGTAACGGAAATGTTATTATGTACCGAAAATAATCGCTTACGTCGTATCGTCGCAGAATCACAAGCAAAATATTAATAGTTAAAGCCAATCTAACGGTGGACAACGCAATAACGTCGCCCATAAATCTATCCATCATAAAATAATTTAGTTAGATCATCAGCCAGCGCAGCTTGCCGTCATTCACGTATATACAAAAAAACGCCGCAAGCGCGCAGCTTTTACCTGAAAAAATTACGAATTAAACGAGCTGCCCAAAAATAGAGCATGGACACAATTGCAATGATTTTATAGGAATGAAAATTCGGCAACAAAAAACAGGGCTATCAACCAGTGGGAATCGAACAAAATTATTAATTAGTCACGCGTGACAATTTTCAGACTTGGTGAACTAATCCTAGTCATATTTGTTTGAATTTTTGATTTAAGGTTAAGGAAAGGTGGAAAGTTTGTAATGCGTGGAATATTAATTAAAAAATTTTAAAAGACTCAACAATCGTGAATTACGTTCGCAATCTGTTCAAGGCTGGGGTATAATCGGTCACAGACCGAGACTCTCACAAGTTCAAATATTTTATTTAAAAATACATATCGCGTAAATTTCAGGAAAAAGTAAATTCGTAGGCCGAATTTGAATACGAAACTCCGTAATGAACTATGAGTCGATTCGGGGCGAAAATTGATTTCTTTGCGAGAAAAAGCGATAACCTCGTTTTTCTCGGAAAAAGCAAAAAACCGCCGGAAAAATGAAATTTTGACGAATTATACCATAGACAGCTTCGTACGTTGTACACAAACTCTAAGAAACCTCAGCGTATTTTGTACACAAAATATTGTTGACACCGTTACGGATGCGTATGTAGGTAAACGTAGAATAACAGGAATAAATAAAATCGGCGTTGTATACGAAAAGGCGTAGATGCGTTTATTTTATTTTTAATTCGGGCGGGCCAAAACGGTTCGTTGTTTTGAAATAAGGGCTCTATTTATCGCACGTAGTAGTTTTAGTTTAGTTCGATTTACTTGATTGGCCCAGAGTAGGACAAGCGTTAAAAAGATACACTTTTTTGGCTCCCGTGCAACGAGAATGTTGCCGAAAAGTTTTCGTAAACGCTGACATCGTAACGCTCAGATAAAATAGAATTTAAACAAAGGCCGGGCGGGCCACGAGGGACCCGGTTTTGGGGAAACAAAACAACGCACACGTATTAACATCGCTATTGTTATTCGGGCGTTTACCGTATTTTTACCCAAAACGCGCTATGTTGGTATTCAAAGGTGCATTCTTTAAAACAGTAAACAAGGCGACGTCGAAACTCGCCGAAATATCGAGCCAGAGTGAGCCGGTATTGTTATTGTATAGTCAAAAATTAAGCGGCCAAAAATTCGGCAATGTGGCCGCCGGTAGTAGCATGAGATTTCGCGACTCCTCCTTTTAAATCCTTTTAATATATAGCATGTCGAAAAAAGTAAATACCTCAAAACGACGGGCTGGAATCCGGTTTGGCAAAAGTTTTCATACAAACATTTATAATGTTCAAAAGCGTTTAGCACTAACGATTGAAGGAAACGGTCGATGGTACGACGATGTAATTTTGAACATAAAAAAATTATACATCTACAAGAACTTGCGAACTATACATGTCGATAAATCACAAAGTTATATTGGATGCGCTATGACAAACTATGCGTAAATAATCGTTCGATACCATCGTTTTAAAAAGTTCCAAAACATTTTTGGGCAATAATCCAGACGATGGGCGGATCCGCGCTGTTTATCAAATAAATATTTAAAGCGTGTAATGCGCGTAAAATATATAGGTAAGCGTCTCGTTTCAAAAATCAGCCCGTGGTGTTATCGTTTTAATCTGAAATTTTGCGCACGCCTGCGCTTGCATACATACGTAGGTTATATTCTAAAATAATGGTAAAAAACTTTCGAATCTCGGAGCTCGTGCGATTTCGGGGAAAAACGAATGACTGGGCAGAACAGCGACCGAATAATGTCAAAATATAAGACCCTGTGCTCTCTTCCAACGCTCGCAACATCCTATATTTGTTTTTGGTTGATTCATTACCTTTGCGTTGAACGTTCATATTGGGGAATATATCTAACCTTCTGCGTAGAACAACAATAAATCGTAGTTTTTACGTTACGTTGCCCATTTTGTCTTGCCTACTTATCATTTTGTATGTTACGTAAGACAAAAAATATTTTTGGCAATATTTCGTGAGTCCCGAAATTTTCTCGCCGACCGACTTGCGCACAAGTTCAAGATCAAATTGGGTCATTTGCCGTATATTATTTGTACAATATACCGAGTTCGATCGAGTATAATAAAGCGCTAAAGTGGAATGTAAGGTTTTTACGAAAAATTTCCCGAAAAAGCAACAAAAAACAATCGAAAACTAGTCTAAATTGGGCTCAATACTAACGGCTGTTTTTAGATACACGCGTTGATCGATTTTTCGGGTATTAGGACCCGAATGATCAATTTTCGAATCGACAAAGGTGGCCAACTAAGTTTGCGACTCGTCCCAAATGCTCACACCCATTCTCGTTTTCGCTGACGACATAAAATAATGTCTCTTAGCTTACTTATATCGTTCCAGAATTTATAAATTCGTCGACGATCACGATATATCGTTTCGCCACAAATATCCTTCTTGAAATATCGACTAACCGATCACGCAATATTTTCATGCAATAATTACATTTTGTCCCGAATATTTCTGTTATACATTCATGTTAAGCCAAATTTTCAGGTTGTAGTGGGAAATAACAGATATTTATCTGAATTGATTTACTCCATGCGTAACCGTGCAAAAAGGTGACCTATTTCGACTTAGTTTTTTTCAATTTCGAAACTGTTATTTTTAGAAATTCTGGAGCTACTGTAATGTATAATTAAAGTTTTGCGCTTGGATGGACTTTCAATTCAATCAAAGTTTAACGCATTTTTTCACTCATTTTTGTAGTAATTACTTTTTCGCTGCCAGATCTCTGTGTGCACTGATAGCCTAAATGTACATTTGTGGAACTCATACTTAATGAGTTTCTACACTAAATCAGTTTAACAAATAACTCGAGTTGAATCAGAAAAGTGCAAAAATTTATTGAAAATCAAGAAATCCGAAGACTTCCAGAAAAATTTAGGTTTCTTGATTGCTCCAATATAGCTCCAATTTTCGGATCGAGCTTTTTTTAAAGCGCAGCTATTTTCTCGGATTTTAAGTGCATATGTTAAAAACCCTCGAACTTATTAGAGTTTTAAGATCCAAATCTGCGCATTTTTGTGTATACAAGTGTTGAAAATTAATTTTTTCAACCTTACTTATAAAATATGTAGTCAACTGAAATGATTTTTAGCAAAATAGGTAGGTAACTAGCAAAGAAAAAGTGCTCCAATGGAACAAAAAAGTAAATATACTTGAATTTCTGCATTGTTAAGGATGTAAACGGAGGGGACCTCGGAAAATTTCCCTATATGCGCAGAAGCCATAGGAATATGCTAAACAGTTAGACTTCCCTAAACAACACAAAAATCGAAGTATATTCTGCGGCCTGTGAAAAATGAGGGAGTAGTCACAAAACGTTCTCAAGTGTTTCGCAAAACAGCATTGAAGACACTTCCATGACTATTAAATAATCAATGTATTATTTATTTTATGAAATCTTGACCTTCCACAATGCTCTAACGCAAAAGATAATAGTGTTAACTTTACACCTACATGGCCAACTCAATAGTTTGCATGAAAAACCACAAAAAATTTCTTTAATTTTTTCCAAAATGAAGTAATCAAAATACTCGCCATCGTAACTCGAAATTATTACAAAAATATGCAGACACGCGCATAGGCCGCAGAATATACTTCGATTTTTGCGTTGTTCAGGGAAAGTTTAACTGTATAGTACGTTCATATGGCTTTTGCGCATATAGGGAAATTTTCCCTATTCCCTCCTTTAACATCCTTAACAATGAAGAAATTCAAGTATATTTACCCTTTTTGTTCCATCGAAGCATTTTTCTTTGCTGGTTCCCTTCTTTTATTTAATATTTTAGGCCATATATCCATAGGTGGGCAGCGCCGAAATTCTGGGGGTGCAAGTAGCTGAAGAAATTTCTTTTTTCGTCTCGAACCCTTCACACTAAAAATGATCACTTCTACCTTTTGAGATATTGTAGACCTCTACATTATAAAACCCATTGGACTGCACAGAAACCAATATTGAGTTAGATAAGCTTTAAGACACGCTAACAGTGAAAAAATCCATTTACTTTACACTTTTGTGCAAGAACCATTGAGTGTAAAGAAAGTTTAAGTTTAGATTCGTAATATACAGCTCAGGGCAACATTTTTAAAAAAAATTGGCACTGCGCAAATTATTTGATACCCAATGCTGTAGGCGGAAAAGTGCTTCTCTGTGTAAACTTTGCACTTGTGCTTATAACGCAATATTGGGTGTATAGAAACAAAATAAACTAAGATCTGTAACGCTGAGGTCAGGGCACATTTTAAGCATAATTAGCTTGTTCCGCCTACTTAGCGGAGTAGCTGTAGAAATTTCGTTTTTCGTCTCGAACCCTTTACACTAAAACGATCACAGATCAAGAAACATTGCGTTAAAAGAGGATAAAAATTCTGTCTTGAGATATTGTAAACTTCTACATTATAAAACCAATTGGACTGCATGGAAACCAAAATTGAGATATATAAGGTTAAGGACACGCCAAGAGTAAAAAATCCGTATACTTTACACTTTTGTGCAACAACCATTGAGTGTAAAGAAATTTTATTGTCACATTCGTAATCTACAACTCAGGGGCAACATTTTCAAAATAAAATTGGCCCTCTGCAAATTGTTTGATACCCTAGTGCTCTGGGCGGAAAGTGCTTCTCAGTGTAAACTTTACACTTGTGCTAATAACGCAATATTGGGTGTATAGAAACAAAATAAACTAAGATCTGTAACGCTAAGGTCAGGGCACATTTTAAGCATAATTAGCTTGTTCCGCCTACTTAGCGGAGTAGCTGTAGAAATTTCGTTTTTCGTCTCGAACCCTTTACACTAAAACGATCACAGATCAAGAAACATTGCGTTAAAAGAGGATAAAAAAATTTGTCCTTGAGATATTGTAAGCTTCTACATTATAAAATCAATTGGACTGCACAGAAACCAAAATTGAGTTAGATAAGCTGAAAACACGCAAAGAGTAAAAAACCCGTATACTTTACATTTTTGTGCAACAACCATTGAGTGTAAAGAAATTTTAGGGTCAAATTCGTAATCTACAGCCGGGGCGACATTTAAAGACAAATTGGCGCTCCGAAAATTATTTGATTTTTCGGTTTACACTTCACACACTCATTTCTATGCTCGGTATTGAGTGTAAACAAAAAATAAAAATGGTACATCGAGTTTTTTAATTATCAATCGTTTAAAAAAATCGCACCTCCCAGGTGTGTGCCGTTGTTACTGTGAGGGGGGACACAAAATTCGCACTTGCTGTGATAAACATATAAGAAAAAAGGTGGCCAAGTATATTATAGGTGCAGCGCTATCGCGCTACCTATGATTTTGTTCTCTTTCATTTGAGCTATAACTCAGTACTGATTTCTTAGGGTACAGCACGGAATCGCATTGTGAAATTCAAAAATAATTAACTTGAGTATCGAAATGAATCATTATTGTGCACGTTTTGTACACAAGGGATAAAAAGCTATATAACAGTATTCGTTTAACAACAATCCGATAAAATCAACCGAAAATATTTAATCTCGGCATTTCGTGTCACATTTTCGTGGTTCTTGCTTCGATTTGGAATTGAGCTCGCAAATTAAACATATTTCGAAATAGGACCATCATTTCGTTACTTTCAGACCTGATTTCGTAGCGCGGTAATAATGAGCCGCAAAATCTAGAATTTTCAAAAATTTAATATATTAAACAAAAATTTTTTATAAAACGTGACTCATCAAGCTAATAGATAAAAATATGAAAAAATTAATACAATGAAAAACTTAAACTACAGGATCAAGATAAAATATTAAAAAACATAAAAGTATTATAAAATAAAAATCTGTTACTTTAAAGAAAGTCTAGAAACATACAATCGTACGTAGAATTGAGTAATTCCATTCCTTCTTCGCATAATTTCTTTGCTAAATCATAGACAAATTAATTAAATTACTGCTTCTCGAAATTTACAGGATTTAAATTATGGATTTTTCTATCTGTTTTTTCATTTGTTTTTCTATATCTATATTTTTTATTCTTTCTGTTTTGAAATGTGAAAATATGTTCACAGATTTCAATCAAATAAACAACAAAACTGTCGCAGTAATGCCCTTCTGAGATAATTTTGGCAAGCTGCACGTAAAATTTTAATAAAGAATCGCATACCGGCATCGTCACTATTAGCGATATTTAAATTAGTAAGACACTCAATAAACTTCTAAACCCGGATTTTTATTCGTTAATGTATTGTAATAAACCTATACATATATAAAATTCGGAATAAAAAATTTAAAAAAAATAAAATAACGTATTATAAAGCGAAACCTCATTCCAGTGAGTGATAAATCGCTTCCGTTCCTTATCTCAACGTAATCCATGCAAACGGCTCTAACAAAATCGAATTCCAAATTTTTCAAGCGAGTAAATCTTATCACAATCTTTTCATATTTATCCGCCTAAGTACAAAGGATACTTTCTATTATAGAGATGATGAGAAAATATGAAAGAAAAATACAGAAACGTACTCACGATTAGCAACCAGTAACATTCTCTGTAGTTTTGATACGGCTTCAAGACCGGGGATTTTATCGTTGTTGATTCGCCCTCTGACAAAGGCACCGGACCTCCGCAATTTGTACCTTGAGGGGCGGAAAAAATTTTTTAAAGTAAAATGTCTGAAAACTCAGATGAAGTAAGTGCTTTTTAAGTTTTAAAATTTGAAAATTTTAGATTTTTTTAATCTTAAATTTTTTAATAAATTTTCAAATTTTTAAATTGAATTTTTGAGTTCTATGCTCTGAAATTTTTACTACGCCATTACGAATATCAATCACAACAAACTGCTAGAAAAAGCTGTTCAAAAAAGCAAGCGAGACCTACGGCGGATCCTTTTGGCCTGCTCTTATTTTGATTGTATCTTCTAGTACGCTTAAACTTTTCCACATCTTCTCTAAAACAAAGCTGAATCAATGATTAGCTTTCTCGAAATTCTCGTTCTCAAGTAATTAAAGCGTACCGAATCCTCTACAGGCTTTTTCTTATTTTACTTTTATTTTATATCATATTATAAATTTGATTTTTAAAATCTGAAAAAATTGAAAAAGTTCTGACGTATTATCGAGCGCTGAAACTATATTTATTAAATTAATTTAATTAAAAATTCCATCGCTTTATGTGATTGTCGATTAATTTACCCGCTTCGATTTCTCCGCAGTATCGACCCGAAAATCCATCCGGACAAATGCAACGGGAGCAATCTGAGAAATGCTGATAACCTTTATTTCGACACTTTATCTCAAATGGACATTTGTCTAAAATTATAAGTTTATTATAAATTTCTTCATAGAATATTTCGGCATTTTTCGCATTCTACTTGAACAATACACTTTATTCATTAATTTGACATCGTAGAAAGACAACTGTTCGCGTTGTCCGATTGTATATTGATAGCCGGCAATTTTAGTTCGCATACTGTATCCTCTTGTAGCGAAAGCCTACGAAAATACAGATTAAAAATTATTGTGATAAGAACAAAAGTAAGCCTACAATTGCATACATTATGTACGATTAGTTATTTGTAAACCTTGCACTAGCCAAACACACATTTATTGCACGTGGGCGTGGGAGGTCTTCGGTGCTGGACCATACACGGGCAGCAAGACCCCCGAAATTCATCGATTCTAGACCCCCAGAATATTTAAGGTCTGGAGGACCCCTAAAATGTAAACCACTCCTTCTAAAATCTAAAGAACGTCCAAAATACACTTTAAAAATCGTTTTTTAGCAAAAGTTTGATAACAAAAACCGTAAAAAATAATTTTTTGTGCGTGCCATACGTATATTGTTTGGTACTTTTTGACCTACAAAAATTTCTGAACCCCTCACAGAGAATTTGGACATTGCGTGAAGACAGTTATGCCCGTACATGACGTTCAATAATGCCAAACAAATTAGAAAATACTAAAGCAATAAATGATAGAGGGAAAAGTGAAACGCAAAGTAGATATGAGAAGCGGTTTGATATGAATAAGTGTTGAGTCCTTTGGATAAAACGTCAAACTTTAAGTAATTGGGCTATTCTTCACATCAGTGAACGTAAGCTAATTCATTTTCTTTTAATTTAATTAATTCACAATATAAAAAATGTTCATATGCAATCGAAGCAGTAAATCAGCTATGCTTCGAAACAGCCCGTCAACGTTAAGTCAAAAGGTAGAACTCCGCTGAGAAACAAACTAAAATTATAGATTTTCGCTTTAAATTGCAGAATTGTTTAAAGTTTTTCATTCAAACTCGCTACTTCATTTTTGATAAGTTTTATATAAATTTAATTTTTAAAATAAAAAATGTTTTAATTTTAAATTTTCATGATCTTTTTATAGCAAAATATGTATGCAGCATACTCAACGCGTCATCCGGCTCACCTTGCCACTATAGTGCATAATTGATCCATAATCGTAAGGTACGCCATGATAGTCGATTTCGGATGGGTTCTCCTTGTGAAACTGGTCCCAGCTCATTGGGTTCACGTTTTCTATGTTAATTTTCACGTATAGGTCTCGATCGGGCCTCGAAGTTTCGTGCCACAAGCCTAAAGCGTGCGCTAGTTCGTGAGCTATCACGCCAGTCTGAATCGAAAGATCACGAAAATTTAGAAAAACTCATCCAAAAAGCCGAAATGATCAATTTCGTCGGTTGATCAATTTTAAGCTCATTATAATGTCTTCAACACGATAGATTTATTACGAATGGATGGATTATTATGCGTAAGAAACTCATTTTGAATTATTTATAAAATAAACATGATTTACGAAAAATTATGACTTTAAAAATCCATTCTGTCCCTCGATTAATGCAGAATGTGTGTTAAGCATACAATCAGCTTATAGACGTTTGATTTTTCTATGAGTTTGATCCTTGAGGAAGTTTCCATTTCATAGAAAACCTTAGAAAGTGTGCTATCTTGAGCGTTTTTCTGCGACTTTTAGGCCAAAAATACCAATTCTTTCGGCTTTTCGCGCCGAATAGTCATTTTTCAACTATATTATGTTTAATTTCATTTGTGAAAATTTTTCACATTCAATATTGTTGAAAGAACGAGCATGATTAGTAACGTCGAAAAAACTTTTCACAAATACTTATCATTTGCCAAAAAACGCACTGCATTGGAAAAAATATTCGGGACCGATCTCTCAAAATTCCCATGCTGTATGTATATGACGGTACTAAGTATGTCTTTTTTCAACATTCACTAAAAATTAACAAATTTTAACTAATTCGAATCGTTTTATGATTATTACTTTATTAATATTGATTTGATTTTTGTATATTGAAGCGAAAATTTGAACGATAAGAGTGTGTAAGTTAATAAATAGATTATCTCTGAAGAATTAAAGAAAGTAAATTGGGAGGACTAGAAACTTTTGAAATTTTTTTCAATTTTAATCTTTCAATTACACTCATGCACTTGGACCGCGAATCTCCACTGATTATTATTGTTTGCGGTTCGTTGTACGGGTTTCTGCCCACGTTGGAGCTGCATCCGGTGTGTTTGATAAAAACCAAGCCGTTGCCGCGGCTGAGACGAGGCTTTAGGCGAAATTTTAGGCAGGTCAGCTTTTGCCAAAAATTCAAGGCATCGGTGATTAGTCTACGTTCGGTAGCATCTGACACGAAAAGGTTCTATCCTAAGTTTGCTGTGGAATTAAGGTTAGAACAAAATGTTATTTTAGCCAAGCGGTAACAAGAGGGATTCATCCCATCAGATGCAAAACTCAAAATGAATTATAGAAAAGCCTACTTGGCGAACCTGCCCTTCATTTCCGAGCAATTTTTTGTTATTTCACTGAAAATTTTCAATTTTGCTACACTACGACGTAATCAAGTTGTTAAATGATTTGTTTATTTCATTCTTACTGTATTTTGACGAAATATCGTAATAAATCGGTTCGTTGGGGTTCCAGTATAAAGTTGGATCCGATGTAAATTTCCTCTTTTTTCTCTTGCTCTTTCTCAAACGTCTTATTTGTGACACTTCCTTTTCATACAGTTGCTGAGCTTGTTCTACCGTTAACCTGATATCGCCTGAAAATGTTCATTACGAAAACATGCAGTAAAACCAGATCATAGAACAATTGTGATTCCGAGAAAAATTGGAAAATTTGCGCGAAAAACGTGATATCTCAGCAAAAATTTTTTAAATCCGGATGTGGATATTTAAGAAAAGCATCAAAAAAGATATAAAATGAAAATAAATGTTAGAAAAAACTAATTATGGTTTAACGTACTTATATTTCGATTTAAATATATGAAAATTCTTCAAGTGTGTGTTAAAATCATATCCTCACAATGCAGTATTTTTGAAAGAAGGCTAAACGTTATAAAAATACCGTTTATTTCAAGCGAAGCGTTTAATATTAAAATAATTAGTACCTTGGAATAGAGAATCATTATCAACAGATTGACTAGTTCCTGTTTCGGTTGGCCCTGAAAATTAAGCAGAATAACGCGAACACTAAATAAAGATAACAATTATATTTATACTTGTAATTGACGACACGTTCCACTGCAGACCGTGTTTTTCTCCCAAAACATTCCTGATTCTATTAAGAATTTTGGCTACTTCCTTGGAATCATCGTCCAGGTGGCGCGTAGGAACAAACGTCTGACGAACAAGAGTTCGGTACAATGCGTAGCATATCGCAAAAAACTCGAAGAAGGTTAAAAACATAGAATACAAAGGCAGATTAGTGAAAAAATCAAAAATTTTTTGTCTTTTTTCATTTGTGGTCTATCAAAAAGTCTAACAAATAAGAATTCGATGCAATATTCGTTGCATAATAAGAAAAAATTCGAGAATGGTAAAAGAATAGGAAGAATACGTGAACAGAATGATGAAAAATCCAGAATCTTTGTCTTCTTCATGTGTTTCTGATACGAAAACAGACAAAAGTGTACAGAATTGATAGAAAAAGGAAAAATATCATACGAAATTAGCGAATAAAACGCTTCAATATACACACATACAAATGAAGGAAGGTCAACTTAAAAGGTGACACAAAATGAAGGAAAATCACCAATTCCCTGTACTTAGCTTCACTTATAACTTTACGCAATTATCTACTGATTTATTTTTATTTAAATCTCTTTTTTAATTGTGTGATTCATATTTACGTATTTTATTTATTACCATATTTATGAATAGAGTCGAACAAAGTCAAGTAATTAGCATCTATTTGTCTACTTATTTGTTGTCTTTTTTATTCTGTGATCAAGTTTTTCCTATTTTTCACTTTGTTACATTCTGTTTTCGTTTTTACGCAGAATTATCGATTAAACGTTAAATGAAGATTCTATTAACTAGGTCAACGAGGAATTCATTATTTGTGAAAATGTAAAAATGAACTTAGGCCGGTAACCGTTTTAGAGCGATTTTCTTACCAAAAAATCGGATAAAACGAAGAAAAATATTAAATTGCTTGAATAACGAGCAGAAAAGGCCATTAAATATTTTTGTACTCTGCTGCAAAGACCGGTTCTCAACAAATTTGCTTTTATCCCTAAATACGCAA
The DNA here is from genome assembly GCA_036768485.1 of Mermis nigrescens. Classification (NCBI taxonomy): domain Eukaryota; kingdom Metazoa; phylum Nematoda; class Enoplea; order Mermithida; family Mermithidae; genus Mermis; species Mermis nigrescens. Next base: position 1,986,866 of record JAVLUZ010000228.1, read on the forward strand.
CTATGGACAAAAGAGCGAACAAAATTTTCTATTTTTAAGGATTCGATTCACGGAACGCTTCGCGACGCTAAAAAGTTTTATAAATAGTTCCAAAAAATATATCACTGCAAATCCTCTGCATGCAAACGCGTAATGAGAACTTTGAACTATTAGAAATAGGTAACGCTGCGTGGAATGAAAATTTTTTGCGACTTTTAAAAGTCGTTTGCGAAAAAAGAATCATTCGCGCATGCTATGATATGTATATATTTATACCTTAAAATCAGTGGTAAGTAAAGGTTTTAGATTGGTTTTTTTGATCATCAAATATAAAGAAAATTATTTTTTGACATTATATTGATATTAGGAGTTAATTAATCCTCAGAAAAATTCAACAACAAATTATGACAAAGGCAAAAGGCTAAATTTCTTATTCCATAATTTTTTCTCACGTATCCTTGAGCATAAAATCTGCTCATAAAGAGTAGAGCAGGAAAAAGATATGCTAACTGCTTACCTGCAAAGTTAGATATGCTTTCGATCTTAGAGAGAGAGAGATGTAGAAAGCAGCAGTTTTCAACGTTTTACGCAGCCATCGACAGAAGCGACCTAAAAAATGAGGAAAATTAAATCAAATAATTTGCAAGTAATAAAATTGCTGACCTAATGGAACGGAACTACTTTATTGTAAAATCTTTCCGACATATTCTGCTACACAATCAATCATTTAAACATTCGTTAGTTTTTACTTTTTTACTTCAAGTTTTTATATTTTGCTAACGAAATGTTTTTTTAAATGAAAAGTTTTGACAAAATATTCTGCGACCCAAATTAGCATTAAGATGTAATCTTGTTTTAAATGAACAATATTTCAAAAGTACTGGCTTCAATAGGATTAATTCAATGTTGTTTTATTTTTGCACGAAATTAACTAGTTTTCAGTATACGTAACAAATTCTTCCTTTTTTATGTATAATATTCTAGAAACCACTCGTTGAAAAGTTATTTTTGTCAGGATTAACATCGACGAAAATATTAAATTTGTCCTGAAAAATTACGAGGTCATGAAAAATCTCTAAATAAATCCTTAAGTTTAGTAAACAAATTCAGACGTGGCTAAGAAAGACCAGTTTGTATTTGTAATTGACAAATAGTATTTCGTTTCCAAGTAATGTTTTTCCTATTCCATTGACATCACTTTTTTGTTATTTGTGGTGTCCAAATCTTAGATATTTTATCAGCGTATGTTCTGAAGTCGGTAAACAATAATTTTTCATGAAATTTAGCATCGTTGCGGCAATTTATCTCTATGCGTTTGTGGAAGTAATATAAATTCTATGTAATATGATAGGACACCGTGGCGTGTGTTTTATTTTTGCAAAATTTTAATACTATATCGATAAAAAGATAAAAAATAGGTTTTTACCTTTGTCTCGCAATAGTAGCTTTAGTGCCATACTTCCGGATCATCTGGTAGGTCCGATAATTTTTTTATGGTCAGAAATTACCAAAATTTTGATAAAAGAAGCAGAAAAATTTTTTGCCATTCCTCATCTATCTCCATCTATATAATAGTACGAAAAACAAAATTTAATTCAAGGAGGTTCTTGGGATTTTCAGAATTAGGCTTTCCGGGTTTCGGAGACCCAGAGAGCCTCGAAACTCCTCCGGCCCATTGTGCAGCAAGCTCGTATTATAAGACTCTAAAATTTTTTTTATTCCTTACATAAGACAAAGAAAAGAACTTATACTATATTCATAATTTTAGCTGTAAATTTAAATTAATTTTATATATAAATATTAGTTTAGGAACGTTCCTTCCTTTCAATTCTGTCAAAAACATTCGATTAGATATTTAATTTTAAATTTAATCGAAAAGTTAAATTTAATTTCAATTAAAAAAATTTTAAAAATTTGCATGTGAGGTCAGACCTAGATTTACTTGTCATGTTGTTTAGGAATACTACACACTCGGCATTCCGGTCAGAAACAACTTGCAAAATTTCAAAGCCAATAAATTTATAGACGTCGATACCGCATATAAATCGAAATTCGGGACCACAGTTGAAGAGCAACAACCGGAAGTTCGCAAAATTCTGTCGAAGCTGAGCGAATTAATCGATAGGAAATATATGGTCACAAACGAGACATTGAAAGTGGAATATGAAAAAATAATCAAAAATAAAAAATAAAAATAAAACAAAATGTACCAAGTAGTAAAAAACGCAAAATAATCAATAAAATCACTATTCAGCGAATTCATAATTAAAATTGAACATATGAAATTGTTAAAGCTGGCATTTATTCGATTAGAATGTAAAAAGTTAAGCTGGGTAATTTTTTGCTTTCATTAGGAGTACCTTATAGTTAGAAGGAAATTGAAAGAATTCTATTATAATCAAAGTCAGTATATATATTCTTTGATTCACCTAATCAGTTCCAGTAATTCTAATTATTCAAGAATGAACTAAGTTTCTAAATTTTCAGGATTTCACCTCGAATAACAGTGAAATATCATTCGAAGCGAATGGTTATCATTACGAAGGTACGAATATTTTTAAACTTTATTCGAACTATTTGATTGTAATTTTAAATACGCATACATATTTTTTAGAATAAATTTTAAACTACTTAAAATAAATTTCAAATGCATAATTGAAGCAAGTTGTATAAAAATATTTTATACTTAAAAATTCCGGAAATTTAGGTGACATTATATTAACGCTGGAGCAAGCCGAGAATATCTATGATTTTTACGTACAACAAACAACGCGAAACAGGCGTAAAAAACGAAAATTTTTGGACAAACGTGTTCGACTTTGGGATTCGACGAAACCGATCAAATATTCTTTCGATGGAACGCACAGTGAGCACGTTAGTAGAGAAAAGTGAAACCAAAATTTAAGACACTTCCTTTGAAAATGTGAAATAATATTTCAATTACGGAAAAAAATAAGAAAGCGTTAATTTTTCAATCGGGAATCGCTTAAATAGCGAAAACCTCTAAAGAAACCGTACCTGCTGCTTATTTTTCGTTGAAGAATTATGTAATTGAGTAAGCAAAAACTAGCACGCATTCATTTTTTATGCTCAACATTATATAATTTATTTGCAATACTATTAGTAATAAATTGAAAAGACATAATATCGTCGGCTCGAAATAATTTTCGGTCAGGTTTTCTTGAAGAGCAACGAATTAAAGAAGTTTTGAAGCACTGGGAGTCGGTTAGCTGCCTGAATTTCTCGCTTCGCCCTCATCTATATCGCAACGAAAATGGAATTTTATTCACGAACACCGACGGTTGCGCCTCCCTCGTGGGCAAGAGCCCTTTTAAGGAACCTCAGATCGTTTCGTTAGCTCACGAATGCATTAGAGTAAGTCATTGCGCTCGTTGAGCATGAACACATATAGGAAAAAAGGGCTCGATAGAGCAATTTCGCCAGACAACACCAAAAATTTAAATATGGTATCTACCGTATTTCGCAGGGTTTTTAGGTTATGGGGTCTAAGCCCCACCCTCCCCCTGAGACCATACGCCCAAGTCAGCCTGATAAGTCGATTGAAATTTAAATTATGAAGAATTCAGTTGAAATTTAAGCACACTTTATGATAAATTTTTACTAATTATTACTTTCAAAATCTACTCTCATCTCTTTAATTTTATAGTGCTTTAACAAAGCGTTTCTCGAAATCTAGCAGATTCACACTAATACGTTTCAATAGTAAAATTCAGTATTTTAGCTCCCCAGCCTTTCAATTTGAGTCTTTCGAAAATAACTAATTGCTATGTAATTAAGTCAAACTTATCTTTCGACGATAAAAAGCTTGAAATATCCTAAGAAGCAAAAAATTATAAGACAAGGTTGTAAAATCGTCACATCATTAAAAATAATTTAGATAATGAATTTAGACGATTTTTTCATTTAAAAAAGCTCAATTTTTTCATAGTAATCATTTTTTGCATTGTTGGTTACTGCGCATGATAAATGATTTTCAGGATGGAGTTATAGCTCACGAGATTGGGCACGCTTTAGGTTTCTTCCACGAGCAAGGTAAGAAAATTTAGCTTTCGGACGATTTTGACAAGTGTATTTAATTATTTTTGGCTTTTACTCATTTTCATCATTTGTATTGATTTGATCATTTTAAGGCAGGCCGGATCGCGATTTGTATATCAAAATTGTATGGCCTAACATCAAACAGGGGCAAGCGATGCAATTTCAGCAAGAACCACCCAATCTGATAACAACGGGAGGGTTACCCTACGACATGGGCTCGGTGATGCATTACAGAAGTAAGGTATGTTCCATTTTTTGAATTTTTTCTAAATTTTGTACTATTATTTTTTAAATTATCAATTTCTAAAATTAATTTTCTAAAACTTTTCTCAGATTTTTAATGTTGCTCCAATTCTTTAAATTTTATTTATAAATTAAAAACGTTCTCGCAATTTTTCGTCTACTGTAAGTTTAGTCTGCTTCTTAAAATTATTTACTTTTTCTAAATTGTGCTGCGTTAATAATTGAAGCCTGTGCTCTGGAATAAAGAGAATTTACAAAATTCATTAAAGATACGTAATTTATTTATTTTGTCACCCAGGCCTACGCAAGGGATCTCCATCAATTGACAATACGCACCAGAAACGCTTATTATCAGTATACAATTGGGCAAAGGGATCAACTGTCTTTCAACGACAAGCGTTTATTGAATAAGTTTTATTGCTCGAGTGAGTAATAAAACAAAATAAAACAAACAAATATGGAACAAATGGAGTCAAAATCTTGCAAAGTGATACTCAGACGCTTGCACCTAAAAATTCTAAAAATAGTATATAGGGTCTAGAAATGTTAAGATATTTAATTAGAAAAGTTGAGGCATGCCTGGTAATTAATACATACGTCCTAATCACTAAAAACGACAACAATCGGGAACTTTCATTCGGCTATTCATCGTTGGATTTCACTGCATTCTCCTTTGATTTTCAAACAATGCTATAATAATTACAAATTTTTATAGATACCTTCCTAAATGTGCATATTAACTACTGCAATGAACTAAATCCATTATTCAAAATTAAAGTTTATTTTGAAAATTATCAAAAAGTCTGAACAATTTTTCTATTTTCCGAATAAAATTTGCTCGAGGCATTGCGGTAGTTACTTGCCTTGCAAACGGGACGGAATCCCACACCCGAGGCACTGCAATCGATGCATGTGCCCAGATGGCTTCACGGGCCGATTGTGCGACAATATAATGCAGGGCTACAGTGAGGCTTTACATCGGATTGTATTAATTTTTGTTTGATTTTGTCTTGAATAATTCTATGCTTTGCTTCCGTTTGCACCAGGCGTGAAAGGAGAATCCCCCTGGTCATCGTTCCCTCAGCCCCTCTTAAAGACAGAAGTTCTTGAGCCCCGCTCGGATTTTTGGCGAAAACTCGTGTTTTTTGGCCATTTTTAGGTGCATTTTTTGCCATTTTCATGAAGTCATTTAACCCCCACCCCCACCTCCCGCCATTAGAATGACCGAGGACGTCGTTCCCGGAACTTCGAGCTGCTACATGTATAGTTTAAAATGTATATTATTTTGATATCGTCAATTGATATCTTAAAGTCAAACCTATGATTTTAATTTACTAATCTATAATCAAGGGTTATTTTTACTTGTATTTTCAAGAGGCTCAGTGCGGCGGAGAGATTAAATTGACTCGAAATTGGACTCACGTTACATCGCCGAATTATCCATTGTTCTTTACGGAAGGCCAAGAATGCAGTTGGTTGTTCAAGGTGTTTTAACGATATTGAATTTTTTCCATTGTTGTAGCTGATTAAAATTTTTCTCTTTTGTTACTTTTCTAATTCGTTCCATTTGACTGTTGTCAATTCTATAAGTTTTCTATTAAGAACTTTATAATTATTCAATATTTATAATTATTGTTGATTTAAAGGCCTGCGTTCCGTACAAAGTAAATAATTTAGTTTTCGATTAGATTATCAGGCAGCGTATTTCTAGTTCAAAAGCATAAAAAAATTTTGATCTTATAGGCGCAGGAGATGTTTATTTGTTACATTTGACTAGTTTTATTGTATGAGCATATTACTAGCATGGCTTTTAGGACCACATTATTCGAAGAAAGTTTTGATACTGGTTTGAGAATTTCCGAATGAATTGTTGAGCTTTCCCTAATTGTTTTATTTGTTCGGATAATAACATGAACAAATTTCACAAAATTTTATCCAAGGCTTCGTCTGGCGAAATCGTCGAACTAGAATTTATTGGCGATTTTTCGTTGCTTTGCAACCAAGATATGCTTTTGTGCTACGATTTCGTTGAAATTCGAGTCGATGCTAATCTATCGAATACGGGAATGAGGTACTCTTGATAAACTTTTGCATTTAAGATATTTACTTGAACCAAAATGCTTCTAGAAAATAATCAGTGGAGCAAGACGAACACACACGGGCGTGGGAGGGGATCTAAGTGACCGTTAAAATCTGAAAATCCCTTGCAGAATTCGGCAGCCCCAGAAGTAAATTTTTGGCTATTTTTTGCGATTTTTCTCCATTCATTTACGATAAATTGATTTTTTTATTCTTAAGTTTACGTTTTGGGCTTTTCCATGTTTGTTAATTGAGAGAATTGTTTGTAATTTATTTTGTTCCTTCTTAGGATTTGTTGCGATGGATCGCCCACGGATTCATTTTATTCATCCGGCTCGGAAATGCTCCTACTGTTTCGTTCTTTCTACAAATCGAGTACTGGATTTCAGGCAAGAATAAGATGTAAGTAAATGAATTTGCATAATTTCTATTTGATGACCCCGATAACCATTGCAAAGCTTGCCTTTGAATTCCATAGTTTCTTTACTTTCCCAACAATTTGCGTTTGTTTTCTATTCTGTAGTCCTTATTTTCATGTATATATTTCTGAAATTTTCACAGAGCTGCTTTTGTTTCCTCCCTTAATTTATAAAGAGTTCAGAAGAAAATTAATTGATTTAATGAAGTAGTTATATAGACTCTAGTGAGCACTGTAGAGTCGATTTCTGATTGCCAAAAAATAATAAATCATGGCGGTTTGACAGATTTTCGAAAATTCGTTATATCTGGAAATGTGGCTTAGTTTTATCACGATTGGGCATTTATTGAAGAGAACATTCAATTTTCTTTTGTATAATATATATTTTGTTTAATGCAGTTGCTCCTACAATAATCTGTCGACTAATAAATATAGCATAGTGTGGAGCCAAGCAATACACTAACGAAACCAAAATAGCAAATGTAATTTTTGTATTAATCTCAAGAACCGTTGAACCGATTTTAAAAAGAATAAAATTTTCTGAATTAAAACAAAAAAGCGAGAACGATTTTTGAGAAAAAATTTTACCTTCAGTCATACCCACACATGGGCGTGGGGGGTTCGGGGGGTATGCACCCCCCAGAAGTTGGAATACCCCCCAGAAATCAAAATACGAGTACCCCCCAGAATTCAAATTTTGAAATTTTTTATAGTGTTTTTTTCGCCATACGACCACTTTTAAGACCATTTTTTGACCTTTGAAAAATTTTTTCACCCCCCTCCCCAGAATTTCGGTGCTGCCCACCTATGGTCATACCTAATCAAATGGGAAAAACAGCTGTGATTACAACATGACCCCATTTTTACCAGATTGTGATATTATGATCAGAAGTTCGGAGAAAAGAGTTGTACTTTTTGGTATCTTCTTATGTGTTTATCTTTTGGTTTAGTTTTAAAACTCGCCATTCACTATACTATCTTTTTTTAGTTTTTTTCCAATACGGTTCTTCCATAAACTGTGCATGCTACGCGCTTTATATAGAATATCATTTTTAATTTGAAGCATTTTGAATACGCGAAAAACACTTTCAAACAATTACGTGTTTGTTTAATTAAAAATGAATTAGCAAATTTTCAATCCCGTAGGGAGCCATATCAGGAAAAAATCATTTTTTACACTTTTTCTTAAAAATTTGTGACGTATTCACAATTATTTTAGTAGGCAATCAATTAGTTAATTTCACATCCTTTCCAGTGAGCTATGCTTCTACTTCGAAATCCTTGCAGCTATTTTTAGTCAACTTCTGAGGTGTCCCGTACGTTTGAAAGTTCTAAATGGAAAAAAGGCAAAAATCTATGGTAAGGGCTAAAAACGTCATTTTCCGACGTTTTTTGTCAAACTCGAAACGTGGACATAAACCACGCGAAAACACGAAAAAATGGAATTTATATATAGCGGAGGTTTTTACATTATTTTCGAAGTCTATTGTGAGCAGGTGTGCATTCTTGTAAACTAAGCGAAGATTTATCCGAACCCAAAAATACGAGCCTTCTGTCCATTTATGTACGTTCCTTCTATTTTAATAATTAAAGTAGAATTTTTACGTTTAATTTTTACCTTTATTTTTATGCATTTAGCTCGACCATACGTGTCTACTACCAGGCGTGCAGTTATTAATTAGAGATATAGAAAATTTGTCGATTGTCTTTCGTAATGAATGCTTACCTGTGATTTTATGTATTATACGTCGATGATCACGTCTTTGTGTAATTAATTGTATATGTGCCTTCTAGTTTTCAATGCGTACAGTACATATGTACATTTTATCAGAAAAATAAGTAAAACAGATTGCTCAATGGCCCTCCCAAAGGCCAAATTTTCCCTTCATCGATCTTTATTATGCCTACATATACGCATAAAAATGATAAAAGAATATCGAAGAGGAGCCTAAAAATCAAAAAATATGACTGTTTTTGAGGCAAATGCGTTTAAAACGGAAAGTTGTAGTCTCCGAAACCGGTTTCATATTTTTAGATTTTGAGTAAAGGAAAATCATGCCATTTTGCTTTAGTTAGACGATCACGTTTTACTTCAATTGAATGGGCCCATTCAAAATTTTCACGGGCCTTTGTTGTGTGATGCACGAAACATTATGAAGCCTATCGCAATTTTAGCAATTTGCGTGTTGTTTTTTGAAGAATATCAGGTGATTGGTTGCTTTGTATTTTAGTTACTAATTCGTTGAATTTGAAGCACAATTGGGCGTTAAGTGGGGTGGGGGATGGGTGCGCACCCCTAGAAGGCCGAATACCCCCAGAAATCAAAATGTCTCCCCAGAATTCAATTTCTGAAATTTCTTCAGTTTTTTTTCGCAATTTTCGATGCCAATGGATAGTTCTCGATGAGAAACGTTGAAAAATGGTGTTTTTTCGCCATACCACCATTTTAAGACAATTTTTTTGACCTTTGAAAAATTTTGCAACCTTCTCCCCAGAATTTTGATGCTGCCCAGCTGTATTTGATGTAGACATGGAAAAGTATTGCGGATACCTAAGCTGAAAGTTAATTTTTAAACAAATTATTTTTAACGATATAATTTTTAGCATTGGTCATTTTTACACAATAAAAAATAGTCTGAAAGGTCGTTTTAAAGAAGAGGTTAGCTATCACGATTTTAGCGGATTTTTTTGTATGGGTATGAAGCTCGCTATCGGCGTATGATAATAGTCTTTCAAAAATAATATTTAGTGCAAAATTCTGAAGTTTTTAAATGTCGATAAAAGCAAATTACAAATTGCCGGAATGTCAAGTACTTCGAGAAAAATAGATACAATGCGGATCCTAAAGTTTTAAAAGATAGCTTATACCTTTTTGTCCAGGGCCATTTAATAGCAACGTTTTCGGGCATACATGAACAGCAACCAAATTCTGGGAAGATGGGGTTCGATGGAACTAAATTGCTAAAAATAGCACCGAAAATTCAAGTCTATCGATTTGAGGGAATCCGTCATATTCTGGCGAGGGGTTCCAGACCCCGCAGAATCCTCCACGCCCTTGTTTAATTTTCGATATTCGAAGCACTTCATTCTAAAAATTGAATTACGAAAAAAAGTCGGATCAATTATTTCAAGGTAAAAGTGCATGACTTCGCATTTAAAATACACACATGCAAACAAACCGTCAGGTAGATGTGCTCTGAAAAAATATAGAACGAAGCTGTGCCAAAAGCATAATTGTGGGACTTTTGAACTTAGAATTTGAACACTCAGGTAATATCCTGGTAAATCAAGGATACTAGGATGACTGGGTTGCTAATGATTAATTATCCGAGCAATCTCAGCATCATTGCGAGCCAGAAGAATATTTAAATTAGTTTTTCAGATTTCGAACGAATACGTGTCTAAGATATATTTGGAAACAGCATCCAAAGTTTCGAGACAACAATTCTGATATAATAAATTTTTTATCGACGTTTTAGCTTGGCTGCTTGGCCCGACCCATCGATGAAGTGTGGCCAGAGTCAAACTCTAAGAAGAACGGCGCATCTCGCGACGGAATGTACGACAATGAAATTAAACTTGAAGCAATTATTCGGTTGAACACAAAATTCCAATCAGAACAACCGGAAGTGAGAAAAATTTTGGCCAAATTGGGCGCATTTTTAAGAAACGAATCATACGCGGATGCAAACGACACGTAGGTAAATTGACCAAGATAGAACGATTGTTAAAAATGTCAAAGATAAGCAATCGAATAGAGTGAGCAATGCAAACAATGAAAAAATATATTCAAATTCAGTTCTTACTATTTTAGCTTCGGTTTTTAAGTGCATATTAAATTTTCGTATTCACAGTATTTTTTCTGTCGGGTTTTTCTCAATTTTTTCAGATTTTTTTTGTCTTTTAATGTTTACATTTTTTTATTCAAATTCAGTTCATACTATTTTAACTACGGTTTTTTACTGCATGTTAAATTTTCGTATTCACAGTATTTTTCTGCCGGGTTTTTTCTTAATTTTTCAGGTTTTTTTGTGTCTTTTAATATTTAACATTTTTCATTTCTCTAATATTTACTCTTATCATATTATAGTATCAATTATCTAATTTCTAGTTTAGAATCAAATGTAGGAAATAACGTTCTCACTTTGCATTTTAAGGATGGGCGAAATGATTCATACTTGGAATGACTCGGAAAAATATTATCAAGGTAAGTATACTTCAGCTAAGGAACAACGATGTCAAATCGTGTAGAATTTAAATGATATAAGTATAAAAAGCCAGCAGAAAAAATGCTACGAAATATATTTTGCGGCTTGCAGTAGGGAGTTGCGATGCGACTCCAACACACTAGCATGGCACGCATTGCTATGGAGTGGCAATTAACCTGAGCACACCTAATGTAGGTAAAAAGTAAAAAGACCCCACGTTTGATTCTATAGTAATAGATGTTCTTCATAGTTTTGGTTACGAATAAATATAGTACGTACAATAGCAAACAATGTTTTTACATCGAAAAAGTACGGAACAATCTGATATGGAGCCCAAAAGCATGGCAATTGGGCAAAAAACATGATGAAAATGCTAAAAATTACTAGTCGGGAAATTTTACCCCCGCACAGAATGGATGCAAAACTATCTCATTTTGTTTGTTTCATGTATTGCAGCTGTTGGAAGTAAAAAATGAAAACCCAAAAAACCAAAAAAATCCAGAAAAAACCCACAAAAAACCCAAAAACCCAAAATTCAAAATATTCAAATCTGGGTTTTTTCCATTTCTGACTACCACCCACATAAATCTAAGCCTAATCCCAGTAAAAATAAAGAAGTTTGACTAGGAAAGGTGACTTCCAGAAAAAAATTCGAAAAAAAATAATTTTTTGAAATTTCCGTGAGTGTGCGCGCGCACTCACCATCATATACCTGTCGCGAACAATGTCTACCAGTTCGAATTTCAACTATAATACTTCTCTTTACAGATAAATGGACCGCGAATCTCATGAAATAAAGCATAGGTAAGTGATACATGCAAGTTTACATCAAAAAACGCAGAAAACAACAAAAAAATTGTAAAAATTCGGCATAGGACTTCAAAGTGGTATTTCACTCGCTAAAATTAACTGTTAATGCTCAAAGTGTTTATATTTGCACCAGTATTAACTTGCGCATCTAACAAGAAAAAATTTAAGAATTTCTGACCAATAGAAAGGAAAATATGTTGATTTCTTTGAACCATACTTTTTTCCCATAGTTAAGTATAGGTGTGCTAGGGAACATGATGGTGTGCTTGTCGCAATTCATATATGAAGCCATTTACGATTAAATAAATATTGATTAAATATTGTAAGAGAAATTTGGTAATGATAAGAAACTAAATCAACACATCAAAGCTTCCTCATAATCTCATTCTCAGCCTGGGAGAATGTTTCGTGAAGGCACGCTTGTTTCATAAACCGCAGAAACTTCGATTTTTCTGCGTTTTTTAGCGGGAGTCTAATTTTTATAGAATCTTGCAACTTTCACAGACATTTATAGGTAGCCTTTCCCTAGTCCCTTCTTTTTCATGGCTTTATTAATGCTTCATTTGTCCTTTTTTGTTCCATCGGAGCATTTTTCTTTGCTATAGTCTATTCCATTCCAAACGGCCTATTTTCGCTTCAAGGCTTATTACTGTAGCAGAGTATTTTACGGTTTAGTTTGTTGCGGGAGTTTGTTAAATGCGTCATATAATGAGCAAAGCACATTTAACATCAATAAGAAGAGTTTAAGGTAATCAACCGCTACAAGAGCATAATTGAAATGCCACTTGTGTAGTGAAAATCTTTTACAGTAATAAGACTTCGGCAAAAAAAGGTCATTCGAAGTGGAATAGACTAAGCAATTTACTGAAGATTTGAGTAAATCAGTCAGTAAACACATACGGTAACACGCTACAACAAGGCAGCAGTCCATGAATATCGGAAAACAAGATTATTTTCAACACCAGCACTATCTTTCTTGAACATGCATTATCTTTCTTGAACAAAACAGCCTTAACTTATTTAAACAAATCTAATGTTTTATGCGTAAACTTCAACGCAAGTGCGGAGTGTAAAGAACAATTATACTCAGATTCCTAATTCTGACGTAATGTGGAAAATTTTTAAAAAATTAAGCTTTTGCAACGCTAAAGAATTGAAATTAATTTTTAGTGTAAACTCTAACACAACTACTGGGTGTAAAGTAAACGTACTGTCAGATACGTAATTCTAACGGAACAAGACGTATTTAAAAAAATTTATTTTTTGCAACGCTCTTTAGATAAGTAAAATAAATTTGTAGTGTAAGCTTTACACATCAACAATGAACGAGTAGTGTAAACTTTACACAACTCCTGGGTGTAGAGAAAACCAACAGTCCGATTCGTAAATCTGACATTACATAGAACATTTTGTAAAAATAAGCTTGTGCTACGCTCTAAAGCTAAAACTTAATTTTCAGTATAAACTCGTCAAAACCGCCGAGTATAAAAAAGGTTCTAGTCGGATTCGTAATTCTGATATTACTCCTATATTGCGATCAATATTTATGAAAAAATCAACTCTGCACAATGGTCTGAAGACAAATAAATATAAGATTCAACCTGCATTTACACAACTGTTCAGTGCAAATAAACGCGCCAAGTTGACGTATGACGTCTGACCCATGGTACATTTCTAGACTTGTGATAATGTCCAGAAACATAAGCGGAGAAGTAAAGAATTAAAAAACAAGACAGAAATACGTTTAAAATATAAAATAGAAATAGAATATATCAAAATACGTTTAACACTAAACACTGAAAAAAGCTAAATATTGATGCAAATGAACACAATTTGCTCTGACGTCTACGCCCTAAAAAGCGTTTTATTTTTATTTTATTCGACTCATCCCGGCTTCTTAATGGAGAAAGTGGCGAAGAAAAAAGGGAACAATATTGTATTTTTCCACCATCAAATTTTAAAAATCTGTATCTAATTGCCCATTGATTGTAATAGAATCTGGTTCGGGCCAGTTAGTTGTTTTTGAATTGTAGTACCTTTGTGTATAGAAAATTACTGTTCCACATCATATTTGAGATATTGACCAATGAAAAAGGGAAGAAAACGTGTTTTTCGCCCAATGTTACACCCCTGATTTCTGACTTTACACTTCCGTTAGTAACTCAATATTGGTTTTTTTAAACGCGATTCACTACGACGTGCAGCCCTTAGAACCTATGTTATTTTTATTCTATTCAACTTTTCCCGCCTGATAAATGGAGAAGTTGGCGGAGAAATCTCAGACAAAACCAGTTTTTTTACACCACACACTAGGAGTGCAAAGTTTAAACTCTACATCTAACTCCTAATAAGCGTAAAAAAGTTTGCTGGTGCACTGAAAGCAGTTTTTGATTCTTAATACATTTCATTTAGGAGAAGGTTTTTAGGGACTCATGCGACCGGAGCTGTTGCCAGAAAAAAAGGAAAATGTGTTTTTTTACCATAAAATTCTTTACCCTCTTCAAACTGCCACTCACGAAATAAGTAACTTTTAAAAAAATTAAAACAAGTGCCATCGAGCTTAATTAAATGCTTACATTTGAAAACAACCAGACTAAGCAGAATGCAAATCTGAGTTAGATAACTTCGAAGACAGACTGAAATTTTAGACAACTAAATGTTGTTACAAGTTACTGTAAACCTTTACACGCTCTTTACTAAGCGGGAAAAATGTAAAAAAAATAAAATAAAAACCTTCCATAATATTTTTTATTATCAATCTTTTGGAAAAACCGTAAATTACAGAAGTGCCCCATTGTTGCTATAGGAGGGTAGACATGCGTTGGAGGTACCCAAGTGCATGAGAGGTTACACACGCTAACGCGCTACCTATGATAAGATTTCATGACCACATCCGATTCTTTTATCTTAAATAAATATCTTTTGCATTATTTAAAATTTATTTTCCTCCGAAACGACATCGTGTCACTACGCCGTTCCTGTTGAAGGGCAAACTTATTTTTCCTCATTCGATTTACTGTTGTTTTAGGTGATATTATGTTATCACTGGAGCAGGCGAAGAGTCTCTTTGATTTTTATGTGCACGGAAAAGATAGACGAAGGAAGAGAAAATTCGTAAACAGTAGCGTCAGACAGTGGGATCCGACCAAACCCATTAAATACGCCTTCGATGGCACGCACAGTATGTATAAATTATTTTTTACTATTTTGCTGCATAATCCACCAGTAAATTTTTATTTACTTGCAAACTTTAGAAAAAATGATGAATTAATTATAAATCAGAAAAAAATTATGACGATCACCGTTTTGGCTGCCTACTTGTTAATTTCTTAGATTACTAACATTTTTGTTTTAATTTTACTTCACCGATTATTCTGCTCTTTGTTGATCCACTATTGAATTTCGTTAATTTCCGGTAGTTATAGATTATCTGATAAAGAAGAGCTTGAAGCACACATGAGCGTGTTAGAGAGAGACGAGTCTGAGGAGGTCTGGATCGCACATTGCGTGTAGGAGAGACCTCGAGATTCCAGTAGATACCTTTCCCAAAATTGATAAGCTCACGGAGTTGAATTTTTGGCATTTTTTATGGATTTTTTGCCGGTTTTATACAACCCAGACCTCCCAGAATTTAATTGCTGCCCACTTATGTCCGTTAACCCAGAATTTAACGGCGTTTTAAATTTAAATGAACTCCGAAATAACACATTCGTTTTTTCGCGATTTTTTCGGTGTCATTAGATAGAACTTGATGACAAACGTCGGAAAATTATGTTTTTTGCCCTATCGCCAATTTGTTTATTATGTTTCAATTTTTGCAAGTTTTCTTACTCTACTTAGATTCTCCATAATTATAAGGTTCTGCCCACGCATGGCATGAATGTTACGCGATTATTGTTTTCAACCCCTTTGATCTGTTTTTTCGTTTTTTGTAAATTTCTTCATCGATTTTTGGCGCATTTTTAACTTTTTTTGAATTGCTAAAAAAATTAATAGAAGCGTCGTTTTCTTATAGATTTTTTCGAGCAACGTCGCATCGAAAGTATTTTAAGACACTGGGAATCGGTAAGCTGCGTGAAATTCGTTCGAACTCATAGCTTATCGCCCAACGAGAACGGTATATTGTTCACAGCTACGGACGGCTGCGCTTCTACTGTTGGCAAAAATCAATACAACGAACCGCAATATCTTTCGCTCAGTTACGATTGTTTAGACGTAAGACGAAAAATAACTCAAAATACAAAAGAATGGAAGAAAAAGCAATAATTTGTTTTAGAAAATATCATGAAAATATTGCGCAAAAACAAAAATCGAAAACTTTTGTGGATTGCTTCAAATTTTATTAGAAACTGTGGATTATCTTTTTGTTTTACAATATTTTAGCATTTATACCACTTTTCAGGCCATTTGGCTCATGAAAGCTCTGCTCCTTAGATTGGCCATGCTTTGCATCTATGGCCTTAAATGTAGCCAGATCAATTGATATGTATGCAAGTTAACAAATTTGTCATTATTTTTTTTTAATTTTCAAATATCGTATTTTTTTGGCCTTTTTATATCTTATTTTAATTTGATATTTGGTTTTCAACTGTAGGCTGATGCTTATGTAAGAACAAGTAAAATCAAACGAAATGTTTAATTGAATAAATCTGAAAGCTCGGCTTTATTTAGCAGTGGATTTTATTTGGTTCGCTGATTTTACTTTTGTTTTACGCTTTCTACAGTTCTATTTTAGAATTTGTTAGCATATTTTTTTCATCTCGCGGCAAAACCTAGCCGTAATCTTGCCTTTTTTAGCAAAAAAATCAATGAAAAAAGAATGCTTTTCTGACATTTAAAAATTTTCCAAGGTAGCTAATGTAAATTATTGAATTAGATGAACTTTCTGGTTGCTTATTCAATTTTATCTATATTCTCTGCGCAATTCCTCTGTGCTTTATTATAACTAATTATTTACACATTGTATTTTTTGCAATTCGTACATTTTAAATTATTCATTAAATTATTATTCAAAAATTTAGTAAAATCCAAAAACCGGCTTTTTTATTCAGAACGGTATCATAGCTCACGAGATCGCTCATACGCTGGGATTTTTTCACGAGCAGAGTAAGAAATGAATTACGCATAATTTTAGTTATAAAAACGCGTTAATTGATCAAACCAGTTAATTTTTTATTTGACTTTTAATAATAGATACGATCACAATGCACAGTAAGGCCAGTCTGGAGGTTAGCTAGAGAGATTATTTGAGCCAAATGCCTCAAAAACTGGTAGAAATCATGAAATAACCCGCGTGAAAGCTAGAATCGACAGTTTCTGGTCAATTTAAAACACATTAACATAAAATGTGACTTTGGTTTAATATGCTAGTAAAAGCGAGATTCATAATAAAATCCTTCATAAAATTTTGAGATTATTTT
This sequence comes from Mermis nigrescens, assembly GCA_036768485.1. NCBI lineage: Eukaryota > Metazoa > Nematoda > Enoplea > Mermithida > Mermithidae > Mermis > Mermis nigrescens. The sequence continues at coordinate 2,004,082 of JAVLUZ010000228.1, forward strand.
TGAGGCAGACCAGATCGTGATGTTTATGTTTCAATTAATTGGAATAACGTCAGATATGGACAAGAATTACAATTCCGAATGGAACCATGGGATATGATCGACACGGCTGGCATACCGTACGATATGGGCTCTGTTATGCACTATAGAAGCAAGGTATTTACCGTCAAATAGTCATGATTTATTTTTATGATTGTCATTTTATGATTTTCTTCATTTTTATCATTTTAGTAATTTATTTGCGAATTTTACATTTTCCCTTCCTAATTATTTTGACTTCCTATGATTGTTTCAATTCGTTTGACTTTAATTTGTTTTTAAAAATAATATTAATTTCGAATGTGATAAAATTCCGAAAGCAAGCTTCAACTATGCCTCTTTATAAAATATTATGAATAAAACAAAGAAGTATAATATTGAATATGTATTAAAAAATTTGAAAATATAATGCTTTATAACGTTTTAATGTATATAAACGTATTTTAACGAATTTTCACACGATATGCAAATAATGCTTTAACAATCTTTCAGGCTTACGCAAATAGAGAAAATGTCATCACCATAAAGACAAACAATCCGTTTTATCAGTACACGATTGGACAACGAGATCAAATATCATTTAACGATAAACGTCTTTTAAATAAATTGTATTGCAAAAGTGAGGATTTTTGTCTTTTCCTGCAAGAATTGCAGGGAATTTCAACAATTTTTATAATCTTAGATTATTGTCCACGAAGACTACGGTGTCGAAGAGACGGCGTGCCTCACCCACGACACTGCGACCTTTGCATGTGCCCCGACGGATTTACGGGGAAATTGTGTGATAAGATAATGCCTGGTTACAGTAAGCCATTTTCGAAAATTTTTTGCTCGTAAAATAAAATTGGAACGTGGCTTGCGACCAGAATTAGTATTCGAATAAAGAAATTTGCAGTTTCATAAGTACCTTAAAATTTAATTGATATCGATAAAATTTGTCCTCAATATAAGCTTGCGGAAACAATTTTTTTTAAATTTAATAATTGTATGTGAGTCGTGCGAGAATTCACACTTTTTGATTTAAACATTCTCTCTGTTTTTACGCTTATTTATAAAATACGAGTAAAATGGCCAAATAATTAATTGAATAAAAATACTATAGTAAAATATTGAAAATAAGGACATAGCACGCGCATAAATCCAAAAAGCAAGAACGTGTTGGTGACTTTAAAAACTTAAACGATATGAATTGACAAAATAGTCTCATTTATTAGATTTAAGAGTTATTTATACGATCGTTTTAGTGGCTGAATGTGGCGGAGAAATAAGACTGGATTCATCGTGGAGCCAAATCAGCTCTCCGAATTATCCCGAATTTTTCGAAGAGGGTCAAGAGTGCAGCTGGTTGCTTATAGTAACTTAATTTTCCGAAAAAAAACTAAAGTCTGACTTTTTTATCGATGTCAAAAACGCATGATGATAAATTAAAAAAGTTTAGACTAATGGTTCCAGATCCGCCTCTTAATCGCATACGCGTAAGAGCGTAAGAGAACATTAATTGAAAATTTTAAATTCTGATTTCATCATCTTTTCGAAATTTAGTCAGTGGAATATTATAAATTTTTCAGATTGAATAAGTATCAACAATCTGCATGTGCCTAACTTGCGCTCGAAAAGGATAGCATCCAACTCGAGGATAACATGTAACCTAAGACGCACAATTAATAAGACGCATACTATATTCACATATGTACATATAAAATAACACGTGAAATAACTTATAAAATTCACCAGAAATTAATTTTGCATCGATTTTGTCTTAAATTTTTCAGGAATTTAAAAATGTACTTCAGCAAAAAAAGATTTCGATTGGCATGTTCTTCTTTAGGCCAGAAGAGACGAGGTCGTTGAATTGGAATTTATCGGCGATTTTTCTTTGTTTTGCGATGAACGCAGACTATTGTGTCAGGATTATGTTGAAATTCGCGTATACGGCGATCTTTCTAATACGGGAATGAAGTAAATAACTTGCTTATGAGCAGGATCATAATATCAAATGCGAACCTCTTAGATGAAAATCCACTTTGCATAAATTGGGAGGTATTTGAAAGTTTTGCAAACTCATCTATCAAAAATACATTTCATCAAGAACAAAACAAACTCTTAAACTTTTATTGAATCATTAATTTCGTTCTCTCGGTAGTTTTTGGCTGGCAATCTGATCCTGCATATGGTGTGCTGCTTTCAGTAGCATCTTATCCTGAAAGCGCGTTCTCCTGATTGTTTTATCAAATCATAGGTAGCGCGATAGCGCTGCGAATTTAATGTCCCCCTCATAGCAACAATGGCACACACATGGTAGGTGCGGTTTTTTTAAACGATAGATAATTAAAAAACTCGATCTACCATTTTTTTGTTTTTGTTCACACTCAATATTGAGTTAGCAATGAGTGTGTAACGTGTAAACCGGAAAATCAAATAATTTGCGGAGCACCAATTTTTTTAAATGTTGCCCCTGAGCTGTAGATTACGAATCTGACCTTAAAATTTCTTTACACTCAATAGTTGTTGCACAAAAATGTAAAGTATACGGGTTTTTTACTCTTTGCGTGTTTTGAGCTTATCTAAGTCAATTTTGGTTTCTGTGCAGTCCAATTGGTTTAACAATGTAGAGGGTAACAATATCTGAAGGACCGATTTTTCTCTTTCAATATAATATTTCTTGAGCTGTGATCGTTTTAGTGTAAAGGGTTCGAGACGAAAAACGAAATTTCTTCAGCTACTCCGCTAAGTAGGCGGTACATGCTAATTATGCTTAAAATGTGCCCTGACCTTAGTGTTACAGATCCTTGTTTATTGTTTCTTTACACCTCATATTGCGTTATTAGCACAAGTGTAAAGTTTACACTGAGAAGCACTTTTCCGCCCAGAGCATTGGGTATCAAACAATTTATGGAGGGCCAACTTCATTTTTAAAATGTTGCACCGAGTTGTAGATTACGGATGTGACATCATAATTTCTTTACACTCAATGGTTGTTGCACAAAAGTGTAAAGTATACGGGTTTTTTTACTCTTGGCGTGTCCTAAAGCTTATCTATCTCAATTTTGGTTTCTGTGCAGTCCAATTGGTTTTATAACGTAGAGGGTTACGATATCTCAATAACCAATTTTTTCTTTTAACGGCAATATTTCTTGATCTGTGATCGTTTTAGTGTAAAGGGTTCGAGACGAAAAACGAAATTTCTTCAGCTACTCTGCTAAGTAGGCGAAACATGCTAATTATGCTTGAAATGTGCCCTGACCTTAGCGTTACAGATCCTACTTTAATTTGTTTCTTTACACCCAATATTGCGTTATTTGCACAAGTGTAAAGTTTACACTAAGAAGCACTTTTCCGCCCAGAGCATTTGTTATCAAACAATTTGTGGGGGGGGGCAATTTCATTGTTAAAAATGTTGCCCCCGAGTTGTAGATTACGAATGTGACATTAAAATTTCTTTACACTCAATGGTTGTTGCACAAAAGTGTAAAGCATACGAGTTTTTTACTCTTTGCGTGTCCTAAAGCTTATCTATGTCAATTTTGATTTCTGTGCAGTCCAATTGATTTTATAATGTAGAGGGTTACAATATCTCAAGACGTGAAATTTTTTTCTTTTACCACAATATTTCTCGATCTGTGATAGTCGAAAAACGAAATTTCTTCAGCTACTATGCTAAGTAGGCGAAACAGGCTAATTATGCTTAAAATGTGCCCTGACCTTAGCGGTACAGATCCTAGTTTATTTTGTTTCTACACACCCAATATTGCCTCATTGGCACAGGTGTAAAGTTAACACTGAGAAGCACTTCTCCGCCAAGAGCATTGGGTATCACACAATTTGCAGAGGGCTAATTTTTTAAAAATGTTGCTCCTGAGTTGTAGATTACGAATCTGAACTTAAAATTTCTTTACACTCAATGGTTCTTGCACAAAAATGTAAAGTATAAGGGGTTTTCACTGTTAGCGTGTCCTGGAGCTTATCTATGTCAATTTTGGTTTCTGTGCAGTCCAACTAATTTTATAATTTAGAGGTTTACAATATCTCAAAAGGTGAAATTTAGGGGAAGTGTAACTCCTTAGCACATTCCTATGGCTTCTGCGCATATAGGGAAATTTTCCCTAGTCCTCTCCTCTAACATCCTTAACAATGAAGCAATTTAAGTATATTTACCTTTTTTGTTCCATCGGAGCATTCTTCTTTGCTATGAAAATACTCGAATGTAAGTAGGTAAAAGGTCAGTCAAATGTGGCGGCTGATTAATACACGAGTCATTCGCTGGTCATAGATGAATGCAGAACAACTCCAGCATATTCCACTGGCACACTGTTAAATAAAAGCATGAAGTTATATAAGAAGTTTTGTTATTTCGCCATATAATTTTTCTCTAAAGGTGATATTCAAAAATTTCAGCAGATTGGTGTGGTGTAATATTAATCATGTACTTTAAGATTTCAGCTGCAAAAGAATCGGAGTACATCAGAAAACAACGTTGAGCCATTTTTCGACTGACTTTTGAAATTTGGCTGAATGTAGTAGTTTTGATTTAGGTAGTCCGTGTGACACTATATTTTGTTTAGGAATACGCCAGAAATATAAAAGTATCATCACAGTTAAAGTTCTATCACAAAGTCTGCAATATTATTACTTAACTGGCACATGGGTTTAAAACTTAAAATTCACGTTTACTTCGGTCGCCTTCTTTTCGATGTGTCAGGCGTTTGAAGGCCCATTCGACACACATTTTTGATACCCCGGGTGTTTATGCAAAATCAAGAATATCGCTTGGCCACTCAATTTCAATACAGTCACCTCTAATTATAAAGTTTGTATAAATTCTTTTCAATCGCTCGCATTTTTAAAAATTTTCTGAAATAATTGAATAACCGGTCTATGTTTGAATAAGCATGCACAAAGCAACTCGCTACTCTGTACTTAAACTCAGATATGTACGTGCAGGGTTTGGGGTCCTGAGCCCAGTGATCGACCGGGTACCCGGGCCGGACCGGGCCCGGCCGGTCATAGCAGGCCGGGCCCGGGCCCGGCTGAGAACCACCGGGCCTCAACCGGGCCTCAAATAATTATCGTTAATATTTTAGACGTTTACTATTTCAGCTGTTGTCCGTATTTTTTACGAATTTGCTAGCCTGTGATTCTATTTAAATCCATTTGCCCTACTTCTGCCCACCTGCTCTTTATCATATACTTGTCAACTTCATATGTGCATTCATCTTCTACACAACGCTTCAATCAGAGGCGCAGCCAGGATTTGGGTTCGGGGGCATACAAAAAATTTTTTAAGACTAATTTTGCATTGAATATTAGTAACGTTATGTACCTATGATAAAATTGAGTTTTTCGACCTTTAGTAGTGTAGCCTAGCTAATTTATGGCTTTCTGACAATCAGAAATACAAAAATGTTAATCAGCGCAAAACGCCGGAAATTTTGGAAATTTTTACCGTTTTCATGTAGAATTTACGGTCTATTGACAAACAGTTCGGAAATCATAAGAGGCGCAAAGCACCAAGGAATTTAGTAATCTTTTACTGTCCTTAACATTTTGTAGCCTGTGAATACTAATATCCTGTGATATTTTGCCTGATTTAGGCTATTAAACGCAATGCTGAAGCTTTACAAAAAGAAATAACAATAACCAGCAGCGCCATGCGCCGGAAAATTTTGACGTTCTAGCTCTTTAAACACAATTTATACCGATAAAATCATACAGAACAGACAAATTAATTTCGGCGAAACCTTTTTCCTTTTCGTCCTCCAAAAATATCAACATGCACATGTACAACGAGATTTTACGGCGGGGAGGGGGCTGCGGTGGCGCGCTCAATCGCCCCCTAGAAAATTTTGTAAAAAAGCACATTAATGTTAAATACTATCGCTAAAATTTTCGCAAAATTGGCCAAATCTCGGTTCTTAATTAAGCCTAAAACACTTAAAATTGATGAAGTCCTACATTGTACAAGATTTCTTAGCTGAAATGCGCTTTTTGACCTCTGCTAAGTATAAAGCGCAGCAAATGGTGCTGCCAATACGACATAAAAAAGATGTATCAATGACAATTTTGTTCTTATCGTTTTCAGGCCCATTTATGGCCTTCTTATTAACAAGATATAATTCAGAAAACAGAAAATGCGCGAAAACATAAGAAAATTTGGCCATCCCTTTCATTCAAAATAGGATTATGTGTCCTGTCCTTGTAAAGAAAGACAAACAAAGCAACAATAAATATAGTATAGACTCGGCGCGAAGCGCCAGAAAATTTTTGACGTTCTTAACTTTTTGAACTCGATTTTCTGGACACAATTATTACACTCGAAAAAAACAACAAAATTTCTGAAAAATTTTTAGGGGCATGTGCCTCCAATGCCCCCTGGCTACGCCTATGGCTTCAATATGTGTCCTATCCCATACACTACACAATTTCAATTGCCGTCAATGCACACCATAGTTTGAGATCTAAAATCCAAACAGCAAATCTTCTATCCGACCATATCATAGTCGCTATTATGTCTGAATGCATAAATTTAAAGCTCAATTTCCTTTAAATATCAACATGAAACCTTGTGCTTTTTCAAACCGTGTTTAGTTGCACGTGCATTTTAATAATGGAATTGCGCGCTATTGTATTAAAAACTTTGTTCTTGCTTGAATAATGCTACCAAAATCCTTGCTAACTACTTAATTTATTTTTAGAAATATTGAATAATTAACAGAGCTTAGAATTCAAAGATCTTCTTGATACAGCAGTAAGCCTTGCGTTTGACAAATAACAAATGTAAAATCGGTCTAAATATGTATCTTATGCATAACATTATATTGGAAGCAAGGCATGTTGTTAGTATATAAGCCCGGGCCCGGGCCCGGTTCCAAGCCCGGCAGCAAAGCCCGGGCCCGGGCCCGGGACCGGGCCCGGTATTTTTTGAGCCCGGTCGATCACTGCCTGAGCCCCTCAGAAAAGAAAAATGGGTAATTTTCCGGGGGGAAATGCGGCAAAATGAAGGAACAAATGGATTAAAATCGGTAATTTTCTTTAAAAAGTGCTTAAAATTAATCGGAAACTGTGCAATATTATAGTTTTAAGGCAATTTAGCGCTTATACTAGTTTTTGAGGTCATTGTGGCTCAAGAAATTCAATTATTGATCCACTCAGACCGGCTGACCTCTCCTTTAGATTAGCCATGCTCTGCATCTATGCTTATACCCGAATTTGTGAAACTGCAGACAATTGATGAAAACTACTAAAACTAAAAAACTAAAACTACATAAACCTAAAAAACAAATTACAGACAATTTCAATTGCTGAAAAAGTTAGGATTTTGAGACCTTCTCCGCCCAATTTTGAACTAGAGGCATTTGTTATGCCTTTGAAGTATTTTCGCTTATTTTGATTTTAAAAAAGGTAGATCACGGTCCTTTACACAAACTAGACTATTCACACTGATTTAAGCCATGGTATACAAATCGGGGAGACTGCAAGGCATCTATATCATTAACCCGGATTTAAGAGTCATGCTGACTTTGCCATACTCCCCGTGGAAAATTCTAATTTCAATTCTATCAAATTAGTAGTGTAATTTTTCAGACTTTGCTGCGAAGGCGCACCGATCGATTTATTTGTTTCGCGTGGTCGTGAAATGTTGGTTTTGTTCCGTTCTTTCTACAGGTCGGCCATTGGATTTCAGGCTAGGATAAGATGTAAGCTTTCTGATTTATTAGCGGATCTGAAATTTCTCAACAAATTTAGATCTTTTGTTTTTTCTGTTTTTTTCAATTTTTCTTATTTTTCATTTTCAGCTCGACCTAGATTCGGTAGTCACTGAAAACGAAGGCGGGCAGATGTAGAGTAATTTGTTAAGGATTGCGTTTATTGTATAGTTAGATGCTTAGTTTCACTATGAATTAACTTCCTGACGCTGTTTTGTTGAATAAAATCACACGAGTTCTCACGATAGCCAGAAAAGAATCACTTTTTGGCAAAATCGAAGTTTCAGAATTGCCGAAGCAACTTTTATAAGTACGCAGTAATAGAAGTTGACAGCAAATAAATATGATTAGGCAACATGAAGTCTTCAAGAAGTTTTTAAATTTTAAGTTAAAAGTTTAATTCCAAATTCAGGGAGTATAATTAGCAATGCTCGGTAAATACAGGACAAAGTGTTACGATGATTGTAAAGTATTAATGATTGCAGTTCTTGGGTCGCCTGACTTTCCTTAGTGATCCTAGTTTTAGTTATCGAATGTAGCAGCCTCAGGAACCAAATTTTGTAGTCTGATCTGTCTATTAAGCTAATAAATGTAGAGAATCACTTTGAAACCATCCTATAATTTATTATTCATTATTTATAAATTTCTGTTCAAAATCTTACCACGTTAATATCTCCTTGAATGTTTCGCTTTTCAGAAATGACTAGTTTGAAAAATGAATTTGACAAGTAAAAAAATTTCACCCGGTGCAAGCTTAACACATTGGCCAAACTATAGTCTGTTTCACACGAATTTAAGCATAAATTTTAAAAACTTTGTCCGACAATAAGCCGACAGATTTAGCATTGATTTGATATATAATTATCGTAATTCGTCGGCTTACTTTCTGAAAAAAAATTCTTAAAATTTATGCCCAAACTTATGTGAAACTGACTATAAGTAAGTGAAAACCATGTTGATGTATCCCATCACGACCCTGCTAAATCATGCCTTTCATTAGAATTTTTGCATTTTGCGATTTGTAGAGTTTGTAATAGATGAGCTTGTAGGCCTCGTTTATCATTTTTTAGCACACACATAAATAATTCCAAAATTTAGCTTTGCAGTCATGCTTTTGAAAATGAATCCCTTGTATCGGCTGTGAAAGGGACCAAAACGAATGTTATGCGTATTCTTCTGTCAATTACATGTATTTGTATTCAGGTAATTTATGACTAATTCAAGGTATGGCTTATACAGAATAGAACTATGTGAAATTTTCAGGAGCAAATAGGGCCGAATGAATATCAAAATTAAGAGAAGATAAAAAAATTTTTCAAAAGTGCTTGAAATTTACCAGAAAATGCTAATTAAAATAGTTACACACTATTTCACACAAGTTTTGAAGTCCTTTTGGCCCAAACAAGTTCACTGACTGACCGCCCCTCTGACCATAAATGCACAGTGTGACTAATTAGCATGTTTTGGTCGATTTCAATCAATTCGAAAAAATTTCCGTTCGCCTCCCATTTTTGACCTTCATTTTACCGGAACTTTCCGAAAAATTTCCCTTTCTCGATTCTGAGGGTATAGAACCCAAACCTTCCCCGCTCGTACATGTCTGATCCCAACGTGCCGTTTTATTGATCACAAACCACAAAAGAAAAAAGTCTTTTTCCCAAAAAATTCTCGTGTGGCAAAACGCGCGATATAAAGAGAAAGGAGGCACAGATTTTGGAGTTTCTGCAAAACTTTCGAACGGAATGCATTTCCTTAGCCTAAAAAGGCACATTTGATTATTTTCCCTAACAGGCATATTGAACTTTTCCATGCTAATTGATCTCGATGAGTTAAGTTGAACTGAGAGCAAATGTTTTTAGCGATTCTCTTCAAATCTGTGCCGGAAGACAAAACGCTTATTTATTTATCAGTCGATCGGAGTAATCTTTTTTTGCTTATTTTGGCTCATTGCCATATACGTGTATTTGCAATTTTTCGTCATTCTGATTAACATGGAAGTAATGAACCATTCAAGCAATAATCTCTCCTATCTATGTTAGGGATTCCATATCGTAGCAGCTAAAAAATCCGAGCATCTCATTCGCCTGGTGAAGCAGAATCAGATTCAGCTTTATGCATCCCAAACGTTATAATGTCAGAAAAAAATTTGCCCGATTATTTCATTTCCATTTTTATGCCTAAATTTAGGGTGACTAGCTCAATTTTGATTAGATTAATTCAGATAAAATTGCAAAGAATTGAACGGATTATTATTCTATCGGCTTTCTTACAAACTATTCCAAAATAAGAGTAAATACATCAGGTAACTTGTTTCTTTATGTATTTGTTCTTCGCGTCTTCTCTTAATTACTTGAGCGAAAACATCGGGAATGTGTTATTTGAGTTATATTACTAATTAAATTTGTCATACTGCAGACGTTACAAATATAATTAATGGTGCGCTTGTGCTGCCACTTTGACTAAAACAATAGAAAATTAGAAAACAATTGAATGTAAACAAGATCCGCTACTACAAACTTAGGGGTCTGACTGGACCATCCTGAAATTTGATAGACCTTCAGATTGAAATTTTTAATTTTTTTACCCTTTTTGCGATTATTTGGTGCAAACAGTTGCTCCTACCATAAATTTTTTGGTATTTTTTCGACCGATCAAAATTTCGTATCGCCCAGAACCTAAAGCTCGGAACATACTTCAAGCGATTCACGCCGCAAAGGGGTTTGCGGCCACAGTATACCAAAAAATGTGACGTCATGGCGCGGAAACTGGCGCAGCGAAATTTATTTGCCGCTACGCGCCACCTAAGCATACTTCATGATTGGGAGTCACATGGCCAGCCAGGTTCACTTGGCCAGCATATTCAGATGGCCAGCGTATTCAGATGGCCAGCTTAAGGCTTGGCGAGTAAGTGGCGGGTCGGTGCCAACCACCGTGTTCGAGTGCGCTACTAGATGCACTTACATAAGTAAACCTATATGTTACTAAGGTAAATATAGTAATCAATAGGAAAGCATTGTAGGCACACATTGGGAAACCCTAGAATTCGATAAGTGGCACAACACCCCTGAATTGCAATTTTCGCATTGTTTGGACTTTACCCCATTTAGACCCCGAAAATGCTCATGCTGCCTGTGTATGGTCGTAGGTGCACAGTGAATTATTTGATTACAAACTACATGGGTACCTGCCTACCTATCTACCTATCTGTTACTGTGCATGTCAGACTATGTGGAATTGGATGAGCACATCTAAGCAGCAAAGCAGCATTTACTTAATTAGACAGGTCACATTTGGAATGTACCCGACTTCGATGCTGCTACTGTGGCTCCCGATCTATTTCAATTCTTGATGGCAGAAGTGCATGGCTTTCTCCGCCATGCTCGTTATTTGATTGGGAAGAAGAGCCACCTTGCACTGAATTTAGAATAGAATTATTCGCTTCTACGTTTCTTACGCATTCTTGTAGGACAGTCCTAAGATTTATGGGTAATTTGTTTAAATCAATAGAAGTAAATAGAGATAGGTATCATATATTAATATAACATTTTAAACAATAATGGTACAAATAAGCCAGATGAATAGATATTTACGTACGTATAGAAATAGTTTTACAAGTAGAATAGAATGTGTACTAATGACCCCAGCAGAATTCTTATTTAGGAACCTTGGCGCTCTCACATCCAATAGCGCACCCAGCCTACCATCCGTCCGGGGTTCATAAATGGTAAGCCACACTTGTGTGGCGAAGATTAAAGCTCCTTGGGAGTCGCGACCCCTTGCGGTATCTCAGCGAGAATCACACCTCGGTGTGTTGGTAATACTCAGTATTGGATGGAAAGCCAAACTTTAACCTTTTTCTTAACCTTTACTGGCCTTATGCTGGCCATCTGATTATGCTGGCCGTCCGAATACGCTGTCCATTTGAATACAATGGCCATCTGAATATGCTGGCCATCTGAATATGCTGGCCATCTGAATATGCTGGTCATCTGGACTGGGCTGGCCATCTCAATACGCTGGCCATGTAGGAGGCTGGCCAAGTGTCCCCTACCATACTTCACGCGGCGCGGCCGCCGCGCGGCAAGAAGAAAATGGCGCCAACTGGGCGACCCTTCGCCGCCACTCGATGTTGGCAAACTTCGCGCGAATCGCCGCAATGATGGCGCCTTGATTTCTTTCATAATCGATTTTTTTCAAATCAGCGAAAGCTCATTTAAATTCATTAGTAGTAATGGCTGTGACCCTGGACCGCAACGCTGTAGGATAGCCCATGTTATAACATAGGCAATGACGTAAAAATCTGCACCCTGACGTCATCTCAGGGTGCAACGTTAAAGTATATAAAGGACGGGAAAGGAGGGGTGTGTAAGGGGAGGGGCTCCCACCGCGCCGCCTGTTATAGCATGGTCTATCTTGCAGTGTTGTTCCTCAGGTTGCATGGTCGATCTGGGGGTGGTGTCAATGAATTGCTTTGCTAAAAAATAGCATAAAAACTAAATTTCAATCATTTTTCCGATTTCCGTACTTTTCGCCTTATTTTATCTAGAAATTTTCCTTGCTGAGATGCCCCCTCGTGCATGTCTTGTTGTATGTATTTTTACTGTACGAAGAAGCACGTACACAACAAGTCATGAGTGATGTACAACTAATTTTGCTCCATCTGTCGCGATAATTCAGTTGAACATTAATCGCGAAAAATTGCTAAAATTACAGTAATAAATGAAATAGGCAGCCATATAGATCATCGAATATATCGGATATGCTGCAAATGTGATCTGTTTCGCATAAGAGAAATACGATATAGCAATACGTCGCAGGTATCGCGAAAATAACAAAAAAATTCGCAGTCATTTCAAGTGTTTTCTGAGCTTCTCATCCGTAGATGCGAAGCATGGCGGCTTTAGGGGTCAGCCTTCAGTCTCAAAAATAGGCATAAATTGATGGTCATTGCAGCAAAAAAATTTAATTTTCATCAATTACCAGAAACTTTTCCATTTAGGTCCCCTCCCGTGTATGTCTCCTCTCCCACTCATTTGCATGGGTCTGCATACTACCGAAAACTTTGCCATTTAAAAACAATTATTGATATATTTTTGTCAAGTTGTGAAATATTTTTGTCACGTTGTGGAAATTTTTTGTCACGTTGTGAAATATTTTTGTCACGTTGTGAAAATTTTTTGTCAAGTTGTGAAATATTTTTGTCAAGTTGTGAAAATTTTTTGTCAAGTTGTGGAAATTTTTTGTCAAGTTGTGAAATATTTTTACGTGCTTAAGCATAGTACTTTTGTCAAGTTGTGAAACATTTTTGTCAAGTTGTGGAAATTTTTTGTCACGTTGTGAAAATTTTTTGTCAAGTTGTGAAAATTTTTTGTCAAGTTGTGAAAATTTTTTGTCAAGTTGTGAAAATTTTTTGTCAAGTTGTGAAAATTTTTTGTCAAGTTGTGAAATATTTTTGTCAAGGTGTGAAATATTTTTGTCAATGTTGCGAAATATTTTTGTAAAATTTTTATATTTTGCTGAAATTGTGCTGTTTTACGTATTTTTTTACCAAAATAATAGGAAGTCATCCATCGGCCAAAAAAGGAGAAAAAAGAAAAAAATGAAGAAAATATGAGTTTTCAGCTCTCAATTCTTTAGTCTCAGCTTGATCAAAAGCTGTTTACACCTTAAAAATCAAAATTGCTTCAATTCTGCATCATGAATGCAGGTTTACTGCATCCATGACCCCAGCTGGCACGACGTGGACGTATGAAGCTCGCCAGCCACGAGATAATATAAAAAACATTCTTAGCACAATGTACAAAAGAGGAAATAGGACAGTGTATGATCGCAGGGTATAAATAACGTGTGTATTTACTGCTCGGCCAGTCAAACAAGTATACGTGCGCCCACGAACTCTTTTCAAGGAGGTAGCGCACGCACCTTTTCACTTCACCAGGCACACTGTACACCCCAACCGCCACTAACCCGGATCGCGGGGTACGGCTGAGAATGTACAACAAAACAAAATCGAAAACGAACAGAGGCTGCTACACATCGCCGGCACTTGCTCCTCACAAGGCACGACATGTAAACGGGAAACAAAACAAAATTCAGAAAAAATAAAAAGGTATACACGTGTCCACGAACCTGTTTCACCAGGGTAACACGTGCACCCTACAATCAAAAGCCGAACGGTAAAGTACAGTAATCGGGGACCAAAGAACGTTTATCATACACAACCCTATAATCTTTTTTGTACACCGCGGTAAAAACGTTTCTCATATTATCCCTGAGAATTTTCTTTTCCAAAACGGTTTTTATGATCTCGTTTCCTGAACAGAAACCGATGACCATTTGTTTCATTATATCGAAATCGATTTCTTTTCTAGTGTTGAATGTTAAACGGAACCCCCGAATTTTATGAGTCTGATTTACAATATTTTTCCCGTCAATAGTAACCCTGTATGCGTAATTTTTTGGCCCTCCCGCTACGAATTCACAAATGTAAGCCCCATCCCCATAACCGCTAAGCTCGTCGGTCATATCGCCCAAGTAACGGCCTATCGGAACCGTATAATTATCATTTTTCCGAGTTAAATAAATAATTGAATCGGTGTCGAAATAAATAACGCGCGTGTCTAATTTTTCTAAATATGAATACAATTTAAGTCTAGCTTGTGCTGTTACATAAGAAGCTATTACGGGATTTGTGTTATTTAACGCTTCTAAAAATTCGTCTTCTACGACATAAGTTGTACATGCCATGCGCTCGCCTAAAAACTGTACAGTGCTAACTTTTTTCGTAGGATCGAACATTAACTTTACAAATTTTTCCGGCTCGGTGAAATATTCGACCTGAGATAAATTATTGCGCTGACCGAATTTTCCCCAAAAAGAATTTAACATAAGTTTAGATAAAGCGCGCATACCTGAGTTTTTCTCAATTTTTTGCCTGTCTAACCTTATACCCTCGACTTCCTCGTATCGTCGTATATATTCTTCTTTTTCTGCTTCCGTTGAACATCCTTTTGGCCATCCGTCCGCCTGCTGCTTCAATCGTAAGAACGTGTTTATATATTCTGTGAAAAGCCCGCCCTCCTTGGTCGTTGGGTCGTATTTTTCGATTTCTGTGTAGTGCCAAACTTCGTGGATTTTTGATACAGTGTAGCCTTTATCGATTGCTTTGTACAGTTCTAAGGAAACCCAGGCGCCCGTGATTGACCTCTCTTCGTCTGAATGCTCACAGACGTCCTGCTTTTCGAAAACACAGGTCCGGCAGAGGGGGAATAATAATTTGCCGTCGTGTCGAAAAGGTAGGACTGGGTGGTACAAACCCCGAGGGGGACGACTGTACATTTAATAATACCATTATACGGTTTATCATACAACGAAACAAAATTTTCAGTGATAATTACAGGGTGTTTTAATGGAAATTCGCCCGTTTTACATACCCAAGGATACAAACTACATACATCTGTATAAGAAATTTTTTCGCCTTCTTTACATTCATGATACAACTTTACAGCGTTTGTACGACCGCCGTAAAATGCTTCTCTCGGCGATAACGGAGTTACAAAATTTACAGAATCGAAAAAACGTTTCATATTTACATTTTGTTCAAGCTCTCGCTTCAGTTCACATTCCCATTTTTCTACAACTGTATAACCCGAATTTTCTAACGCTTTACGTCTATCTACAGTAGCCTGATAGGCTTCCTCGAACGTTCGATTATCTAGAGTTCGCTGCTTTCTATTTACAATATTACATTTTGTACACCCGTGATAGTAACAACCGTTGAATTCATAGATTGTGTTCCCCGAGATCCCGTCGACTTTAAACCGCCCAATTTTTACCTCGCCCCCGTTTAATTTATGTCTAATACGAATATTTTGAGTTTCCGAAAGCCATTTTAACCATTTTAATGCTATTATCGATTGATTTTCTTGAGACCGGTACCCGTGAGCTGGAACAATGCCAATACGTTCGGGTTTGAGGAAATTTTTACGAAAGACGTGATTACAGGCCGAAGCTATTGTTAAACTGACTAGAAAAGGATCTACGCCCGTTTCGTCAATGAAAATTTGACGAAACTTTAAACAACAACGCCTTAAAATATCTACATCGGAATTACAGTATTCTACAAGCTCTTTTTGTAAATCAAACGGTTCGTTTTTTGCTTTTTCAGTTTCGTACCATTTAAAAATTCCTCGCGCGCCTCGTCTTTCATAGTGTTGGGTGAGTAGTGTTCGGAATCAGGTAGGGGGCCGATATAATTTTGGTTGTTTTTTGTGTTGAAAAGATGTGGGAAGTACCCCTTCTTCAGCTCTGGAATCCCGAAAGTTTTTGGAAGAGAAGAAAGGGGCATGGGTAGGAAATTTAAGGAATCGATAACCCGAACACCCCCCACTTCCAACATTATGACTTCGAGGCCGCGCGTTACGATTTTGGGTAAAACTGTACAATTTTCGTGTAAATATTCGAGTAAAAATTGTGAATCGAAACCGCGAGCGTTATGTGCTAAAACTGTGGCGCCCCGATGCTGCTCGCTAAATAACCATTTACAAAAATTTTCTAGACATTTATCGCCCAAAAACGTATATTTGCCACAGTTCTGACAAAAATCTGTATCTATACATTTTTCACAAACGCGATGGGCTATACAACAATTTGGTTCGTGCTTGAAAATTTTCCCGTACTTGTTTTCCCCAATTTCTACATCCTGACGAGTTTCAAAATCGAAAAATATAAAGAAGGGTTTTCGTTTTGGTTCGGAATTCTTGTCTATAGGTTTCATATAACATTGATGATTGTCTCGATCTACATTACAATTACACGTTTTACAGAAAAACTGATTACATTTATGATTTTTACCGTATTTGCTGCTTAATAATTGATTACAAGTTTTACACCGTTTTAGAGCCTGACAGAGTGAAAGACGAATTTGATCATTAGTTTTTGACGGTTTTCCTACTTTATGCTTGTCAAAACATGATTCGCTCACGAACCATCGATTACATTCGTTACATAATTGCCAATTTACAAATGTACATTCAGGAGACGAATCACAACATCTACATTCGCCCTTATTACATTCGTGTCGCTCAGAATTTGAATACGGTTTATCACAGCTTTCACAGTAATATACAGAACCAAAAAATGCGGGGACTCGAGTTATTAAATCAAAATGATTATGATGGTGGTACAAATGTATAATTTTTTCGGCCGTGGAGCCCGCGAAAATTAAAGAATCGTTGAAATCTCGAGAATAGACTTTTAATTGATATGTGGGTGATAAAATGGTCTGAATTTTGCGAACTTCTTCAATCCCGCAGAGTGCCCTATGCTCCCCTAGCCCCGCTTCAACCATTAAATTTTCAGCTAAACGTTTTTGTAAAGTGTGACGATTTTTGTCCCCCTGCCTAATCGTATTCCATTGAGGATGGTTGTCTAATTTAGCTTTTCCCGTGACTATAGCCCTAGCTAAACATAATTTATCAGTGTTTTGGATTTGGATAAAACACCCCCCGTTCCCACAATGTCTTTGAAACCAAGTGTCCCAATTTACGATTCTTGTTTTAGTCCTTTTTCGGTAATTACCACCGCCCATGGGGGCGTTAACGATTATAACGTTCAAACTGATTACCTCGTCGAACGAAAAATCCTTCCTCGACTGGTTGACTCGTTCTGCGACGCTTAAAATTCGATCGGCGGTCATAAATTGTCTGGGGACGAAAGGAATTATTACGTGTCGGTCCAGACTCGGGTGAATTAGCTCGACTCCGACCAAATCGTCGGGGCTACAACCGTCTAAAATCCTTTCCAACGCGCTGTTCAAAACGGACTGGAGGAATCCGCCAAAACCGCGGAGCTCCTCCACGCGTAGGAAACGTAGGTTGTAGCCCCGGGCCTCAGAGTTGAACCGCTTCACTCTCGTCCTGAACATTTCGCCGACAACGTAATAATCATTCGCCTCTCGTCCCCAGCCGACTTGCGCTCCTTCCTCTTCGCCGAAAATAACGTCCCAGAATTCGGGCGATCCAAAATTTGTTCTGTCCGCTTTCGATAACTTGATGAATTCTTGGAAAATAAACGAAATAATTCTTTTCTTCGCCGACCCATAATCGGCTATCGACCAGCTTTTGAAGGGTTTGACGATTAATGACCGGCTCACGTAATTCCTGCGACGACCCATCTTCAACAATTGTCGCCCAGAATTGCGCCGTTATCGCGTTCCGAACGCCTATTCTTCCATACTCCAAGATTTTTCGTAGTATAACGCCAATAAGTCGTTCGTTTCCGACCCAAATCTTCGACTCGACCACCGCCAATAGATTGTTGAAAGCTGGAAGCTCGAAATGCGCCGCCATAGTTACTTGAGAAGAATGAGCTCGCTAGCTCTGCTTGGCCTATTTATAGTCAGAGCGCTCTGAAAGCCGTTCCGGAACAACTTGCAAACCCGTTCCGGAAGGTCTGTAAGCCCTTCCGGAACAACTTGCGTGATGAGTCATCATTGCGCGCAAATTGCAAAATATGACGCAACATACCGAAATTTCTTGTAGTGCTTTGACGATGACTCATCCTGATACTTAATCATGTTTTGGCTGCCTAGCACACCTAGGCGTTGGGGGTATGCAACCCCCTCCGAGAAACTAAAATACCCCCAGAATTCAATTTTTTGATGCCAATGAATAGTGCTCGATGAGAAATGATGGTGTTTTTTCGCCATACCATCATTTTTAAGGCAATTTTTGACCTTATGGTGCCTAGCCCCTAAAAGAAAGCATAGAAAAACATACAAATTAATACTTTCTGAGAAATTGTTTGCAGTTATAGGAATTTTTCGATGAGTTACGTGAATTTTATTTGAAATGTGCGGTCAATAATTCCATAACATTCATACGTCCACGTCGTGCCAGCTGGGGTCATGGATGCAGTATACCTGCATTCATGATGCAGAATTGGAGCAATTTTAATTTTTAAGGTGTAAACAGCTTTTGATCAAGCTGAGACACCAGAATTGAGTGCTTAAAACTCATATTTTTCATCTATATTTTTCTCATTTTTTGGTCTTATTGATGAATTCCTATTATTTTAGCAAAAAACTCGTAAAACTGCATACTTTCAGCAAAATATAAAAATTTTACAAAAATATTTCACACCTTGACAAAAATATTTCACAACTTGACAAAAAATTTCCACAACGTGACAAAAATATTTCACAACGTGACAAGAATATTTCACAACTTGACAAAAAATTTTCACAACTTGACAAAAAATTTCCACAACTTGACAAAAAATTTCCACAACGTGACAAAAAATTTCCACAACTTGACAAAAATGTTTCACAACTTGACAAAAGTACTATGCTTAAGCACGTAAAAATATTTCACAACTTGACAAAAAATTTCCACAACTTGACAAAAAATTTTCACAACTTGACAAAAATATTTCACAACTTGACAAAAAATTTTCACAACGTGACAAAAATATTTCACAACGTGACAAAAAATTTCCACAACGTGACAAAAATATTTCACAACCTGACAAAAATATATCAATAATTGTTTTTAAATGGCAAAGTTTTCGGTAGTATGCAGACCCATGCAAATGAGTGGGAGAGGAGACATACACGGGAGGGGACCTAAATGTAAAAGTTTCTGGTAATTGATGAAAATTAAATTTTTTTGCTGCAATGACCATCAATTTATGCCTATTTTTGAGACTGAAGGCTGACCCCTAAAGCCGCCATGCTTCGCATCTACGGATGAGAAGCTCAGAAAACACTTGAAATGACTGCGAATTTTTTTGTTATTTTCGCGATACCTGCGACGTATTGCTATATCGTATTTCTCTGATGCGAAACAGATCACATTTGCAGCATATCCGATATATTCGATGATCTATATGGCTGCCTATTTCATTTATTACTGTAATTTTAGCAATTTTTCGCGATTAATGTTCAACTGAATTATCGCGACAGATGGAGCAAAATTAGTTGTACATCACTCATGACTTGTTGTGTACGTGCTTCTTCGTACAGTAAAAATACATACAACAAGACATGCACGAGGGGGCATCTCAGCAAGGAAAATTTCTAGATAAAATAAGGCGAAAAGTACGGAAATCGGAAAAATGATTGAAATTTAGTTTTTATGCTATTTTTTAGCAAAGCAATTCATTGACACCACCCCCAGATCGACCATGCAACCTGAGGAACAACACTGCAAGATAGACCATGCTATAACAGGCGGCGCGGTGGGAGCCCCTCCCCTTACACACCCCTCCTTTCCCGTCCTTTATATACTTTAACGTTGCACCCTGAGATGACGTCAGGGTGCAGATTTTTACGTCATTGCCTATGTTATAACATGGGCTATCCTACAGCGTTGCGGTCCAGGGTCACAGCCATTACTACTTTCATTTATGCATGTATGTACAATGTAGGTTACTATGTTAGGGCACCATGTACATCATAGGTAGCGCGTTAGCGCGTACCTATAATATACTTGGGTACCCCCAACACCTGGGCACCCCCCTACAGCTATAACGGGACACTTCTGGAAGGTGCGGTGTTTTTTAAAAGAAAGATAATAAAAAAATTCGCTGCCCGTGTTTTTTTGTTTTTCTTGAAACTCAAAATTGACTGTGTAAAGAAGGTGTAAAGTTTTTGTGTAACGTTATAACATAGGACAAATTTTGGGACCTTTTTACTGCGGCATGTGGACAACTGAGTATTGATGACTCGAAGGATTGAACAGAATAGGATAATAGAGGGATAAATTCTACAGATGACACTTTTTTTGTTTTTTGAAATTCGCATTATTTATCGAACGGCAGTGTAAAGAGTGCGAAAATCTGGGGGTGAAAAAGCACTTTTTGGTCGAGTTTTCAACCTTCCTATGTCCGATACTAACTCCGGTTATGAGGTTTTTAAAATGTTTTCTGACAGAAATGTAGAGCGGATCAAGGGCTACATTCTGCATATAAGCAAAGTCTTGTATGCTCTATGGTGAGTTAGATCCTGGGGTTTAAAGTTTACACTCTAGTGGATGGTGTAAAAAAACGGATTTTAACTAAGATTTCTCTGCCAAATTTTTTCCGCTTATGAGGCAGTGCAAATCGAAGACAGTATTAATAAAGTGCCTCACAGGGGCTAAACATCGCAGCAAACCGCATTTAAAAAAACGCAATATTGAGTTATTTATGGGGGTGTAAAGTTCGAAATCAGAGGTAAAAAATGGGCTAAAAAACACGTTTTTTCCGAAGTTTGATTGATAAATCATGCCAAATAATTTTTGCAACAGAATTTTGGCACACAGGAATGTACTACGATTTAAAAGCTACAAATTGTACCAAACCGAATTTCTTTAAACTCAATGGGGAGTTCGGTACGGAATTTTAAAGTTTACAGTGTTCTAAATGATGGAAAATACGTTTTTGTTGCGTTTTTTGTTCGCCACTTTCTCCGTCCAGAAGTCGGGATAAGTCTAATAGAATAAAAATAAAGTGCTTTATATCGGGTGCATGTCAAAGCAAATTGTCTATACATTAATATTTAGCGAGTGTAAAGTCAAAAATTTGGAGTTTTAAATGCGTTTCTGTCTTGTTTTTTCTGCCTGCTTCTCCGGTTACGAGTCAGGGACACGTTTATCAAGTCTAGGAATGGACCAGGAATCAAATTTGATATGCCAGTCTGGCGCATATGTTTACACTCTACGGTGTTGTAAAGTAGTTTACACCAATTGTTAGTTTGCCCATAGAACATTATGTAGACTTAATTTTTTCATAAATATTAATCGTAATATCGGAACAATATCAAAATTACGAATCTGACTAAAATCTTCTTTACACTAGGTGTTTACATGAAGTTTACACTACATATATATTTATCTTCGTTTTTGAGCATTCCTTAAACCTAATTTTTTCTTGGAGCCTAGAAGTTTTCAAAGGATCAAATGTGAGACGTCACGTAGGCGCGTTTGTTTACATCCAACAGTGATGTAAAGTAGTTTACATTCATTGTTTATATGTCCTCAGACCATTGTAGAGACATAATTTTTTCATGAATGTTGATCATAATATCCGAGTAATTTTTTACACTGCATGTTAGCCTTTGTTCTATAGCATTGCAAAAATCGAAATTTTTTCCTGAGATATAAAAATTTACAGGGAATGAAATATATACGTCAATTGGGCGCGCTTGCTTACACTCAGCAGTATTGCAAAGTGGTTTAAACCTAATGTTTATTGTCTTTAAAACATTATGGAGACTCATTTTTCCATAAATGTTGAAAGAAATATCGGAGCAATATCAAAATTACGAATCCGACTAAAATATTCTTTACGCTATGTGTTTGTGTAAAGTTTACGTTGCGTGTTAACCCTAATTCGATAGACTTGCAGAGACTTTGTAACTGAAGTCAAGAAATTTTCAAGGATTCATATGTGAGACATCAATTAAGTGAGTTTGTTTACCCTCAAAAGTAATCTAAAGTGATTTAAAAATTATGTTCAAGTGTCCTTAGATCATTGAAGAGATGTAATTTTGTCTTAAATGGGTTGCATTAAAGTTAAATCTTTCTTAGCCGTGTTTATAATATGTTTCACAAAATCTGGCACATGGAGAGCTATCGTTTAATTGATGTAAATTGCCTGCAAAAGTGGTTTAAAATGAACCAGCAATCACACTACTGTGCACAGAAGTCGACAAAGATATACAGCTTTATTGTAATCATGTACATTAATAAGCCGTAAACTGTTAGTATTCTCTACACCTAGTAGTTGTGTAAAGTTTGCACTATTCATTTGTTGTTAATATGTAGTCTATACTACAAATTTATTTTACTACCAAATCAAAGCGTTATTGTTCCTTACATTTGATATTTGCGTGAAGTTTTTGAATTTTTGCCGAAAATCTTTGCCTTCTAATTTACCAACATCCCGCCTTTTCCATTTTCTTGAAGTTTAAAATCTTTTATAATTCTCTCATAATTTAATGGTAGGTTTTAACTTTAAGTTTCTCTTGGTTTACAACTCTCGCTTAGCAAGCTCATTTTTCAAAACTTTTTCATAGTGATCAGATTAGTTGCGTTTAGTTTGGAATTGGTGGACGGTCGTTATTTTATTACTCGGCTTAAATAAACCAAGTGACTATCTTTTGATTATTTTCTTCATCGCAAATTCAAACACCCAATTTTCAATTTGAAAATTGACCCAATTTTCAATTTGAAAATTGATCCAATTTTCAATTTGAAAATTGAAAATTGGGTGTTTTCAATTTCAAAAGTCACAACACATTGTGCTTGTGTATTGATTGAGTGAGGATTTGCAATGTGAATTCGTTGGTTAAATTTTTGTGCTTGATTATAAGTGAACTGCACATTAAGAAGAAATAACTTAATGCAGTTTTAATTTGAAAATGGATGGTGTCAATAAGGTTGTCTTGTTTAAAAAGGATAATGCTGATGTTAAGAACAATATTGTTTTCCGCGTTCTTGGACTGTTGTCATTATTGTGGCATGTTACTGATTGTGTTTACTGACTGATGTACTGAAATCACGCTAATTAAAAGTAGTGTACTAGCAAAGAAAAATGCTCCGATGGAACAAAAAAGATGAATATACTTGGAATTGTGGATTATTATGGATGTAAAAGGAGGGGACTAGGAAAAATCTATCTAAAGTCGGAAAATCTGCTAAAAATCACACTTTCTCTAAGCAACGCAAAAAATCGATGTATATTCTGCGGCCTCTAAAAAAGTGTCTTTTTTAAATAATGTTCGAAGTTTCAGATAAGAGTGTATAAACGAAATCTATCAAGGTTACTTTTTTAAATTGCTGGCACCTGATTGATAGAAAACTAAGAGGTATTGTATTTAAAGTTGTTTTGTTTTATGAGCATTATAGCAAGCAAAGCAGGAGCCGATTGATTAGTGCACACAATCGTTTCGGGCATGCTAGTGTGTCAACATTAAGTCTGTTTCAAGTCAACTTACGTGTTTCCTACTGTTTTTAACCAACCATGTCTTCAATTGTCTTCGATGTTTGCTATTTCATTCAATTGGCTTGGAAGACTGTTAGTTTACTTAATATCATTTCCCATAGCTACTGCATAGCTAACGTGCTGCTGTTTCAATCATTGTTATGATTGAATATTTATTTTAATCTGTTGGCCGCAGAATATACATCGATTTTTTGCGTTGCTTAGAGAAAGTGTGATTTTTAGCAGATTTTCCGACTTTAGATAGATTTTTCCTAGTCCCCTCCTTTTACATCCATAATAATCCACAATTCCAAGTATATTCATCTTTTTTGTTCCATCGGAGCATTTTTCTTTGCTAGTAAGAATGTATGTACCACTGATGTCGGCTGGTTAGCAGAATCACACGATATCATTCTGAAAGAGATGGAGGAGGAAGTTTGTTTTGTACTTGCTTGTTTTCTGCAAGAAAAAGCGCGAGGCTAGGCGATGGTACGTCCGTCCAATAAATATATATCGATCAATTGAAGGTCAATTTCATGACCTGGTATCTGAGCTTCGTACCAGGGATACGGAAATGTATTACAATTATTTCCGTATGACGCCTGCAAGATTCGACGAGTTACTTGATCTAGTGAAAGATAAAATCGAACATCAGCGAAGGCTTGCTATTCCCATCAGCGCATCGGAACGACTCGCTATCACTCCCAGGTACGTAACTTGGAATTAAAAATTCATCTGGATCGCTGTCAGGGCCCCAAGAATCCGCTAGACCACCCCTTCCACACAAAATACGGCAGCCCCTCAGAAATCGATTTTTCGGTTTTTCTACAATTTTTGATGCCGATGGATAGTTCTCATCAAGAAACGCCAAAAAACAGTGTTTTTTCGCCCTGCCATCAATTTTTATGCACTTTTCACTTCGGATATTTTTTGAACCCTCAGAATTTTTTGAGCCGCCCATTAATGGTCTGGACCACCCTCCGTCCAGCCAGAGAAAAATATGAATAAATTTACAAGCATTATGGGCATTTATTGCAAACACTGATACCTCTATCAGCATAATTTAATAGTACCTGATTGTCCAATAATTTTGGCTATTTTCTCACAAGCAACCTCCTTTTGCTTCGCGTCCTTGTAACTTTCATCCATCTTGTTCCACAGAGCAGGAAAATTCTGCACCTCATTTATCAGTGTTGTATCTAAATCCATAATCCTAAGCAAAAAATGCGTACAGCAAAAATAAAATCACACAACCGAGTGGTCAGAAGCATTCAGGATTCATGCACCTTTTCTATACAAGAAATGACAAAACTCCCAGAATCAATGTCTGGACGTCTTGCATCCTGCATGAATTTTTCAACACTATTTATTCAAAAGACAGGCATGTACGCAATAACTATAAGCTAAACAACAAGTTGGAGAAATTCCGATCAAAAACGTACAAATCTAGTACTGCCACACACGTACTTCTACGACATTTCAAAATCGACGAAGGTCGTTTGCGCTCACGTAGATACCTACGAGTATTTCATTATAGATTCAGAGCAGATCAATACCGGCGCACCTCTTTAGCATTCGCGAGAAAGTCCAAACGTTTGGACTTCTGCGGCGCGGCGAAAAAATTCGAAAAAATGCTAAAAATAGACATTATTTGCTTCTCGCCGCGCGGTAAAGTATGCCATAAAAAGCGGCCAAAAAAATTGGACTTTAGCGAATTTGGTTGCGGCGCAGCGGCCGCTTGAAGTATGCCTTGAAATGCGGCGCGGCAAACTTCGCGCCTCGCCGCGCGGCGTCAGGAAATATGCCATGGGTCAGCGCGAATTCGGAGCGGCGATCGCTGGGGCCGCCGCGTGAAGTATGTTTCGGGCTTAAGAATGCGGTTGTTGGCATGTGCGCTTGGTGTTCAATAGAAAAACGTCAAATTGCGCTTCATATTTTTTCTTATCAAATTGTAAATCATAGGTAGCTCGTTAGCGCCTACCTATAATATACTTGGGTACCCCTAACACCTGTGCACTCCCCCTACAGCTATAACGGGACACTTCTGGAAGGTGCGGTTTATTTTTAAAAGGGAGATAATAAAAAATTCGCTGCCCGTGTTTTTTGTTTTTCTTGAAACTCAAAACTGGCTGTGTAAAGAAGGTATAAAGTTTTTGTGTAACGTTATAACATAGGACAAATTTTGGGACCTTTTTACTGCGGCATGTGGACAACTGCGTATTGATGACTCGAACAATTAAACAGCATAGGATTATAGAGAATTGAATTCTCCAGAACACAATTTTTTTGTTTTTTGAAATTCGCATTAGTTCTCGAATGGCAGTGTAAAGAGTGCGAAAATCTTGGGGTGAAAAAGCACTTTTTGGTCGAGTTTTCAACCTGCTTATGTCTCATACTAACTCCGGTTAAGAGTTTTTAAAATGTTTTCTGACAGAAATGTAGAGCGGATTAAGGGCTACATTCTGCATATAAGCAAAGTCTTTTACGCTCTATAATGAGTTAGATCCTGGGGTCTAAAGTTTACACTCTAGTGGATGGTGTAAAAAACGGATTTTAACTACGATTTCTATGCCAAATTTTTCCGCTCATGAGTCAGGGTAAATTGAATACAGCAGTAATAAAGTGCCTTTCAGGGGCTACACATCGCAGCAAACCGCATTAAAAAAACGCAATATTTAGTTGTTTATGGGGGTGTAAAGTTCGAAATCAGACATGAAAAATGGGCGGAAAAACACGTTTTTCCCCAATTTTGATTGGTAAATCATATCAAATAATTTTTGCAACAGAATTTTTGCACATAGAAACGTACTACGATTTGAAAGCTACAAACTGTACCAAACCGAATTTCTTTACACTCAATGGGGAATACGGTACGGATTTTTAAAGTTTACAATGTTCTGAATGATGGAAAATATGTCTTTGTTTGGGTTTTGTTCGCCAATTTCTCCTTTCAGAAGTCAGGATAGGTCCAATAGAATAAAAATAAAGTGCCTTATATGAGGTGTATGTCATAGCGAATCGCGTATGTCTAAACCAATATTAAGCGAGTGTAAAGTCAAGAATGGGGTGCTTTAAACAGGTTTCTGTCTTGTTTCTTTCTGCCAGCTTCTCTGGTTATGAGTCAGGGACATGATTCTCAAGTCTGTTAATGAACCTGAAACCAAATTCAATACGCAATTTCGGCGGGTATGTTTACACTCAACAGATCAGTAATGTGGTTTAAACCTATGTTAATTTCTCCTTACGACATTATGGAGACTCACTATTTTCTATTTTCATAAAAGTTGGTCGTAATATCGAAGCAATATTAAAATTACGATTATTACTAAAATCTTTTTTACACTAGGTGTTAACATATCGTTTACACTACATATTAATCTTCGTTGTAGAGCCTTGCGGAAACCTATTTTTTTTCCTTATGACTAGAAATTTTTAAGGAATCAAGTGTGAGAAGTCGGTTAGACACATTTTTTTACACAACAGTGGTGTAAACTGTTTTACACCTAATGTTAATTTGTCATCAGACCATTGTTGCGACGTGATGTCCTTATAAATGTTGATTGTAATATCCGCGTAATATCAGATTTACGAATCCGACTAAAATCTTCTGTGCATTCTGTGTATGTAAGTAAACACTACATATGAACTTTTGACCTAGAGCCTTGCAAAAACAATATTTTTCTCAAATTCAAAAAAACAATAAATCAAGTGTGAGATGTCAGTTGGGCGTGTTTGTTTACAATGACGCTTTTCAAAAAGTGGTCTTATAACGATTAAAACATAGGTTTTGGCTTACTGTTGATGCTACAGTCTTATGTATTTCATGTAATTCTGCGCATGAGAATCAATTTTCAGCTCATTATCAAGTGACCACAAAAGTGATTGAAAAATTGCCTACAGTCAGTGATCGTACGGGGTCAGATTTTCACCCCGATCGGGGTCGGGGTCGGGGATGAGAAAACCCGGTTTTCGGGGTCGGGGTCGGGGTCGGGGTTGAAGATTAACAATTAGCATTGCATGATTACATACCAATTTGAAAAGGATATAAATGATACCTTCACTTGTTTGTAGAGCATACTAATAAAGCTGGTTATGTTCAACATTTTATTTTCATTCCAAGTTCGAGCATTGTTTTAGCAATTTAGCATTACTTTCAATTTTAATCACTAATCGCTCTCGCTTTTTCGTATTCTTCCACAGCTTTTCATAACGGTTTTCTATGGCGCACTGATTGTAGAGGAGCCAATGGCGCGAAGCGCCGAAAATTTTCAAAATTTTTAGTTTTCATGTAGAATTTACGCCTTTTTATTGATAAACAGTTCGGAAATCATAAGTGGCGCAAAGCATCAAGAAATTCAATCATATTTTACCGCCCTAGACAATAATAGGCGGTGCTAAGCGCAGGAAAATTTTGACGTATTTACTCTTTAAACTCAATTTATACCGCTTAAATCATACAGAACAGATAAAGTAATTGCGGCACGAAGCGCCGAAAATTTTTAAAATTCCTAATCCTTTTACCTTTTCTGTCCTCCCTCTTTCAACATGTAGAACAAGATTGTACGGCTGGGGGTCTGGGGTGACGCGCTCAAGCGCCACCAGCGAGGTCCAGAGCAGAACCCCCGAAAATTTTGTAAAAAAGCACTCTAATTTTTAATTAGTAAAGTTAAAATTTTCGCAAATTGGCAAAATCTCGATTCTGAATTAAGTCCAAAATAACTTAAAATTGATGAACACCTACACTGCACAAAACTTCTGCGCTGAAATGCGTTTTTCGACCTCTGCTAAGTATGTAGCTCAGCAACGGGTCGCAACCAATAAGTCATTGAAAGATGTATCAATGAGAATTTCGTTCTTACCATTTTCAGGCCCATTTGCGGCCTTCTTATTAACTAGTTCAGAAAACAGAAAGTGCGCAAAAACACAAGGAAATTTGGCCTTTCCTTTCATTTAAAATAGAATTATGTGTCCGTGTAAAGAAAGGTAAACAAAGCAGAGAATAGATGAATTGGTACGCAGTACGCAAACAGTTTTCGCTCTTTACTACTATGTTCAACAAGCATGTGCAGTTTCGTTCAATGAACTAATAGTGCATTAAATCACTAAAGTGCTGCGAAGTGCTGGATTATTTTAACAGATTCAAGCTCTTAAATTCATTGGATCTGTATAACAATAAATAATAATGACTCGGCGCGAAGCGCGGAAAATTTGACGATTATGCCTTTTTAAACTCAATGTTCCGGACACATTGCGCCAGAAAAATCAATATAATTTCTGAAAAATTCTGGGGGCATGTGCCTCCATTCCCTCCCCGGCTACGCCTGTGATTCCGCAGTAATTTCGGCGCACTTCATAATGGAAAATATGCGAACATGTATGTACGTCTTAACAACAAGGCGACCAGGCGTACTTTTTATGAAATATCGCGAGTGTCGAGTTTAACATATTAATTTTGCTGGTGAATGAATCGTCCTTGTTCCAAATTTATCTGCTATTTATACAATTCTTCGATGTACCAACAAATAAAATGCTATTTTTCACCCAGTGTTTTTTTGTACAAGGTCCGTTTGTACATGTGCAAAGATGGTCCCCAGAAGTTCTTTGTACATTTTGTACATGACAAATTTTTGTGTACTATAATATAGTACAGTAGCGATTTTAGTGTGGTAAAACAGGGTTTTCGATCTTTGGTAGTGTATTTTAGGCTAATTTCTGGGTTTCTGACGCCAAAAATTACTAAAAATTATCTGAAAACGGCAAGAAGCGCGCTGAAAAATATTTACATTTTTCCATTCTAAATGCAAATTCTGCCATTTTAAAGATATATAGAACAAATAATTTATCAGTTCGGCGCGAAGCGCCGAAAATTTCGGGAATTTTACACCTTTTTTACAGTTTTTGTCTCCCTAAAAATCTTTGTACATTTTGTACACAACAAAATTTTTAGGTACTATAATATGGTACAGCAGCGATTTTACTGTCATTTAGCCAATTTCTGTGTGTAAATTTATCATAAATGCTTTGATCCGCAGGTAATTGATTTGTCGTTCTATGACTTGATGAATAAGCTCAATTACTGTATGTAGGGTTAATGTGGGTATTGATAGAGTGAGTTGAGCGAATGCGAATGCAAGAATAAATTGCTAAGATGGAAGCAGTACCTAATGACATTCGCTACAACACTGACAAAGATAGGAATAACTAATATTTTTGCTAACAAAAAGTTGGGTACTAGCAAGAAAAATGCTCCGATGGAACAAAAAAAGGTAGAATATACTTGGAACAAAGAACTATCAAGGACGTAAAAGGAGGGGACTTGAAAAAGCTCCTATCTACAAATGTCACAAAATTTGCTAAAACTCAGAAATTTCCTTAACAAAGAAAAAATGAAAGTAAGTAAATCAAAGAAAAAACCTACCTGTGCCTAAAACTGCAAGATCTACTAAAAATCAGACTTTTTCTAAGCAACGCAAAAATCGAAGTATATTCTGCGGCCTCTGAAAAAAATAGGTGAACCTTCTCATATTGTCCACCATACAGTGGGCGGTTCCGAAATTCTGAGGGTGGTTTCAAATTGGAATATTAGCCTTAAAAAAGTGCTATGGCGAAGAAAACACCATTTTTGAACGTTTCTTGTCGAGCTCTATCTATTGGTACTTACCAAAAAAACCCAAAAAGAGCAGAAAGATTTAAAAAATTGAATTCTGGAGGTATTGTTGGGTATTTGCGCTTTCTTGTTGGGTATTTTGCCTTGGGGTGCATACTCCCCAAACCCCCTACGTCTAGGTATGGTGTCCAATGCTTAATATAAAGCTTATAAAATAAATCTCAAATCTGCGTTTTTGCTAATCACTTGCAACGTTAATTTATTCGATATTGTGGCTAGATATGTAAATATTACAAAAAGTTATATCCTATGATTATTTGCGATACCGCAACGAAAGACTGTGATTTCTATATAATGCATGCGTCCATTCAGTACTCTTCTGGCGTTTAATCCCACCAGACCACCCGGATTTCATTCCTGCCCATGTAAGCTGTTAACCATTAGGCATGGGAGGTTAGGGGTATGCACCAGTGTTCAATCAGAAACGTCGAAAATTGCCGTTTTTCCAACATACCATAATTACTATTTTTTGACCCAGAAAAACGATTGCAACATGGCGCTGCTCAGCTATGGCAATATCTGCTTTTGCAGAGTGAGTGGTTCAGTTATCTAGCCCAATGTTTTATCTTTGTTCGACAGGATGCTGCTTTCTTCTGCAGGCCGCAGAATATACTCCGATTTTTGCGTTGCTTAGAAAGAGTCTGATTTTTAGTAGATCTTGCAGTTTTAGGCACAGGTAGGTTTTTTCTTTGATTTACTTAATTTCATTTTTTCTTTGTTAAGGAAATTTCTGAGTTTTAGCAAATTTTGTGACATTTGTAGATAGGAGCTTTTTCTAGTCCCCTCCTTTTACGTCCTTGACAATTCTTTGTTCCAAGTATATTCTACCTTTTTTGTTCCATCGGAGCATTTTTTCTTGCTAGTAATTGAAGATATTCAGATATCATTCTCGCGTACTTAATATTTGTATGACGTCAAAGTTCTTTTTGCTAATCTAAATAAAATTATGAAATTGTTTTTTGTCAAATATTTACACCTGTGCTATGCAAAATAATTATTGGTAGGTGCTTGGACGCGTAGGCGCGTCTCGTGGCAGCCTGAAATAAAAATTCAATGGCTAACCGCAATTGCACGTATTAGCGAGTGAAGTGACTATTTCATGCATTTTTAATGACTGTTTGCATGAAGCTAACGCGCTTTACGGAATAAAGCGTCTCAGACTCCCTGTTTTCGCCGCCAGAAAATGGTATGCTTTGACGAATTATTTGTTATTTCCTCTTTTTCCGCATGAGGAAGTAAAGTGAACATCGTGCCAGCGTCTGGTGGCTTCATACGCTTCTTACTCGTCAAATTATTTAAATTTAGATTTATTGTTCTACTTACTTCAATATTTTTTATCATTTTTTTAAATTTCGCATTCTATTATTTTATCGAAGACTGTTCCGAATCTCTGCAAACGTCCGAGTACTGATACATTTCTGAAATATTTTGTGAAAAATACGACTTTAACCTTCTTATTTTGACTCGAGAAATTTGATTTTATAACCTTTTTAAAACTTATTTGTTATGAAAAATAATAATAATTTTTACCCGTATTGCGATTGTTTTTTTGTGGCCCTTAATTGCCGCGCTCTATGTTCTTATCTAAATATTGCGACCGATTTTTTTAACTTTTAATTCTATACATGTCAATATTATTTTTTCTTTTTTTATTGTCTCGTTTTATTCGTCCATTTGCAGATATATTTTGAGTTAAATTTCGTCTTTCTTCTCAATCCGTCAATATTTATTTTTAGACATGAGCTTTCGCTCTCTGCGTTCTTTTGATTAGGAATAAGTCGACGATAGAAGCGTAAACTTAATGATATTTTTGCGAGTCTTTTTGACTGAGCTTAATTTGTACTTTTAGTAATTATGTAAAAGAAGGCATAATAAGCGCAACAATCTATTCAAGTCCCGCGTTATCTCGAAAGCGAAACATCATGTGCTACGTGCCCTCCTTGAAATCTGCAAATAAATTGAATCCGCTGATGCAATAAGTTTCTGACCGTCACGGATCGTCGTCATAGGTGGGCAGCATCGAAATTCTGGGGGATGGGGTGAAAAAATTTTCAAAGGTCAAAAAATGATTATAAAAGTGGTCGTATGGCGAAAAAACACCATTTTTCGACGCTTCTCATTGAACACTATCCAATGGCATCGAAAAATCGCTAAAAAGAGCAGAGAAAAATTTCAAAATTTGAATTCTGGGGGGGGTATTTTGATTTCTGGGGGGAGTATTTCAACTTCTAGGGGTGCATATCCCCAAACCCCCACGCCCACGTGTGATCGTCGTTATGATTATTTTTCGCCCGGAATTTCGTCCATTTTTTTGCACAAACTGGCACCGAACTAGACTTTAAGTTCTTCACGAGCTTACGTAGCCCTGAAGGTATTTCCTGTTATTTTACGATTTAATTATCCGGCGCCCGCCCGATTAATATCGTAAAATTAAACCATAAATGTGTTCTTTGACGGATAATTCGGTTTTTTTAAATTCCGTTCTAACGTGATTACTCGATTTCGGTCCGAGCCAGCTTTGTTAGGCAGCTCGATTCAACCCAGATAGCACCGAACGTAATGAAAACCTTTTTTGGTCCCGCGTCCGTTTAATTTCATTAAGTCTAAATCAGTTTGGGATGAGAAGAAGCTTGGGAAAACGCTTGATGAATTTTCTTTTAAGATTAGCGCAGGGAAGGAGAAAAAACGGGCGGCTTTCAACGGTCAATACGAAGCGAATGGAATTTTCGAGGCAGCTTCATCTAGAAAACAGTCTAATAAACGGTACGCAATGCAAAACGGTTAATAATATGCGCGCTTTTAGTTGGCTTATGCGAACGAGCGAAAACAGCTTATTTATCAAATGGGGTTTTTCATTAACTTGCGCGCTAGCCTGCAATGACGAGCATAATGCTTTTTCTCTCTTCTTTTGGCTAAAAATGTAACTTCCTGGTACACCGGGGACAAACGAAAATAAATTTACTCGATTTTGGGTCATCGTAATGCAGCGGTTTAGCGTCGACCTATAAAAAGCCTTTCCACTCTCTATTGTTTTTAATCTGTTTTTATTGTAGACCCTATCAATTAAGAGATTTTTCGGCCCATTAAACGTCGAATTTGCATAAGCGCGTTCAAGGGTCCGTGTCCATTCCAAGTGCTCGTCAAGTATAGCTTTTCGATTTTTCTTCCGGCGATTTTTCGTCACCAATTTCGCGGATGTTCCTATTTTTGTATGTACGTTTATCCAAAGTAGATTTCTTGCGTGATTATATCATTTGAAACGCACTAGTGATACTGATGTGGCGAAGCTGAAATAAATTTGCCTTGTTCAATAATTTATCGTATTCCGCTTGCTAGTGGAAATCAAATTTTCGCTGTTTATAAGTGCTACATCAACAATTAATAAGGGCGCTTGGCTCATGACAATGTGGTTTTATTACATTCTAATCTCTAACACACTAGACAGCCTATAAAACATATGTTCCGTTTGGAATAAAACAATTTTAGGAGCCCTTCGAAAGCATTGGAAGCGTATGTACACCATACCTGGGCGTGGGGGTTTACGGGGTATGCAACCCCCAGAAATTAAAATACCTCCCAGAAACCAAAATACCCTCCCCCAGAATTCAATTTTCGAAATTTTTTCTGTCCGCAATTTTTTTATGACAATGGATAGTGCTCGACGAAAAACGTTAAAAATGGTATTTTTTCGCCATACTACCATTTTTAAGGCCATTTTTTTGACCTTTGAAAAAATTTTGCCCTCCCCCAGAACTTTGGTGCCGCCCACCTATGATGTACACTACAAAGTGCGCTCCCAAATTATAAGAGCTGTCTAAAGTTTTGGATTCGCTCTTTAAGTCCACGAACTGTCTGATATTGAGAACATTCGGCTTTTCGCAAATAAATAAATTTTGGAGAAAATACACTAGAATTTATCTTCAGGTAGAGGAATGAATAATCATACGAATGAGATTGGGTTGGATTAGGAACAACGTGCCATATTGATGCAATTTCAGATATTCGCTCAATCGTAATAATTTCGGCCATACCTTCCTATATCTCGCGTCCGATCGTTGAGGAGCTGTTCGACAAATTTATTTGTCTAAATGTTAGGAAATTTTCATTTGATGTTTTCGTGTACGAATTTGGAGGAGTGCGTCGCGAGGGCGGATTTGCAGGGCATCGATTTTTTGACGCCGTGTCAACGCAAGCAAATCGTCAAAACGTGGAGTCTCGTGTCCGATCGGGTCGCCCTGGGCCAAATTATTTACATTCAAATTTTCATGCACAAACCATCGCTAAAGGTAAAGGACCTTATATACATAGTGTAGTCAATTTAAAGAAGGATCATAGGTGAAGCCCCGTCTCCTTCATTGAACATGACGTGATATAGAGCTCTGATGCGATAAGTCTTTTAACTATTTTAGGCCCTCTTTTAGCTGAGCTTTTTCAATTTCTCTTAAAAAGTCGCTTCGAATATATATTCCAACTTAATAATTATGGTTTTTGACAACGGATGGCTTTAGTAGGTTAAGAGCTTAGACCCCTGAATTCAAAATACCCCATTAAAACAGTAAACCCCAATATCTTTTTCGGTTCATGTTCAAGTATGTTGCTGATTCTCTTGTAAGGTAATTAAATGTCGTAAATTCACGTTTTTAGATAAGAAAGAACAAAATAAAATAAAAGTAATAAATAAACGAGCGCAGAAAATGACTATAATTGTAATTTAATAAAATAACTATAGTCTGTTTCACACAAATTCAGTCATAAATTTTAAAACCATCTCCGACAATAAGCCGACAGATTGCGATTATAGCATTGATCTACGGAAAAGGGACGTTTTAGCGCCGCCGTTTTGGCGCCACGCTCTTTGTAATATTATTAATTATTTACATTTCATTTATTATTAAAGTATAATACAGATTCTGAAAGCCCATTCAATGTTCTACGTGACGGTATAAGTTACTTTAATAATATCTTCGAATTTAGTGAGATAATTAAATGCATCTAAACATATACTGGATTTTATGCAGTTATTCAGTCGTACACAAATGGATAATCATCGAATCGGAAAGAACAATATGCTATTTTGTAGCTTGTAGAACCTGCTTTCTGAATATATGATTTATTTTGAAATTGCTTCAAAATTGATTTAATTAATTATCGTAACCCTCGGCTTACTGTCGTTGGACATTCTAAGAATTTATGCACGAAGTTATGTGAAACAGAATATAGATTCGTTGTTCAATAGATACCATCAGTAACTAATCTGTACAGATTTTCAGAATTAAAATTAAACGAAAGCGTGTTCCATAAGTTTCATCGATTTTATAATTAATATCTAAGTAAATTATCATATTCAGTCGCACTTACTGGAGTTATTTTCCTTTTTCATGTATGCATTTATATGTAATTCATTGTGTTTTTGAACTTTTGGAATTTAATCTTTTTTTCATTTTTTTCGATTTCCTGATTGTTCCCGGATAATTTTTAATTACCTTCCTACTAACATCCGCGTCCAAACATTCATGTCACAGGTTGATTTTCATCAGTTTAGGGATGTTCTTATTTACAGAATTTTCGGGGCTTGATTCGCATATATATTTTGCTGACTATTTAATCTTATGTTGAATAATTTCTTAATCCTGTTTATGCCGCATCTGCAATTAATGCATGACATTCTTCAATTTATACGTGAACTGTTATCCATAAATTTTGGATTAGTTTCCATACTTGAGATGATCTGAAAACGTACAGAATATTTTAAAAAGAGATTAAAGTAATTGTAAATTGCAAATTATTGGTGAATGTTTTAAATAATTTTTCAATCCAATTAGGTAGCTATAGCTGTACCATATTGCAAATGATGCAGATTATTTCTTTTTGTCCATTTTATTATAAATGAAAGAAAATTAGGATTATATATTAGCAGAACTTGTCTAACTTAAAGCTGATCTAGTTAACTAATTAGGAAGTAGGTTTAAATTTGGCTGCTCCCTTTTCCGAATTTTTTTCAATTCAATAAATGCAAAAAACACAAATTTGGTAATTTCGCCTTTGAACCTTTTCTTAGTATCGTTTTCTGTACGTATTATCGAGTATATTATTATTATAATAATTGTTTCTTCATTATTATTATTATTATTATTATTATTATTATTAGTTCAATTGACTATATAAAATATTATTATCAAGATTATAGTCAAGAAGATTGGTATTATATTAATAATAATCATTATTATTAACAATACATGATATTTAAATAAATTATTATTAATAATGTTAATAAAATTATTATAATTCTATTAAATAATAATCAATTTTGTTATTCTTATTAATAATCGTATTAATTAATTATTATATCCGGCGATTCTAGTGTTTAGCGCTTTGAATTGAGCACCCATCTTCCGTGTTGCATATCCTTTTAATCTCTTATTATAATTTTTCAATAACACATGCAATGTATTGTATATGCACGTTGTTACTGTAAGCACTCATCCTGATCTCCTGTTGCCTTTTTCTATTATTCTACAAGCAATGGAGCGAAAAGCGTGGGTAACTAAGCATACGTTTAGGAGATATGTAATTAATAAAATTGTGTAGTTATGTTTTTTTTGGATTTTTTCCACATTGCCTTTTTTCGCGCATGGAGTCCAATCCTAACTCCCAGACTGCTCCCATCCATCGATGTCTGTCGGATAATAAGTCATTTAATCAGTTTATTTGCATAATCCAAGCAGAAATGATTAAAATAGATCAAAATGCGATTTGTTTATGCGGAATTATGTAGCATTCCATCCGCCATAATTGAAGCATGATTAAATAAACGTCTTATTATATGTATATGTACGTGCTTATTAGACTCTCAGTTCATTACAATTTCATTGTGGTCCTTTCTCATTCCCTAAGTACTTATAATCGCCTTAGCCCACGCTCCGTTGCATTTACATATGTGATTTATTAAGATTGGTAATGACAAAGTTATTCTCAAATCACGACAGCTTTTAGAGCAACTTAAAAACGGTATAAATTTCCGATTCCTCGCTGTGCATGGAAATAAAATACTTAAAAAGAATATTCCGGAAATTTAAATTATCTAGTTGGGTATTGCAGATTTCTGCAAATTCGCATTTCTTGTAGACCTTTCGTATAAAAGAATATTACGTCAATATTGTATACTTGCGTAGTACCTGACTGATCAGTAAGTTGCCGGTGTCCATTAATGTTCCAAAAAGAAAATGAAACGAATACTAAAAGGAAAAATAAAGTAAATTTATTAAGGTTTGATGCATGCGCTATCTATATGATGAGGGTGAATATGCTATGCATTTCATTAAAGCTAATCGGATTATTCCTACTTAGTCGACCGGAAAGGATAAACGAAAGAAACATTTGCCCTTAAAAAATTCGAAAAAATTCGGGTTGTATACAGATTTTTAGTATATTGGGTATAACGATTTCCTAAAATTCCTTTCCTTCCTCTTTTAAAAATTAACCTTCCGCTAACATTAGCACAGCTGAATAAATAAATATAGCAAATCGAAAAATAAGGAAGGTGTGCTTATAATATCTTGCATTATACAGAAGATCCGAAAAACACTACCCGCGTTTATGTCATAGCTTCAGAACCACAGCAGCTAGGCACCTGAAATTAAACAAACCAATAAAGGTCTGTAACACAAATGCGGAATCTAGGAGTCATTGCTAATCCCGTAAAAATATGTTTTCAATTTTTTAAAATTGCTCATTTTGAGAAAAATACTGCATATCATATTAACTATCTGTTTGAATAAATCTCTTTTCTTACCCCAATCACTCATCCTATTTGATTTTTTTCTGAGTGATAAACGAAACGTTCAAAGATTCAAAAGACAGATTCAGCATGAGGTTTGTTGCAAACTATTCTCATTATGCTGTACAACGAAGTAAAAACGCCGCAAAAATTCATAAAGACTGCAACTTTCAACTTAATTCATTTTTTGTGTCAAGCTTTTTATAGATTCTAAAATAGCAATGATTCCAACTCAGTTATCTTGCTCGCATAGTATTTTACTAATTTCAAATTTCCTTGCAAAACTGTTCATCTGCACTATGAAATTTCATTTTTTTCCGAAATATACCTTTTTTTATTAATTCGCATCATCTACGGGTCTGTATGATGACCTTTTTTAGACCTTTTTCTAGACTTTTTTGTCTCCTGATTAAAAAACATTAAAGTGCTTACCTAGCCTGTTTCTAGAAGTGTGACGTAAAACCATTAAAGCTGAACAAGGAAAAAGGATTTTTACAAAATATTGCGAATAAAGCTGCACACAAGCCTGGTCTAAAATCAGAAGCGGACTAATCTGAGGGGTAAGCCTTTCGCCTACCTAGCCTTAGAAATTGTTGTTAACGTTAAAAAGCATCAAGACTGTCTTAGTTGAAAATTCCTCTTGTCGAGAAAGTTATTGTTTTCGTTTTCCAATTTAATTTTGCACTATTTTTGCATGTCTCTTTGCGACCACCAATTCTTTTAAAATTAATTAATTAGATTATAGTTTCTATTAGTGCAATATAAAAAACTTGTTGATTTACGCCTTATGTATAACGCCTTTCTTAACGATTTTTCGAGCGCATTATTCCTCGCCTATTGTTTTTGCTGCAATTTTTCGTCTTTGTTCCGTAGAAAATTGGTCGACTAGCCTTCTGCTTTGAAATAATCCAAATTAGTTTTCGCTAATTCTTTCCAAAGATACAATCTAGGCCAAATATATAAAAATTAATCTATTGGATTACTTTCATAACGATTTCACTGTTATTAATTAATTATTATTAATTACTGATTTGAAATTATTCAAATAAAAACTTGCATTTCCAGCAGCCGCCCCTTAATTTACTTTTTTAAGAGTCTATTTCCGTTCCGAGAAGTCCCCGTCGATCAATTGAAGTACAACCAATATTTCGATCGCCAATGCGCTTTGATGACCGGATTTTTGAACTCGGTCGTCGGATTCGTGCGCGCCAACGATGCGGTCAAATTAACCCAGTTGTGTAAACGAATCGGCGAACGACACGCCCTGATGACCACTGTCAACTTTGAACCCGATTGGTGGCGTTTATTCGTCAGTTCGACGATGGACACTCTGTCCGTCTACTTGAATCGCGGACACTCGTCGTCCAAGTCGGGTATACTGTAACGAGTAAAAAAGAATATGCAAAAGTAAATGAAATTTGAAAAAAATAAAATTATATTAAAACTAAAATAAAATCGAATTAGAAATAAAGTCAAAAAGGTGAGTACGGGTAAAACGATAGAAGATTAAATGGTAACAAAATAATATGAAGGAAAAAATGTATAAATGAGGTAGATGAAAAAGCAAAGAAAATAAAATGAATATAAAATCTGGCAAAAATAAAAATGTAGGACGAATAAGATGACCAAAAATGAAAATAAAAGTAAGAAAGCGAAAAAACAATATAATGAAAAGGAAGAAAACAAAACAATGAAGGAATTTGGTAATAAAATTGAATCATTATACGCGAACGAAATAAAATCAGAGCTGAAAAATTAGCAAACATTTACTAATTATTGTATTTTTACGTGTATTCCATTTCACTATTTTGTTTTTATTCTACTTGTTTTGATTTTTTTGTTTTAGTCATTTTGTATTCATTTTTATTTTTAGATTATGACCATTTTATTGCATTTTTCTTCCATACATATATTTTGATTTTAGCCGAAAAGCTTGATCGAATTGTACCGATTTTTATGTGCGGTAAAATTTCCATAATTTCCATATATTTTTTGTCAGGTGGTCAGGGGTCGTCGATGGATATTCCAACATTGACTTTTAGATCAGTATCAAAATTGACTTCGGCCGCAGTTGCCTGGGAAATCCTACTAACTAACGTCGTTGACATGATGAGCGACGCATTTTATAATTTAAAAGAGTCGATGGCGAAGGGAAGCGATGTGGGAAAATTATCGATTTTCGACCCAAAAGATTCGAAATCATCAATCAAAAAAAGCAACTGCGGCGCCCCGGAATTATCGATTCAAAAAAGCGACGTTACTACTTCATCGTCATTATCTTTGTTTGATAAAAATAGCAAGAAAAATATCGATTGATTTGTATTTGCTAGATTCACATGCATTTATGATCTCCTGATTATTTATCTTATATTTTTGCGTTGTAACAGCGTAATAGTTTGGACTGCTAATGCGAGGTTTTTAACGACATTCAACCAAAAATATCGTCTAGAAACCAAATTACGAGTACATATAAACGTCTTCGAATTCGGATACACGACAATCTAGGAAATTCAGTGAGATGCTATGGTTTCAACCCTAGCGCACCTAATGGGGGAAAAAATTACCCCCATCATGATCCTATGTAATAGGTGTTCTTTATAGTGTTAGCTATGAATGAATATAGTACGTACAAGAGCAAACAATGTTTTTACATCGAAACAGTAGGTAAAAATCTGATATGGAGCCTAAAAACATGGAAATTTGGCAAAAATATGCTGAATATGCTATATAGTAGTTGGGTAAATTTTAGCCCCCACACAAAATGAATGAAAAAATATCTTATTTTGTTTGTTTCGTGTCTTCAGCTGGCTAAGTATTCCCAGCTACTGTATGTAGCTCTAGCTGTCATTTCCATAAAAAACCCTAATAAAACCCAAAAACCCAGAGAAAAACCCAAAAACCCAACATTCAAAATATTCAAATCTGGGTTTTTTCCATCCCTGACTACCACCCGCATAAATCTAAGCCTAATCCTAGTAAAAATAAATAAGTTTGACCAGGAAAGGTGACTTCCAGAAAAAAATTCAGAAAAAATAATTTTTTGAACTTCACGTGAGCGCACACGCACGCTGCGCGCTGACATCATATACCTGTCGTGAGCAATGTCTACCAGTTCGAATTTCAACTATAATAGCTCTTTTTATAGATAAACGGACCGCGAATCTCTTTAAACAAAGTATGTATAGTGGGTATATGTAAGAATTTTCATCAAAAAATGCAGAAAACAACAAAAAAGTGTAAGAATTCGGCATCGGACTTCAAAGTGATTTTTCACCCGCTACAGTATACCGTGGATGCTTAAAAAGCTTATATTCGCACCAGTATTAACTTGTACATCTAACAAGATAAAATTTAACGATTTCTGACTAATAGAAACGAAAATATGTCGATTTTTTTAAACCATACTTTTTCCCATAATTTTGTTTAGGTGTGCCAGAGTTAAGAAGAAAAACTGAAAGCGCGAGTCGAAAACAGGAAATTAAAAATAAATGAATCATCGGTTAATTCTACGAATAAATGCCGACCTAGAATTAAATCGACTTGGAACTTCAATATTCAATACTCTATTAAATATGAATTCGGAATCGAAAAGATTTAAATGATTCAAATAATTTGAACAAATTTAAAAGACTCAAATATGAAATTTGCCGAAAATGACATTTCTCCAAATTATGATTTAGGTTCGATAGTCAGTGAACGAAAATTCCGAACCAATTCAGATGTTATGTCAAATCGTATACGAGAGCTATATTTGGCAAAATTGTAAACACTGATTGAAATCATCGTCTAAGCTCAGAAGAAAGAGTCAATTATGTAAATCAATTATGAAATATTATTATTTATAATCAATTTATCAATTGAATAAATGAATTCAAATTTACACTGTCAAAACAAACACTTTTTTAAGGACAAATTTTCTTAATTTGGTTTAGCTCAATTCATTCAGTTCTTAGAAACGTAGAACGATTTGTGCTATTGTTACGAAACGGTTTTGCTTTCGTTGACGATAATGGTTAAGTAACTTTTTAACGTTTCGCTCCACTGATGAAAGGAGAAAAGTTAACGTAATATGTGGAAAAGGAGACAAAATCAGGAAGGGGTTAAAATTAAAATTTATTGATAAAAAGGGCGATATGAACTATTTTGAGGCATTTTTGATTTTTATATAAGAAGCTTAAAATTCCGGAAAATTGCTATACGTCCTTCTGATAATTCGTCTTCTTATGAGATTCGATCAGCAGAATATTCAGCTGCAGAGAAGGAAACGTGTTTAAAGATAATAAATAAATATAAAGGAATTTTATTCATTTGATGAAGAACAAATTTTTCAAATATTTTATAAACTGCTGATGAAAAAAATAAATTCTGATTGTTTTCAAACTATTTAATAATTTTAATAACAATTTAGGATAATTTCTATCGAAAAAACTTTTAAATAGCCCTCTTTTAATATCTGTACTTCAAATACGAATTGAATATATTCACAAAACATAAAATATGCAAATAATGATTTCTTGCTCTTAAAATTAAATGTAGGTACCTTTTCAGAAATTTTACTACCATAGCGTTTTTCTTACAATGCCTTTCCCTGCCTCAAGATTTGCATGAAAGAGTGTGTATTTACATACGGAGGTGGAAACTTTGACGGTTCAGTCATGCAAACTTATAACGGGTTAATAAAAAACCAATATCCAAATAAGTAATAAATATTTGTAAATTAAATTTGAATATAGTGTCAAATCGGCAGCCTTTGTACTCTTACTAGAAACCTGAGGACATATGATGTTTCAGGGAAATTAGCAATGTTGTAGTTGAACTTTATAAATTTTCTGTCGCTCCGTACGAAATGACTATTTTCGACTTTTTGGGCATCCCTGGAACGCCTATGTCGCATTTAAATGTTTGGATCCGCCAAGCATTCAATTAGATCTTGCTTTAGATTCATTTATAACCATAGATGCACAGCATGGCCGATCTGGGGGGGTGGGTAAGCCGGTCTGGGAGGGGGGTCAAAAATTGAGATTTTCTGGGCCGAAATGACCTCAAAAAGTGGTATAAGCGCTAAGATACCCTTTAAACTATGTTATTATAAAGTTTCTGGTCAATTTGAAGCACTTTTGAAGGAGATTTTCAATTTTCATTAATTTTTTGCCTGCATTTTGCCTCATTTTCTCTACCAAATTTCCCATTTTTCCATTCGGGATCTAGACCATACCCCTGGGCGTGAGGGGTTTGGGGGAATGCACCCCCTAGACACCAAAATACCTCTGAAATTCAATTTTTGAAAATCTGTATTGTTTTTTTCGCAATTTTTTGATGCTAACGGATGGTGCTAGATGAGAAACGTTGAAAAATGGTGTTTTTTCGCCATACCACCATTTTTAAGGCCATTTTTTGACCTTTGAAAAAACCTTGCTTCCCCCAGAACTTCGGTGCCGCCCACCTATAATCTAGACCCCGAACCTTCCCCTTCGCATGCATATATGGTTATAATTGTACAGGCAAGCAACAATGCGCTGTCATTGTTATCAAAATGAAGCGAGATCGTATCGTACATTTTTTCACTTGCGTTTGGATGTTAGTTAGCGTTGGCCCAACCGGTTTTTATGGCACCTGCACCACCCTCGCAATGACTGAAATTTGTCTTAATTGATAGGAAGGTTCTCATCAACCGATTTTAGAATATAATTTTTCAATAAAATCTTGTACAAGTTATGTACGTGTATTGACTTATTCGTCCCTACATCAAGCGCAATGATCTGTCTATATCTTCATAATTCAAAATTTTTTCGTGCGCGCAATGCATCCGGAAGGACCAGATTTCCTTCCCAAATTTCGCCGTTGCTATAAATTTTGTTACTCTGCATTCCATACTACAAGTTCGAAATGCTCAAGACGTTTACCATTATTACTGACTGACGCTGAGATTTAGGGTATTGTCGACGTCGGATGCGCGACGTTTTTCATTATAAGTTTAGAAGTAAATGGAAAATTTAGCCACGAAATATTGAATACGATAAATATTGGGTCATCGCATAATTGGCTCCTTTATACTTTTCGTATCGTATATTATCTATACCTACAAATAAGGCAAGCCAAGTTGTACGTGTACGTTTCGTCGGGTGCTTGAACACTCCATTTCATGGTTTTTGGACGAAGTGGGTCGATCATTATTGAAAATCGCGTGTAAATACGCGTTTTTATATCATCCGTACTAGGCAACCTTCATCAACGTCAAAGCTGTTCTCCTGACGAAAAATTCGGCAAGTTTTTCAACCATTTGTGCGCGAAACTTTCAAATTTTTTTGTTTGCTAAAAATTGTCCGCGCGATATCATTAATCGATTCATCATCGTTATTTACAAAGAACTAATCGTTCTATTGTTCGACTTTTCCCGCAAATTATCAAACTTTCGAATCGTTCGACGATTAAAATTCGCAGCATATTTAATTTTGTTTGTGGGCTGGGTTTGGTACATTGCGTCGTAATAATTC
Source organism: Mermis nigrescens (assembly GCA_036768485.1). NCBI lineage: Eukaryota > Metazoa > Nematoda > Enoplea > Mermithida > Mermithidae > Mermis > Mermis nigrescens. The sequence continues at coordinate 2,048,722 of JAVLUZ010000228.1, forward strand.
GTTGCTTTATTTCGGGAATGTTGAACCGGACATGTTTCGATTTTTGGATTCAATTTAGATTTTGTGAATAACGTTACCGTTCGTGAGTGCGTGCCTAAAAAATTAAAAAGCCTTTCTGGAAATTTTGGACAAAATAAAAATGAATAAATTTGTGAAATACCCTGATCTCGGAAAGAATTTTAAAGCTAAAAAGCAGAAGAGTTAGTGAAAAAGAGGGCTCGAAGCGTCAAATACTGATAATACTGATTGAAAAACATTTAACGGTGAATCGAATAGGTGGTTCTGGGCATCAAGTGTTCTTGGAGGGAGGCTTGACCCCAGAATGACTAAGGACCCCTGATCACTCTCCAGAATTTTGAATTTTCTAGTAATCTGACCAAATATCCAGTACGCGTCCCCAACACGAGTGCAATATTATAAATTAGATAAATTCAGCAAGCACCTAACCCTTTTTGTGTAAAATAGTGCCTCTTTAGCATTATTCTTGCTTAGGAGACTGATTAAACATTTGCTTACTGATTTTGCCCATTCTGCTCTGACCCAGATATATGATCTGGATCTATCAATTTTAAGAGAAGACAAAGAAAGTATTTGTTTAAAAGGTTTATAACTCAGATATTTATTTTATTCTAATTATTCATCATATATTAGTAGGTACCGGTCTGTGAGGCATTTCTTCCGCTTCGAGATTCATTTACGTTTTGATATGGCTTATTTTAGCATCAAGTATTCTACTTTCACGACGATTGCCTCATAACGGTCGTTTTACTTGGAACTTATTTTATTTAAAAGTTCACACCTTGAAACTATTTTAGACTAATTATAAATTCCAGCTTAGCTAAGTGCTCCTAATTGTTGCAATTGTGAGAATTCTCTTAATTGCTGCTTTAAGAATTGGTGCAGGTGTAAATGTGAGGATTCCTTAACTTGCAATCGCAATAATTTTCATTCTCATGTTTAAGCGTGAATTCTACAGTTTGTAGCACCGAAAATTCTGATTTCTCGCAGTTTTGAGAACTCTTTGCAGTTGTAACAGCAGCTTGTGCCAAACAAAAATTAAAAATCCTCACAGTCACGTGTACTTTGTCTGTCATAGAAGCAACAATCTGATTCGATTGAGACTTTGTGCAATTTATGCAATCTTTAAGTGTGAAAATTCTCCGTCATGTTTTTAAAAATCAATTTTAACTAAATGTAGCTGTTATTGTTGTTATTGTTGTTGTCGTTGTTGTTGTTGTTGTTGTTGTTGTTGTTGTCGTTGTTGTTGTTGTTTTTGTTGTTGTGAGGATTGACAGTCGTCGTAAGTGTTGTGAGGATACGAATTCTAGGAGTGTGAGGGTTCCAAAATTTCAGATTTTAGAAAAGAGCTAGAAATTGATAGTACGTGTAACATATTTTTCACCGAGCTCTATCCATTGACACGAAAGTTACAGAAAAAGATTGAAAAATTAAAATTATGGAGTCTGCGGCGAGGCGGCTCAGATTTAGTAGGTCAAAACCCCTACCTTGTGCGATTTATACTGTTCTGTCTACGTGAAATCCAGAGGCAATTGGTAGAATTCTTTCAGTCGCAATTACGGATATTACTCTTTCGACGGCCTGATGGCCAAATTTCTGCGCCAGGAAATCATTTCTGTAAGGCAGAAACATTCTCATGTCTTGCGAAACAATTTTCAAAGAAAAATAAAATATTTTATCAATGATTGTTGTGATTCATTTTTTGGCATAAATTCTAAAACTTTTCGGTACTTCGCGTCAAGTGATCCAATGAACTTGTATACCAGTGTACATAGAAAAAAACAGAAAGAGTGGAAACAAACAATAAGTAGAATTTTGTGTAAAACCAAAAAGTAATTTGAAACGTTTACATAGTGTTGGGAGCGTGTTAAGCGTTGTTTGTGAAATTTTGGCTGAGGAACTTGAATTTTTTTCGACTTTTTTGACTATATTGTTTCTCAATTTACCCGAGTGTTTTAATAAAGTTTCGATGCTTTTATTTTCTAAGAAGGGAGGGCATCATCGTCGAATTGTCGAACAATCGACTTTTCAAGTCTATCCATCGTTTTTAAACTAAAAAAAGTACAAGAAATTTTTTAGGAGCTGACCCCTTTAATTCTATGATGGTCTCAGGTTCAGATCGTAGGATTTTCTCTCAAAATACATGTACACGTTTAATGTGGTATTTTTCAAGCGGAACCCCATTTCCACACCCAAACTAAGCGTAGTAAAATGAAACATTTTCACGCGAACGGTTAGGGTTTATTTTGGGCAACATAAGAATAACGCCGCCGGCTCGGATTTTGACGTTTACAATTAAAAAGTTTCGCGAAAACGCGTATGAATTGATAAAGCACGATTGAAGTGGCAGCAGCATAAAGATTCAAGAGTCGCAGTCTCAAAAATTGTTTCATGGGCTCGACTACGTTGTTCAATCTTTCTGGAGCAAACTTAAGTATTTCAATACAATATGATCAAAAAATGAGTATATTTGATGCCAAATAAGGAAAAATTGATAATTCGAGCAGAAAAATCGATAAAAATGCCTAAAATGACTATTTCATGAAAGTTGAGGAAAAATCGAAACGTCTGAGCGTTGACAGCATTGGGGAGTCAAATTTTCCTTCCTTTATAATTCGTTTGGTGGCAAGGCGAGCCCTGACTTAGATTACTTCCCTACGCGGAATTTTGCTGAGACATTTTTTTCAGAAATGGCTCAGACTCAATTTGAATCGAAATAATCGTGGACAACGCGCGTAGCGGGTTGGAAACATATATGTGCAGCATCGGAATTCTGGAAGGGTTTAAGAACAAAAACATTTTTTAAAAGTGCCTTTTTTAGGGCTTAAAACCGACGGTACACGTCAAAAACGCCGTTTTTGACGTTTCGGACAATGCTCGTTTTTTCTATAGGATAAAAAACTGAAAAAGTTTCGGAAAAACTTGAATAAATCGAGTACGTTGAACAAAAGTTAGTCGAAAGATTATTAAAATGGAGCGAAGCGCTGAAAATTTGAGACTTTCAAGCCAAAAATGAGCTAAAAACGCTCAGGAAGGCACTTCCGAAGAATCGACAATTCGGGGGAGAGGGAGGGCGCAGTCATTTTGCGGGGGTTAGAGGTCATTCCGGGTGGAAGGGATGGGAGTCAAAACCCCCAAGCTCTACCCCACCCGAGAACACGTATGGTTGTGAAGTGTCTCTAATCTTTTTCATTTTCTCAGATTTTCTCGAAAAAGTCAGTGGTTTGGAATAAGTTATTTGAATAAATCACTGGCTGACTTCAATAGAAGTTATCCAGCTACACTGATCTGATCATTTGATCGATAATTATTCATTTATAAATGTAGAGGGCGCAACTGGCAAGGTTGGTGTTTCCGGGACCGAGTTTTTTTTCTACGAGCTTCTGCCCATCATTACGATACAATTTCCCGAATCTTACAATTTCCAGAATAGTTCAACAAATTAAAATAACGGCTACCGTTCTACGACGGATTTTCAAGATTTCGTTACTTGTGTGCCAATTGGTGATTTATTATTTTGCGATTGGAATTTTGCCAATTTTTCCAATTTCCAAATCTTGGTTCGATTGAACCAACATGAAACTGGGATTTAATTCAACGGACTTCCATCGAAGCAACGGCTCTAATGCCGAGGATCGATTTTACGGCGATTTGATCCACGCCACTCGATGCTCATTGTCTCTATTAGCCATCGTGTTCAACGCTTTCGTCATATTTCTATTCGCCAGTCACGCCTGTTTGAGGTGCAAATTGTACTTTTTTCAGAGTTTTAGGCTTAATATTAAAAAATGTATCAAAACTTTTATAAACGAGTTTTCCAAGAGACCTGGATTATTATAACTTTGTGAGAAAATACCGAAAAAATCGTTCTCTGCAAACTAGCTACAATTTTAATAATCGTGTAACGTACTGCATGATTTAGGCAAATTTGTAGTTCAATCGCTCACTCATTTGCGGATATTATTCTCTTTTTCGAGAAATATCTCATAATTTAAATATTTATTTTGCTCCTCGTAATCATTCTGCTTCACCTGCTTTTTATTATATTCTCTTCGCTAAAGTTTTGGATAAAATCCATCATGATAATTGTTCGGTTGAAATAGTGGCGATCTTTAGTAAAAAAGGAGAAAAATAAGTGAGCAAGGTCAATAAAAAACGAAAATAGAACAATTTTAGCTGTTTTCGATGTGGAACCGATTTTTCTTACTGTGGCAACTAATTTTGCAACTTAATTAAATTAGTCATTGATGTATTCTAAGTAAACGGGTACAAATTGTCTCAAATTTCCGCAATATAAAAAATTCTATAAACTAATTGTTTTAATAGTTTTTGGGGCAGATGGTAGGGTTTTAATCCCTAGAATTCGGCAGACTTCCCGCAAAATTGACTGGACTGCGTCAATTCCATTTTTAGGATGTTTTCAGCTTTTATCACATTGTTTTGAATGTCAATGAGTGGTGCTCGATGACAGAAACGTCGTAAGATGACATTTTGACTTATGGCATCAACTTTAACTCCTTTTTCTCATCTAAAAGCTATGAACGCTAAACTTTTAGCTTATTATAGCCCCACTAAATGCTCAGAGGCTTAAAATATCACAGGGGTCACCATTCATCATACATAGGTAGCGCGTTAGCGCGTACGTGTAATTTATTTGGGTTTCCTGAAAAGTGACTCCCCTACAGCAACACTAGGACATATCTGAGAGATGCGGTTTTTAAAAGATAGATAATAAAAAATTAGGATGTGCTCTTCTTTGTTTACACTCAATACCGAGTTTGTAATGAGTGTGTAAAGTTTTGGCGTAACGTTTAAAGATATACAAACCTTCGTTTTTTCAGTCAGCTTGTACACAACTCAGCTTAAATGTTCTATACAATTCAACGGCATAGAATTGTAGAGAATCAAATTATCTAAAAGCATAATTTTTTGTTTTTTTGAATTTCGTATTAGTTCTCGAGGGGGAGTGTAAAGAGTGCACAAAAATGCGGGTGTAAAGACAGAATTTGGTCGCGTTTTTTACTTCTTTCTGTCTGCCAACAACTCCGGTCTTGAGTACCTAAAAATTTTTTCTGATAGAATTGTACTAGAACATAAGGGCTACTTTCTGTTTACTTGCAAATTTTTTTATACTAAATGCGGAGTTAGTTTACAATGTAGTAGATGTTGAAAAAACAGGTTTGTCTAAGATTCCCCGCTAACTTTTCCGCTTCAGTCGGGAAAAGTTAAATTTAATAAAAATTAAGTTCGTTCCAGGGGCTACACGTCCAGCTAATTGCCATCAAAAAACCTAATATTGAGTCAGTTATGGAGGTGTAGACTTCGAAATTAAGGGATGTAACACGGGGTGAAAAAATACGTTTCCTTCCCTTTTGATTGGTCAAGGTCTCAAATAGGATGTGGGACTAAAGTTGTTTACACACGAACGTACTACAACCATACGTGGGTAGCAAGAAAATTCTGAGGGATGCAAGGTTTTTCAAAGGTCAAAAATGGCGTTAAAAATGGTGATAGGGCGAAAAAACACCATTTTTCGACGTTTCTCATCGAGCACTATCCATTGGCATCAAAAAATTGCGAAAAAACGGAAAAAATTTCCAAAAATTGAATTCTGGGAGTATTTTGATTTCTGGGGTATTCGTTTCTCGGAGAGGTGCATACCCACCAACCCCGCCCCCTCACGCCCAGGTGTGACTACAACTCAAAGGCTACGAACTGGCTCAAACCAATTTTTTACACTCAATGGGGAGTTAGCTTTAGATGTTTAAAGTTTACACTCTGCTGATACTAAAAATAAAGTACGCCTCAGAGTTTTCACATCGCACTTGAACGCGTTTCTTTAAACTCTATACTGAATTAGATGTAAAGGTGTAAAGATTAAACTGTGGTGTAAAAAACACGTTTGTTTTGCTGATTTTCGTCAGTTAACTTTTCCGGTTATGAATCGGGTTGTGCGGGCTAAGTGAAGGACGTGTCGGCATTTGCAAACCACAATTGGTCGGGATTACGCACTAATGTAAAAAATAAATAACGTCTTATGGGTTAAACATCGCAGTAAGATGCATTTCTTTACAATTAATATTCAGTTAGTCCTGGAGGTGTGAAGTTCTAAGTCTGGGGTGAAAAACACGTTTCCGTATAGGTTTTGTTCACGATCTTCTTCCACTATGAGTAGGGGCGTGATCTCAACTCTAAGAACGCTTAGTGCTTAAGGGTAACGCCTTCTACTGGACGAATCACTTTGCACTAAATGGAAATGTAAAGTAGTTTACACTAAAGCTTTACTTTCTGCCAGAGGTTGTGGAGGTCAGTTCTTTTGTAAAATATTATTTGGAACATTAGGTTTACGAATCAAATTTTAAACATTTTTTACAATCATCGGTTGTATAAAGTTTACGCTGAAAATTACCTTTAGCAACAGAGCATTGCCGGAGGTGAAGTTTTTCAAAAAGTTCTGCGAAACATAAGGATTTCTCCGTATTATCAGGATTTCGATTTTGACTGCAATTCTCTTTAACCCTCTAGTTGTGTAAATTTTACGCTTCAGCTTATCTTCATGTCTATGAGGTTGTGCGTTATAAGAGCTAAGTTTTATTACAAACTGTTCTCCGTAAAATCAGGATAACGAATCTAACTCTGCTTTTTTGTGACTCAATGGCTGTGCAAAATTTAAACTAAAAATTAATTTCGATTTCATAACGTTGTAGCAGGTAACTTTTTCAAAAGACTGTTCCTATGTTCTTCAACTATTTCATTCGGCAAGTTACCTATGAATTTATTGATCGATTCACTCAAATCATTCTAATTAAAAGTAGGCTACTTGAAAAGAAAAATGCTCCGATGGAACAAAAAGGACAAACATACTTGGAATAGCGGATTAAGACATTAAAGGAGGGGACTGGGAAAAAGTCACCTATGCGCGCAAAAATCATCAGAATTTGCTAAAAATCAGATTTCTTTAATCAACACTAAAATCGAAGTTTATTCTGCGGCCTCTAAAAACAGAAGGTGTCCTCTCGAAACACACTGGTTAAGTAAAGAGTTTGAGTAGCCGATTTACTTTGAGATTAGTATCGCATTTTCATGCCAATATAAAATCAATGTCCAGCTTAAGGCTCAATATATGAATTATGGCATTTGCATCATTCTGTTTTTATGGCTCAACACTTATGCGTTTTATGCTAGCATGATGAGATGAAGTAGTTTAATTTTCTCCTGCTTCAGCATTCTACGTACCCGTATGAGCTATTAAAATTTCCGGTCTATCATTATGCACTATTACATTTATTTGCACGCTCTCTCTTCTTGCGCCGTGTCCTAAATTCTTTAGTGCAAACCTGTTTGCACGTTTAGTGCCTTACCACACTCTATGCCATTGCAAGAGCGGTCGTTCGGACTTACATTTAGTTAAGTAGTAAACAAAATGATTTGTCGTTTTCTTTAATTCACATTGTTCGGTCCTTTTAGAGAGTAAACTTTTGTGTTATTCATTTCTCAAACTGAGGCCTCAACTACCTTCTTCGGTAGGCCGCAGAATATACTTCGATTTTTGTGTTGCTTGGAAAAATCTGTTTTAGCAGATTCTGATGATTTTTTGCGCGCATAGGTGACTTTTCTCAATCCCCTCCTTTATTGCCTTTTCCAAGTACATTTGTCCTTTTCGTTTCATCGGAGCGTTTTCCTTTGCTAGTTAATCACTGTTTGATAAGTGATAATTAAATATTTTCTATTCCAGCCGTTTTCTGACTTTAGTTCTAAAAATATCCGATTCGTATTTGGGGCACCGAGTTGAGACGGTAAACACTATTCAAAAGTATATAAATTCAGAATTATTTTGCTAACCTTTTAAATATTACGCGAAATATAGGAATTAGATTTTCATCTTTTTTATAATTTTTCTATAAAATTGACAGAATCTGTTAAATTTAAATTTTTAAATTGTTTTTCGCTAACCTAAAAAGTAACAAAATTTTCGTTTTTTGGTATTTTTCCTCCAAATTTGTCCGATATCGCGCTCTAGTGGTGTAAAGATTCGAAAGGAAATTATTATTCAGGGCGAACAAGATAAATTGGGCCGTTTGCAGCCTGATGTTGAGCAATATTTTGCTTTGCGGCATGTTGGCCATTTACAGTTTGATCAAGCTGATCGACGCCGAAATGCCCGATTCGCTGAGCGGATGTTTGACGCTCAACTGGTTCATGGTGGTGGTCAGTTTTGGTCCAACCTGGAGCATCACGATTATGACATCCCTGAGGACCCTATCCTTCTGTTCTCCCAAGCAAATGAGCGAACGAATGACGCTCAAGAAACTTATTATAATTAGGTATATGCAAGATATATTAAAATGTATTATCAATCAATCGATAATGTTTTAAAATAGAAACAAGGTAATAAAAATAAAAGGCAACTGTGAGTAACAGTATATGAAAATTTTGGCAATAAAAAGAAATGAAAATGTAAATACGGCGGATCGATTATCTTTTCTATGACATTGTAATGATTACAAGCCCAAATTGGCGTCAGGTTCTGAGAAAGTCTATTGACCCCCATAATCTGAAAGACCTCCCAAAAATCAATCGACTCCCAGAATTAAATTTCTCGTGCTATTTTTGGCAGTTTGGCCTCATCGGACCCTCGGAATCTTCTCGTTGCCCACGTATGATTTCAAGACTTGATAATAGCATTTTTTATTTTAAACTTTTAAGTTTTTCAAAATTTTAGAAACTTTATTTTATTTTAGCCGCAAATCTAATAAATTTTTCTATTATATGACACATTTGTTTTCAACCAACAAAAGTCGTAGATTTAAGACAGTAAAATGAAAGAAAGAAAGAAAGAAAGAAAATTTATTACTAATACCAACAGTTAAAATACAAAATGACAAGATATATAATAAATGCAATTACGAATTAGTAAAGGGACATGCGAGTCAATGGAATGACAAGTTTTACGCGCGCCCCACAAGATATCTAGATAAATCAAAGTTTGCTAATCTAGATTTAAATATGTTTAGGTTAGGGGAAGAAGCAATGAAGTCAGGAATATCGTTCCAAACTGCGATGTATTTGTAAAAGAAATCAAACTTTTCTAAATTAGAATGTACAATAGGTATGACTAATTTAAATCTATTAATGCTACGGGTAATATTATGATTAAATACAAAAAAATCATCAGCGTCCAAACATGATTTATGACAAATAATTTGATACATCATACACAGACAAATCTGCAAGCGTCTTAATTCAAGTCTGCACAATTTAAGTTGTGCTAAACGATCCTCGTAAGAAAGAATATTATTATAGCCAAAAATATATTTAGTGAATCTACGTTGAACAGCTTCCAATCTATCTATATCCTTAAGATAAGAGGGGTTCCATACACTGCAACAATACTCTAATAAAGGTCTAACATAACAACTATAAGCTTTAACAAGATTACCTTTATCACGCGAAAAAATGATTTGCGTATTAAAATACATCTAAAGAAAGCTTTTTTAATCAAAGAATTATAATGTTCCTTAAATTTTAAATTTCGAGGAATCAAAACTCCCAAATCACGGACAAACGGATCACTAGAAATAATTTCCCCATTTAGTCTATAAACAGCTTTTTGATTATTATTACCCAAATATAGAACTTGACTTTTGGTTCGAGAAATAGGTAAATCCCATGCAATTGCCCAGTCAATAATCTTATCTAAATCAGACTGTAATAATTTACAGGTACGACTAATATTGAAAATTTTGATATCATCTGCGAACATATAAACCGTACTACAAATATTATCACATATATCATTTATAAAAATCGAAAAGAGCGTAGGTCCAAGGACACTTCCTTGGACGACACCGCTGGTAACAGGCACATAATCTGAGAAAGACTGATTAACGCGAACACATTAGGAACGATTAAACAAATAGGCCTTTAACCATGCATACAAATTACCGTTTATTCCATATCCGTTTAACTTAATAAGAAGTTTTTCCATATTTACTTTATCAAAAGCTTTAGAGAAATCTAAATATATTATATCAACAGTTTCTTTTTTAGCTAACGACTGAATCCATGAAAATTTACACTTTAACAATTGTGTTTCACAAGATTTATTCTTTTGAAAACCAAATTGAAAAGGAGATATTCATTTATTAACCTTAAGAAAGTCTAACAATTGACTATTAATAATTCTTTCCATAATTTTGGCAATAGAACAACAAAGAGAAACGGGCCTGTAATTATCCACTAACGCTGGATCCCCCTTTTTTAATATTGGAATAACATGTGCCATGCTCCAAAGCTCGGGAATATTTCCAGACAGAAAAGATACAGTGAAAATACTAACTAACGGCTTTATCATTTGAAACGACAATTTTTTAATAAAAGATTACATATGCCATCGGGGCCAACTGCAATAGACGTATTTAGATGGTTAATGGCTTCCAATACGCGATCCTCACTAAAAATAACGTCAGAAAGCGAAAAATCACAGCGCTTCTGAAAAAGAAAATTCGCGTTAGTAATGTCACTAGAAAACACTGAAGCGAAATAATCATTAAAAATGTTAGCCTTGCGTAATGAATCGGTTATAACATTATTATCAGAAAATATTAGAGGAGAATTTCACTGCGACTTTTTAACCTATTATTTACAAAAGTATAGAAAGCTTTAGGATTATTGTTCTTGAGCAATTTGTTTTCTTGAGAAGAGAAATAATTATGAATAGTTCTACGTAGAGCCTTACAATGATTTCGATATTTAACTTTAGTTCCTGGAGTTTTACACCTTTTTATACTTATCCCATAGAGAACGTTTTTTAAGAAATAATTTATGTAAGCTTTTAGGGTATTTAAATTTTAATTTAGCCTAAAAGTAGGTATAAAACTAAAAATAAGAGGATTTAATATACTTAAAAAAACATTATACATGTCATTAACTGTTGAGCATGTAGAAAAAATGTCAGGCCAAGAAACAGAGGATAAAAAAGTAGCTATACTCTCGTAGTCCGCTTTATTGAATTGAAAAGAATAATTTAATAATGATTTTTTTAGCCAGCATGATATTTTAATTTATATTTTTTATACATTTTTAGATGTATTATGTTTGTCTGTGATATTATCATGGCGACTCTGATCATAAGCGATGTGTCGCAATCGAAACTCAATCTCGATTCTCAATGCGCTTATCAAAATATGTTGGACAATTCGCTATTTTACGTGGTGTATAATTTATTAGTCGGACTTGTCTTGCTCATATCCGGATTGACGTCCCTGATTTCAAGAACTTATCACAGGAGCCGCATTTTACGATCAATGCAACTAAATGTCATTGAAACGGGTTCAGGAACGAAAAGTGGGTGATTTTCTTTTGAAAAAACAGAATATGAATGATTAAATTATAATTTTTCAAATTATTCTATAATACGATATATAAATTCCTAAAAGTTTTAGAAAATTTGTCTTAGATGCAAAAAGCACCGTTTTTCGACATTTTCCATCGAGCTCTGTTAATTATCATAAAAAAAATCGCGGAAAGCACGAAAGTATTTCAAAAATTTAATCATAATCCGGATCCTTGAATCCTGAGGCGAGGTTCTTGTGGATTCTGGGGTCTTGCTAGATCACATATCCACACGCGGTCGCGGGTGTCTAGAATCTGGACCATAGGTGGGCGACACTAAAGTAGGGGGAGTGCAAGATTTCTTCATAGGTCAAAACATTGTCTTAAAAATGGTGGTATGGCGAAAAACACACCATTTTGCAACGTTTCTCATCGAGCTCTATCCATTGACATCAAAAAATTGCGAAAAAAACAAACAAAATTTTCAAATATTGAATTCGGGGGAGGGGGTATTTTGATTCTGGGGAGGGTGGAATTTTGGTTCTGGGGGTGCATACCCCCAACTCCCCATGCTAAGGTGTGATCTCGACCCCGATAATCTGGGAGACTCGAAAAATTCAATTTTTGGTACTTTTTCGTTATTTTGCCACATCGCCCCAAATTTTGTTGCTGCCCGTAACTGATGCAGGCTCTTCAGACCAGATATGCATGTTGGAGGTTTGGGGTCTAAATCTCCAAGAACGGCAGAAATTTTTTGAGAAAAATATGGCAAAATTAAAGCTAAAGAGGAGAATGGAAAAATTTCTTTTAGAGCAGCATCAATATCTCATTTTAACCAGTATCCCCGGCCGCCGGTACCGATACCGGTACTACTCTAACTTTATGTATTACATACCTGAACAAGGTACCGACTCTGATCCGCCTAGATGCTTACATATTTAGTTATGGACGTAGGAAGTTTCTCCTATAATAATAATATAATTTCTCCAATAATTTTTCAAAGCTCGCAAGCCAATTTTTAAGCTGGTAATTTGATCACTACTTTTGGACCAGGACAACATCTTTTATTTAGAAGGCTGGACGGGGAGAACCATTGACCATTGCCCTTAGACACCCTGAAGTTATAAGAGCGTGCATAGGAGAGCGGAAAAATGCTATCGTTATCTTGTGCAAAAATACCATTGACTTTAGTCTTAACAAATAGCAAAATTAACAAAGCCGTCTTCTAGAAATGCTAGAAAGTTTTGCGATTTCACGATTCTCGATCTGTTCTTCGTTTTTTCGATCTGTCAACAGAGTTGCTCACCAAAATCTTCAGCTTTAATCCATTGCAGACCAGCTCAAGCTTGAGCACCTACACCTGTAGCCTTTACTGATTTTATCTCGCACCTAGAATCCTTATTTTCCAGAAAATTAATATTTGATCTAGAATGCTTTATTGAGTTCATTGTACTATGAATGCGAGCAGTTTCTCATTTTGAAATAACAAGAAATCAAAAGGATAAGTCAAAAATTTAAACAACCGCTCCAAAAAGTCAATTGGCGGAGGAAGTAAAGATGTCAACGGTTTTGGCTTAAACGGAATCAGAAATCATCTGCCCATTTGCGAGAAATTAAACAGAAAGAATGTAAATGTGAACTGTAAGACTTTGTCAAGTCATATTTTCTCTTTCCACAAACAAGACAAGTCAAAGAAGATAAAAGCCGTGAATAAATGGAGAAAAACAGAACAAATTCAGACAAGGCTGTCATACTGGTTCCATCTCTATTTATTTGAGTACGCTTTCTGAAGCGGGTTTCTTTCGATGTAAACTCACTTGTAATGATAAAAAACTAAATAAAAGTACCGGGCCGGTACCGGTACTGGTACCGATACCCGGCTTGAAATTTGCAAGAAACTGTAGATAAACATAACGCTATTTAACCATTTATACCAGTCTTTGACGTCATTTTGGCTCAAACGGAGCTGATAAATGATCTAAGAATATAAAAACTTATAAAGCTACAAATATAAAAGCGAGTATTCACTGCACCTATTGCTTTTTGTCTTACTTTTCTATTGTGGCTTCGATTTCATATTATTTTCCTTCTCTATCCTTTTTCGGCATCACTGGTGTTACTCAAACATATTCCGAAATAATGTGGTTCCTTTATTCTGAATACTGGGCGTACAAGCAGCTAATGAAAGAATTTGTGTCGTTTGCTGAACGAAGCAAAGCTTTTTGCATAATTTAATTTTTGTATAATATTGTATTTTTTGTATAAAATAATAATTAATATTGTAATAATTTATTATAAACTACATTATTACCTTCTGCTGTGGTGTGTTACTAATATTATTATTATTATTATTATTATTATTATTATTATTATTTTTATTATTAATAAAAATATTTATTATCATTATTATTATTGTTATTATTAATAATAATATTTATTATTATTATTATTATTATTATTATTATTATTATTATTATTATTATTATTATTATTATTATTTTTATTATTAATAAAAATATTTATTATCATTATTATTATTGTTATTATTAATAATAATATTTATTATTATTATTATTATTATTATTATTATTATTATTATTATTATTATTATTATTATTATTATTATTATTATTTCAATACCGTTGAGTTTGAAATTATCAATTTCATTTTGGAATACAAATTTTTTATTTTCCAAAGTTTATCAGCCAATTTGAACAAAAGCAGTTTGACACGAAAATTTGATACGGATTTCAGACATTCGGGTCACAGGTGGAGAATTTCAAGTTTTGCTGCTTGCGAAACAAACGCGGAGTTATCATTTCATTAAAATCCTTGGTTTTTCAGATAATCTTGTAAATTTTTCAAATTTATTATAAATAGGTACTCATTTATTTTTCTAAAGCAGGCGAGTCAGGAAGCGAACAGCAAGTGGTCGTGCCTTCGGTTTTGTGGCGTAAACCCAAATTTCTTGTTTTGTTCGCCATTCTGGCCGTGTTGTTTTGCTATCCGCGCATCGCGTTCGTGATAAAGGATAATCGAATTTTTTGGCAAACTGCCACGCTTTGTCCGCCCGCCATCGCTCTCCTATTCGCCTGCGCCTTTTGCACCATTCCCAAGGACTTTCGGTCGGTGAGCCGGAAATTGTTACTTAACGCATTGAACGCGCCATGGATAAAAAGAACGCTTTGTAATAAGGCTGAAGCGTGAAAACTACGGTCTGTTTTTGACTTTAAACCGCGGTTGCTTAAGTTGCTGTGCTCTTTTGTCTCGATTAATAGCGCTTAGCGCGTTAACGCGTACCTATAATATATTCGGGTACCCCTTACACCTGAGGCTCTCCTACAGCAGCACTGGAACACTTCTATATTGTCCGGTTTTCGAAAGATAGATAATAAAAAATCCGCATATTGTCTTTTTGTTTTTTGTTTACACTCAATAGCCACCATAGATGGGCAGCACCAAAATTCTATGGGGAGTGCAAGATTTTCCAAAGTTCATAAAATGGTCTAAAAAATAGTGGTATGGCGGAAAAACACCATTTTTTAACGTTTCTCATCGAGCACTATCCCTTGACATCGAAAAATTGCGGAAAAACGTATAAAAAATTTCAAAAATAGAATCCTAAGGTGGGCATTTTTGTTTCTGTGGAGGTATTCGAACTTCTGTGAATTCATACCCCCACGCCCATGTGTGATAGCCACCCCGTGATGAGCGATTAAAGTTTTACGGTAACGTTATTAACATAGTTTTTTAAAATTTTGACGGCGCCCACGACTTTCCTAGCTCAGTTTTGCATTCTGTTTAATCTAGTTTTTTTGTTTTAATGTAGACAATTGATTAAGCTCAATGAGCACTTTCTTTTTTAATGGCTTATTTCCAAAGTTGCAGTGTAAAGAGTGTAAAGAATCTGAGGATGAAAAAACACATGTCAGGCCTCTTTTATGTCTAACAACAACTCCGGTTATGAGTCCCAAGGAGATTTTTTTGCCCGAAATGTACTACGGCTTAAGGGCTACTTTCGGCTTACCAGTAAACTTTTGCACACTTAATAAGAAGATAGATATGGGTGTTTAAACTTTACACTGTTATGGATAATGTAAAAAAACAGGTTTTGTCTAAGATTTCTTCGCTAACTTCTCCGATTATAAACCGGGACAAGTTGACACTGAAAACCTAACTTTAGCTCTAGAGCGTTGCGGAAGCTTAATTATTTTTTCAAAATGTTCTCTGTAACGTCAGGATTTCGAATCTGAGTGTAAGTGTTCTTTACACCCAGTACTTGCGTAAAGTCTTCGCTGAAAACATTTGATCTGTTCAAATAAGGTAAGGTTGTCTTGTTTAAAAAAGATACTACTGATGTTGAGAACAATATTGTTCTCCGCGTTCTTGGACTGCTGTCACAATTATGGCATCTTACTGTGCTCACTGACCGATTTACTCAAATCATGCTAATTGAAGTAGGGTACTAGCAATGAAAAATGCTCCGATGGAAGAAAAAGGACGAATGTACTTGGAATAAGGCACCATCAAGGACAGAAAAGGAGGTGACTAGGGAGAAGTTACCTATGTATTCGTGTGAAAGTTGTAAGAATCTACTAAAAAATTTTCGCTAGAAATGCAAAAAAATCGAAGTATATTCTGCGGCTTCGGGAGAAAGCGTGCCTTCACAAAACATTCTTCACAGGCTTAGGAGATTATGAGGAAGCTGATGTGTTTTAATAGCCGATTTCACGTCGTTTTCAAACAATTTGAGAATTTTAGTAAATTTATACGTATAACTTTTGATCCACTGGTAATTCTTAGTAAAATAAATACAATAAATGATCACAATTCATTCAGCTTGCTCAAAAATTAGTCCATGTTTCATGTAATAACATGCCTACAATGTGACAGTCGGTTAAATCTGATGAACCTGCCCACCATCGAATAACTCATTTCAGTGAAGTGAGTTTTTTTAGATGAACTCAAGAACCACTACATAAATGGATTTTTATGAAATTAAGTGTTTGAGATGGATAATTTTAGAATGGAACTATTTTGCTAAAAAAGTATAGCTAGCTCATGTATACAGTATGCCAGGGTCGAAAAAGTGCTCAAACTTTGCTTGGTCATTACAGTATACAGGTTACGTTTCATATTCTCAAAATAGCAAAATAGTTAGATATTTTTGTGCTCTAAATTTCATCCTCTTTTTGTTTTTCGTAAAGCTGAATAGTTTGTCCTGCAATTACAGTAATTCGTCTTTTTTCGCTTACTGCAGCCTTAAAAAAATTTACTAAAAAGCTCTTGAATAAATGAAACAGAAATCGTCAATGGCTTCATAAATCAATTATGACAAGCACACCGTCTTGTTCATTGCTGCCCGAAGCCATTGCGTGCTATGCTATAAGCGTAAGAATGCACATGATGTCGTTTTTTGATTCGTGATGGTTTCTTTTCTCGTAATAAGCTGTTAATGTTATTTACTTTTACGTCGCAGGTGCAACTCCCTTCTGCAGGCCGCAGAATTTATATACTTCGATTTTTTGCGTTTTTAGCGGAAGTCTAATTTTTAATAGATTTTTGCAACTCTCGGAGGCATATGTACATAAATAGCTTTTCCATAGTCTCCTGCTTTTATGTCCGTAATAATGCGTAATTACAAGTATATTCATCCTTTTTGTTCCATCGGAGCATTTTTCATTGCTAGTCTTAGATATACATATTTTTATGTAAAGTTGACTGTGATACGCAAAACATCTGAACGTTGTACGTAGGAGCATCATTGAGCTTTATAAACCTATGTACATACATAATTCTTGAAATTTCACTTACAAATAGTAATTTTCCGGCAAATTGTGTTCATTTTTGTTCTGATAGAACTGCACTACGTATATGAGGCCTGCAACTTGTTTTTGAATACAAGTACACACAATAGAAAAATATGTAGCTAAAAGCCATTTTGAAGGAAACAACTAAAAATAATGAATCAAACGCTGCAATGAAAAGGCAAACCTCTGCGTTTTTACTCGTAATTATAATTTTATGCGTCTTTCGATACCGTTGACCTGTTTTATCATATTTTTGGTAATCACATTTATGTACATATGTGTGTAGTACATACTTGTCTATTTGCATATTAAGTCCGTGAATAATAAAATTGTTTACTGATTTTTTTAAAATTAACCCTCGCATTCCCGTGCTTTTTGAAGTCAAAGGTTCCCCATGCTAGGACGCCTTCCTAGCCTGTTTAAAATGTACTTAGTCTCACTCAAAATAGCAAATATTAGTATCATTTTGTGCAGTTTTTATGTTCTTTCCGAATATGTTTATCATTTTTTGCTTAAGTAACTTTGTAAGAAGTTATAACTAAAAAACCGCTACCATACTTAAGCATAGGCATGAGGTGGACATGCATAAAATAAATACAAATAGTATATTTTAGTTGACTAAAATATTATTTTAGGACTGTAGTAGCTGATTAAAAAGCAGAAGCCCACCAATCTTGTACTAATCATTGGCCAAAACTTTTTTTGCAATTTAAGTTTTTACGTGATAATCATGAAAATATGCTAATTTTTTAGGATGTATAATTTTATTTACTAGCTTGAATATTTCAAATGATGTAACTAGGTCTAAAATGAGGCTAGACAAAGTTTTGTAGTCATACAAAACATACAATGAAATAAATCGCAAAAAAGTGATTGGCTAGGACGCCGTCCTAGTTCACGGGAACGCGAGGGTTAATGAAACAATCAACGGATAGATACGTAATGTATCTATTACATTTGTGCATCTACCTATCTAATAATTTAATGAGATAGACACAAAAATTGATAGAATTCCAGTCCTTTAAGGACATTCCGCTTTAGTTTTCTGAAATTACAAGAAAACTAACGTATACGTGTAATTGAGAAGTCTAAAAACTGGGCAGATACGAAGACACGCCACTGGACAGCGTTCGGTCGCTCGCGCGAGCCGAACCAGTGCTCCATTACCCAAAGGATCGCGCCGTTTGATCCGGCGATGAACCGTCATCTCGACGGGTTAAAGCGCAAGGCGCAAAAGCTATAAATAGCACATCCGAACAGCGAAACGAGCTGACGGGAAAACACAACCGAACAGCGAAAACATGCTGACGGGAAAGCTACAGCAGCGCATCACTTCGATGAGTGTATATGTGCACCGCACTTACATCAGGCGGAGTTACAACCATATGTGGGCAGCAAGAAAAATTCTGGGGGGTGTGTGCAAGATTCTTCAAAGGTCAAAAAATGGCCTTAAAAATGGTGGTGGTATGGCGTAAAATAACCATTTTTCGACGTTTCTCATCAAGCACTATCCCTTGGCATCAAAAAATTGCGAAAAAATGAAAAAAATTTCAAAAATTGAATTCTGCGGGGCTATTTTGATTTCTGGGGGGTGGGGTTATATGGTTTCTCGGGGGGAGGGGTGCATATCCCCACGCCCAGGTATGATTACAACACTGCACTTTCCCAACAAAATATGTGGACAGCATTCTCTTATTTATTACAAAATTGAAGAAAGCCGATTTTTTTCAAAACGGAAAATAGTCCTAATATCCTCACAAAACTTGCGTTGCGATTTGATCTTAAATTTAATCAACACGAATTAGGCCACAAAAGTGACACCAATTGATGTCGCCCAAAAAGGTAAGAAAGGTCCACTTCAATGCATTATGTGAAATATCGCTCCTACCTCAAGGCACGTAGCTGGCCCTCCTATTTTGGAGGGACCAACACCAATTTTGGGGGCCTGAGCCAAAAATAGCACAAAATAACGTGTAAAAGTCCTATTTTTCCGAATTTTAGGGGGTCCGGCCGGACACCCCCAGTCCCCCCACAGCTACGTGCCCGCCTACCTTAGGACTTCAAATCAAATTACAAGGCCTAATCGGCTTGGGGCCAAAGAACTTTGCAGAATTGTTAGGCACCTACTACGAATATTAGCTAAGTCTATACTGAAATCTCTAACGCGCATCGTTTTAGAGAACAATGTAAAAAGGGCTACCATTTGGCATAAAATGGACAATGTAATACCGAATTTCTCCAAAAATAATGTTTCGCATTACTTTATATCAGCGATATCAAATAGCTTTAAGATTCGCATTTCGAAAATAATGCGGCGGCTGATTTCGAACCTAACTTTACAGTTCATGCTAATTTAGTGTATATGCGGGTTTAAAAAGTTGGACGCGTTTACTCCAGCTTGAAAACAATAGGAATAAAATATAATCAGCAGACACTGCCATTATTCAATGTCTTTGTGAATTGTTCGACGAGCGTGTTCTTCATTGCTGGATAGAGCCGGTAACAGCAGTTTGTCAAAATTTTCACAATCTGCCAATTAAAAAAACTTGTAGGATGAAACAAGCCATAATTAATACAGTAAACTAAAGTGTAAACTAAGATCAAATGACGTAAGTAGTCCAAAGCTTTGAAGTACAACATCAATAGACGAGCGAATGAATGATACTGTACCTACTAATCAATGTCACTTAGCCAATTAAGTCGGCGTACTTTACGCATTGTTTTGCTTTAATCATTGTTAACCGAGTGTAAACTATCCAAATCGACAAAGTTTACAACGGCAACATATAAAATTCACGAACTAGCAGGTCGCTACTTTGTAAAATGTGGCGTATTTGAAATAATAAAAATATATTTTTGTTTACAATGCAGTAATTACTGTATTTATTCATGGACTTAAGTTAAACTTATGCTTTCGTTTACCCGTGGTAAACTTCCTGGATCCGAATCACCGACTTGATGAACTAGGTTGATCTGATTCAAGCTCGGCATCAAAGCTACAGTAACCTGATAAGCATTTCTTTGCTCTTCCGTAGAACAAGGATCGTACAGTAACAAATCATCGCTTGCGATCTGAAACAGTATTATTTTACACTTTCACTTTAAACTTTAGAAATATGAAGAATTTAAACGTTACACTTTACACCAGTAGCACAATGGTTAAAGAATTAAGGCAAAATAAACGCATGCTTGCATATTTCAGAAGAAATCTGTCAAAACCTAATATTTACTATAGAATAATAAGAAATGGTAAAAAATGATAATAATATAGAAATATTGATAAATAATTTACGCCCGAAGCAGCTAAAACGGTCTCGTACAATTCAATGCCAGCGTCACAAAGGGCTAGAGTACAGCACATGATGGCGGCGGATAAAACTGAAAATAGACAGTGTAAACAAGAGTGTAAACAAAGGACTATAGTTCACAAAAATTGAAAAAAATGAAAAAATGATTATCGAATAAATGATAAAATAAAAATAAATTATGAATGATGAAAAATAAAAGATATAACTGAAAATGACAGTGTAAACAAGAGTGTAAATAAGTATTAAATAACATAAGTTTCGACAGGCCAATAAAAACGTAAATGAAATTTTGAAACGATCGCAAAGATTTAAGCTTTACGATAAAATCTCATTCTTGGAATAAATTACAATTATTTCAAAAAAATTTATTAATTTTATTTAATAAATTTTTTGAAATAAATATTAACGTATTTCTTATTAATTTAACTTATTTAATGATATCCAAAATCAGAAAAATCATCAGGGCATTGGACAGGTGTCAAATGCGCAAATTACAAATCGGAAATTCGAGTTAATGATTTTAAATAGATTTAAAAGTGGAGAAATATCGTATATCCAAATTCTATTTTGATAAAATTTAAAATTTATCGAGAAAAAATTTTTATTTAAAAAAATTTTAGAATTTTTTTAGAAAAATCGAAATCGAATATCTTTTGTCTGAATCGCTCGAGAAAATCAAAAATTATTAATCTAGGCAACTCATTAGAAGCTCAAAAATAAATCGTTGCATGCAAGCTTAATAAGTTCAAAAATTTGTAATGCGAGTAAACAATGAAACATACAACGAGATCTGATTCAGAAATTCAAAAATGTATTTAAAGAATGCAGAGATAAAAAAATTAAAAAAGTAATTTGCTGATTTTAACGAAATATATGTAACGGTATGCACTGCATGAATAAATAAGGGAGATTTTGAAAAATACATCAGCAGAACAGTTTATGTATTGACATTGTATACAGGTGCGCGATGCCACTATGACCACCTTTTTTCTTATATGTTTATCACGCAGTGCGAATTTTGTGTCGTTTGAATTACTTGCACATCTTTCAAAGGTCTCCCTAAGCTGGTTCTGAAGATATGGCATAAAACATGATTAACCTTCTTTTACGTAAAACGAAACACTGTAGCCTGAAATATTTCTGTCGAATTTAAAGCACAAATTCATTAAAAAATAAATCAATAGGTAGTTAAATAAATATACAAAACTCTGTATAAAATAAGCAGAAAAATAGAAAAATAACCTGATTTAATTAGTCCGAACAAACTTACCGCATCCGTCGTCTTCTAGCACTTTAAAATAGGCGTTTATTCGGGATTTTGGATATTTTTCCTGGAAAAAAAATTAAATCGGAAACATTAGTTAAATTATTTGGAATCGAAAATTGAAATTAAATTAAGCGTTGTTGCTCAATAAAAACCAATGGAAAAATTACAAATCGATCAAATTATGCATTTAAAATTCAAATTGTCAAAAAATCGATCACTTTTAGGAGAAACTGTTTCTTCCTAATTTCGACTCCAAGTAAGCCTACATACTTTATAAAATTAAATAATCATTATATCATAAATAAGTTCAGCCGAAATTCAAATTTGCCTGGCGAATTTTGGGGTTCTAAAATATGCTATTTTTCTTAAATAGCCAATTTAATTATTATTTATTTGATTACAAACTTATCGGCACGAAAGCTCACGAAACGAATGGCGGGTGAGAATGCTTGGTTGAGAGCCCGGCCCAGGCTCAGCTCCTGGTCCGTTTCGGGGTGTCTAGGATTTCGTTTGATGCGAGTTTCTTGTGGCGAATGGGGCGAAGGATAATTTGGCCGAAAAGACCCCTTTTAAATCAAAATCCGGTGGGATGTACTCGGCGCTGGCCTTATCGATTTCTTGGGGTCCGTGGCTATGATGAACAAAACGTTCGGAATAAACCTACAACGCTTGAATTGCGAGAAGCGGGGGCCATGCCAGGAAGTATAAACAGGCCCATCTGGCATACGCGCAAGGTCCCACCATAGAATGGCAGCAGCCAAATTTTGGGAGCGGGTGATGGGGCAAAATTGTACGAAAAATAGAACCAAAGCTGAGGGTCTATAGATTTGGAGGTCCGAGGGGGTACAGACCACATGTTGATGTGCACATGTGGATGTGGGGGAGGGGGTTAGAGGGGGTGTGCACCCCCAGAAACCAAAATCACCCAGGATTTAATTTTTTGAAATTTATTTAGTTTTTTTTCGCA
Source organism: Mermis nigrescens (assembly GCA_036768485.1). Lineage (NCBI taxonomy): Eukaryota > Metazoa > Nematoda > Enoplea > Mermithida > Mermithidae > Mermis > Mermis nigrescens. Next base: position 2,071,426 of record JAVLUZ010000228.1, read on the forward strand.
ATTTTTTGATGCCAATGGATAGTGCTCGATTAGAAACGTTGAAAAATGGTGTTTTTAGCCATACCACCATACGTGGGCGTGGGGGTATGCTCCCGCCAGAATTCAATTTATGAAATTTTTTTGTTTTTTTTCGCAATTTTTTGATGCCAAAGGATAGTGCTCGATGAAAAACGTTGAAAAATGGTGTTTTTCGCCATATCACCATTATTAAGGCCATTTGTGGACTTTTGAAAGAATTTCGGACCCCCAGAACTTTGGTGGCGCCCATTTATCATGCCACTTTAAGACGATTTTTTATACTTAAAAAATCTTGCACCCCTCCCCCAGAATTTCGAGCTGCCCATGTATGATCCAGACCCTCAGACCCCCATGCCAACGTGCAGGGGCGTAAGTAACCTAATAAAGATTTGAATTCAAGCGGGGCCGAATTTTCAGTCCTATATCTCCGAAACCAGGCCCGTATCCAGGATTCAGCCAAGGGGGGGGGGTGGGGCGAACCCAACATAAATTGGCCTATATCTCGAAAAATTCGTCCGTATAGCTCGCACAAGCCACATTTTTCGACGTTTTTTGACATGCTCTATCCATTAAGATCATAAAATGCAAACTTTTCCGAAAAAAATTTTTTCTTACTCAAAATGCTATAAAAAGTGAAAAAGTGTCGTTATTTGGTCGCTCTTCAGCCAAAATTATGGACTCAAAAATTTACCGATTCTACGTCAAAGACAGGCAATTTTTCCGTTTTTCCGTGCATTATCTTACCTTTCAAAATCTTGTTCCGGTTGCGTCGAGGTAGGGGGCGTCCGCTCCCTAAATATGAACCTGTCCACAGCAATTAGGAGATACACGAAAATATTAGCATTTTTGAGCGTTTCTCGACAAGATCTATACCATGGTTAAGAACACATTTTAAAAAATCGAAACTTTTTCTGCTTGATTTCAAATTCGGATATGCGAGTATAAGGAAATCTATCGTTGCTACTGAACTAATCTCTCAATATCACATTCAAGCTTGGCTCCAAAAAAATTTCGCAGAAAATAATAAATCAACGCCAAGCGCTGAAAAATTTTGAAATATTCATTATCTTAAAATCGAGTCTGGGCTCCTAAGGTAAGACGTATATATAATAGGAAATAACAAATACGGCGCGAAGCGCCGGAATATTTTGAGTTTAGCAGCTGGAATTTGTGCAAAAAGAATTTTGGCTGACTTTTACTAGATTTCTAGAATTTTTAATTTTTCTTCCGCAGATACTGTGAAAAAAAACAATTTTCTATTTTGGATCCCTCTCCCGCCCCCTCCCGGCTGGTTACTTCCCTGCCCACGTGTGATCGGAAGGGGAGAGTAAAATTCTAGAATCAGAAACAGCAAATTTACTCTCCTTGCTGATTTAGCTAGCTACCTAAACGGTAAAAAAGGTCAAAATAGGCTAAATAAAATGTTTCTATGCGGTAAGATCGCGTTTCTAGCATTTTTGGTCATTTTGACACACTACGGCAGTTTTGACCACAAAAAATAGAAATCTCGTCAAATCTAGCCGAAAACATCGATTTTACATTATTTAAATACGAGTAAAAGCGTAAATGCAAAAAAGAAATTCCTCAAGAAAAAACGACGAAAAATTCCGGCGTTAAATGCAAAAATGACATTATCAGCGATTTGGACCTCAAATACTCAATCACCCGTCTGAGTCCTCAGTGAGTAACACGTCCCCCCTCCTCTACGTGCACGTATGCCATCAAACCAGTCAAATTATTGAAGACAGTCTTTGGAAGGATAATAAAGCATCACATTTTTGATTAAAAGCAGCAAAAAACACCTCCAGAAGGCAAATAAAAGCATTTTGGCCTAAAATATATAAAATAAGAATGTTATTGTTAGCGGATGGCTGAATTAGGTGGGGGCTCAGCATGGTATATTGAGGGGCGTGTTAGATTGACTGAAGGGGCCAGTCAGAGAGCTTTTTTAGGCTCAAATAGGCATAAATATTGTATAGCGTAAAGATATCCTTTTCATTGCAGTTTGAGATCTCCTAGTTTTCAAGCGTTTTTGCGAAGAAGTTATAATTCTTTCAAGTTCTGACCTTAATTTTGCCTCATTTTTGCCACAAAAGGTTCCCTTCTGTCCTTGAAAGTCTAGCTGTAAGCTAGACCCTGAACCACCACGTCCATCGATATCACCCCGGCCATTTTCGGCAAAAACTTAAATTTGCAGGCGTTTTTGCCAAAAAACCTAAAAAGAGATAAGGTTCCTCTACCTAGTTGGAAGAGCCGAACAGGTATTATTAAAATTTCAAGCGATTACACGCAAGCGGCTAAATGTGATCGGGTGCTGTCGATAAATTTTGGCAAAAAAATAAATGTTTTCCGCGGCAATTTTGACATTAATCGGCATTTTTAAACATCGTGCAAAAAAGTTTAAAAGAAAAACGAAATTTAGGGTGAGGAAAGCCCATTTTCCAGAAAAGGTGAATGATTTAATTTTTGGCCAAAAATACAAGAGGGCACCGAGAAGGAGGCTTAAAATGGTCAGCTATAGCCAAAAAGTCGGGAAGAGTCTGAAATCTCAATGATGAAATGGTGCAAATTTTCGAACCTCCCGCTTCCGTAGAAAAAAATACGATCGTCAAAAATAAATTTATTGATTCAACAACTGATCGATATTCGGCTTTGATCAGCTGAGTCTTATTTTCCCGATTTATCTATATATCATGTGTAACTTTTAATGAATGCATTTAGACACTGATTTATTTAAATACAATCGCCAATCAAGGACATTAGATTTTTTAGGCATATATTTATTAATTCATTTCGTTTTGTCGTTTATTTTACAATTTTAATAGAACAAAGGCAATAATCGAAATCAACAAAATGCCAAGCTATTAATTAGACAAGAGCATACATGATGTTGGGGGGTTGGGGGGTTTCACCCCCGCAGAATCATTTTTCACCCCCCCCCCCGCAAAAAATTTTTCACCCCCCCAGAATTGGCGATTTTTCAAAAGTTTCCTAAACTTACCCTGAAAATTGGTCTTTTTAAGGGTTTTTGGCTATCTATTTGCTCAAAATCGCCAAAGTTTGGGCGCTTCGCGCCATATTTTCATGTTTTAGGCGATATATTGGTCAATTTATTCGACTTTTTTCGAAATTTTTTCATGATTTCATGCTCTAGAAGGATAGAGTATCGTCAGAAACGCCAAAAAACGATGTTTTGTAACGCGTACCGGCCATTTTTGGGCCCAAAAAGGCAGCACTTCAGGTTTTCACCCCCCAGAATTCCCACACTGTGCATGTATGGACAAGAGTACAAAAAGTCTGATCCGAGAAAATTAGATTTCGAACGAAATCGAATCAAACGCAAGTATGGTTTCAACATCTGCTTTAATACGACGAGGCGTAAACAAATGGAATGTAAACAAAACAAGCGGTTTAAACGTGTTGCGGGAAGTACTTCATAAAAGTTTACATCTATATATATATTTATTAGGTGCAAGTTTTACAAGCACTCCAGTGAAATGGAATGAAAATCACTCTTCATGCTCTTTAAATTATTTGGGACTTTACACCGTACATAATCTTGAAGGAGTTTCAACGCCCCTCCAGAAAAATTTGCATACCTCCTACAAAATTTTTCTCACCCCCAGAATTAGCGATTTTTCAAAAGTTTCCAAAAATCTTTCAAAATCAGTAGAAGTGTTTTTTAAGTGTTTTCAGCTATCTATTTGCCCATGATTGTCAAACTTTCGGCGCCTCGCGCCATATCCTCATATTTTGACCTATGCATATATTGTTGAATTGGCTAGACTTTTTAATTTTTTTCAAGTTTTTTAATGTTTTCATGCTCTAGAAAGATAGAGCATCGTCAGTAGCGAATCTAGGATTTTCCTAAGAAGGGCGGCATCCCAACTTTCCCAAAAAACGATCAAAAATAGGTCCGAAAATTTACCCTTAACGCGCGAAAGAGCGTTTTTTCGGTGTTTTACATTGTATACTTTTACATAAAATCACTTTTGACGCAATATGTTTTCAGAAATTATTGTAATTTTCGACAATTTTGTGCGAAAAAATCATTAAATTTCTTTTACTTTTACAAAAATCTAGCGCGTAGCGCCGGAAAATTTGTGAAATTCAGGCGGATAGACGTCTAGAAGCATGACTTCTTGATTTCCTGTATTTATAGAATTTGATCCGAAACATCGAAATTTTCAATTAAAAATAAAAGAAAACTATGCAAAAATAGCTATTTCTCCTGTTAAAATTGTTTTAAAACCTACATGAACAGAAAATGGCTTCCAGGTCGCCAAGAAAGTGAGTAAATGTCATTAATAGATATCATACGGCGCGTAGCGCCGAGAAAAATTCGAGAAATTATGGTCACTGACGCCAAAAATCATTGCAAATTGCATATCCATTCTGTATCACGCAAAATATTTTTGGCCAATGAGGCGGCGGCCGCCCCCTCCCCCTTAAATCCGGGCCTGAGCATCGTCAGAAACGCCAAAAAACGATGTTTTTGACACCTATCCACCATTTTTGGGCCCAAAAAAGGCACTTTAAAATTTCGCACACCTCCCTCCAAGAATTCCCATACTGTTACATGTCTGCTTTACCCCCACCTTACACCCACATTTACAATTAATGACATTAAACATCGGCTTACACTGTGCACAAAATTTTCGTTTCGCCCAATTCGACGTAAGCCGAGCCGTCGGCGTCTCCGACTGCGCTTAGTTTCATGACTGAAACATCGAAAATTTTTATTATTCGCATGTCTATAATTTTCACTGAAATTTCCTGAATTCATAGATTGCACGAAAATTTGAATAAATTCAACAGAATGTCATACTCTAATTTTAATATTCCTAATTTAATAATAATTATTTTACGTTTTTATAAGAAGAGTTTAGGTACGTTTTTACCATTTTTGGTCATTTAAAGCCCCTTCTTGAAGATGGCCAACTACCTGCCCAAATTTTGAGCCGTTACATGTCTACTTTAAATAGGTAGTAAAAAGTAACAGAAATTATAAAAGGTAAAACGGACCGAGACGCCCATTTTATTAGGCTGACCCCTCCATTCCTGAAATTAAATATTTATTCTCTTCATCTACAATTTTAGAACAATGCTGCTTTTTAGACTGCTTCAGCATTTAAAACTTTTCACGAAAAAATAAAAATAGTAACTTTACATTTAACGTCAAAAAGAGAGGGCTTACTTTTGTACAAAAAAGAAAAATTGCTTGTTTTTAAATAAAATTAAATTAAAACTCAGCTCTATGGACTGATAATTCTCATTTACCATTAATAGAAAAAGAGAGAAGTTGCATAAATTATGAACTAATAATGCAATCATAAGCATTAAACACTTTTCATAAATTTGCAGAAAAATTATAAATACACGCCTTACACAATTTCCTATGTTGGTCCGGCTTTCTTCCCTCGGGCCTCGGCAACCAAACATTATCAGCGGCATTTGCTGAGTTACCTTCTTTAGAGTAAAATTCGGGAGGCACACTAATTATCTCTGTCATTTGTAAGCTGACAGTGTATTTAGGCAGCTTGTAAAATTTATATTTTCTTCGAATAATTTACGAGCCGTGTGATCGAGTAGGTACTTTTAAAACCAGTACTTTTTAATTTAATTATATGCTCCTTAGTCATTCCAAATAAATTTAAATTGAAGCTTAAACGTTGAAAGGGGCAAACACGAGCAGCGAGCGAATCCCGGAAGAATCTGGATGGAGCGAAGAAAATCGCTTGCCGAAAATCCAATTATGGGGGTCTGAAGTTGAAATTTCCGACCCCCTATTTTCAGTGAAAATTGCATTTCTCTGCCGTTTTTAGGTGGTTTTTCTGCCATTTTGGCTAAAAATTGAAGGTCATCCAACCTTTCGTCAAAAAATGGTCCGGAGCCCCATCCGGAATTTCGAGCCGTTACATGTATGCGTCTAACCATACATACACAGCATGGCCGATCTGGGAGAGGGGGTGGAGTCAGCCGGTCTGGGATCAAGAAGTGAGCTTCTTTGGGTAAAAATTACCTGAAAACTGGTATAAGCGCTAATACAGTGTTAAACTACATTATCACACAGTTTCCGGTCAATTCAAGGCACTTATGAAGAAAATTTTCAGTTTTCATCCATTTTGACCTTCATTTTGCCTCATTCCCCTAAACAATTACTCATTTTCATTCTGGGGGTCTAGACCCCCAAACACCCAGGCGTAAGTCTGGTAAAACCCCCCAAGCCCCCGCACGTCCAAGTTTATGGATGGGGCGCGTTATAATATGTACGTTTTTTGCATTTTCTCTCCTCCAAAGGCTGAGAAATTGAGTTTAAACTTGTAAAATTTATACAATTTTCGCCGAATCACATACTTTGTCTTGATTTATCACATTACCACAAGCTACATAAGTTATCCAAAAACGGAAAGCATGTCGAAAATTGTCTTCGAATCACATAAAATCGTTTACGAACGCATTTACATTTTTTATTTCAGCGATTCCTCCCGAACTCCTATAAGCGGGCTTGCTCGTTCGTCTGTAATGTTTCTCGATAGAATAAACCTCGTTTTGAATAAAAGTATGATGTAACTACAAGTTCCAGAATGGTAACTCACAGTGGCGGATTCAGGATTTTACTAAGGGGGGCCGCACCCCTAAAGGGGAGCGGAACCCTAATTGGGCGGAAAAATTAGCCGTTTTAACCCGAAAATCGCTAAAAATCGCTCAAAAAATCCATAATTTTGCGCACTATTTTGAGCCAATGGGAGGGGGCGGCCGCCCCCCCTAAATCCGCCCCTGATAAGTCAGCATGTTTGGGTCTTACGAAACCCTTGTTTTATTTTATCTTACGTTACATTCACCACAAGGTGCTTAGCGATCGTACTACCAGTTAGAATCTTATCCATGTTTAACGTAAGTAAGCAGGACCCAGACCAGATCGGGTCCAAGGCTGAAAACCCGGACCCATAATTTTTATTTCCCAAGACCCGGACCCACACTGAAATTTTAATTCGCTAAAACCCGGACATGGACCCGAAAAATTGAAAAGCTTGGAACCGGTCCATCCCTATTATGTATAATGAATAATACTTGAAAGCGTCAAATAATGCTGTAATAGCAGCATAGCTAAGAGAATCCAAATAAAAAGTAGACACGCTTAGGAATAAATTTTTATTTATTAGACAACAATTCATAATATAAATAAGCAGCGAGCGTACAAACAGTAATTTATTAAAAAAGTAACACTAAAAAAGTGTAAGATACCTATGTACAATGCGCTGAAAACGTGGGAAATTAAAAACTGCGAACTTAGAACAGATTTAGGCAAATCAGCTTAGCAAGACCGGCCGGATACATAAACAACCGAAAAAATTTATGTACGTTTAACTGAATTCCCAAATCTTCGACCGCTACAGTAAGAATTCCCAATCCACAAACCAGTCAAATAACGTATGTTTAACGACTGCTGCGAAATATCTACAGTGTGAGGCGGAAAAATATACATCATTTTTTTGGCACCTTTTATGAAAAAAGAAACAAAAGCAAACAAGGCACATGCAGTCTGATAGAGAATTCAATTCAGAACAAAATGACTACTAAATTTCACAAAATACAGCGATAACAGTTTCACAAGAAGTCATTTTCGCAATGTCCCCCTGATGCTGGAGCAACAAAACGCAGTCGCACACGAAACTCATCTATAGCTGCATTTTTGCTTTCTGAGACTGCCTGCGGCAACAAAATGTTGTGCGTCGTTTTAACGTGTTGAGGTCCGCAATCGGGTTTCGTAAACCCTTTGCTGCAACCCACCCCAGACGTATGTAATAATAATAACAATATGTAATAATAATATTATAATATGTAATAATAATATAATAAAATAATAATAATAATAATAATAATAATAATAATAATAATAATAATAATAAGCATAATAATCCATAATCCAGATTTTTCCGCATCCGCACTAGTGTAGTTTTTAAGGTATGAGTTACCTGGCTCCATCTTGTGGTACGCAGTCCTTTTCAGGATACAGTTTTTCCATAAACCTTAACGTATTAAAACGACCCATAAAACTTTGTTGACGCAAACTGCCATAGAAAAGCATAAATGCAGCCATAGATGAGTTTCGTACATGATGGCGCTTTGCTGCTCTAGCTTCAGAAGGACTTTGCGAAAAATACTCCTTGTAAAACTGTTGACCGTGCATTTTGCGAAATTTAGCAGCCATTTTGTCATGAATTCAATTCTTCAACAGACTTTATGTGTCTTGTTTGCCTTTGTTTCCTTTTGCATTAAAGGTTTCAAACATAATGATGTACAGCGCCACATTTGTATACCTCATTATGTACTTTGTTCATTTATCTATCGCAATTTGCGCGCCGAAAATCCATTTTGGCCGTGAGCCAAAAATCGAACTGCCCACCCTAACGTTCGTGCTGCCCATTGCTACGGCGGTTTCGTAGTCGGACGACATGCCCATGCTTAGCTCGGCGTCGTTTATCGGTCGACCGGTCGATTGACTCCATTGGGACCTGACCCGGGCCAATACCCGAAAATCCTCATTTTCGGCACTGGCCGATAAACTTTGCTCCACCGACCCGATGGTCATAAATCCGGCGAAAACCAAAGACGGGCAAGAACGGTCGATGAACTGAGCCAAATTTGTAGCCTGATCCGGTCGAACGCCATTCTTTTGATCTTCGCCGCTCGTATTTACTTGCACGAAAACCTACCAATTGCGTGTCAATTAATACGATTAAGACTTCGATTTTGTCGAGTCCAATCAATTTCATATTCAAATGAAAATGAGCATATTTGGGCAAGGCATAAATGGCCAGAGGGGTTTGAATCCAAAAATGGTCATATAGTAAATTGTGATCATTGTTTTTGGACAGGGTCTGTTCGCACTAGTACTTATACGGTCCCCATATATAAGTCAACGTACATTCTACACATGTAAAATTTAGGGTACATAGGTACTATAATGCAGAACAGCAGCACTTTAAATGAGGTAAACTGAGTTTCTTGAGCCTTATCAATAAAGTTTAGCCGAGGGTTTCTAGCGATGAAAGATACAAAAGTTTTAAAGTTTATTTTTACAATTTTCAGTTAGACTTTCCGGCTTTTTTCGCAGTAAGCTCAAAATTGACCTGCAGCCAGCGAACAAACGGGTTCAAATCGAAAAGAACCGGGCCCGTGCTTAAAGTTGTTCGCCGAGCTCGGGCCCGGGCCTTATGTGTACTAGGTATTGGAACCAGTACATAAGTATATGTACATGATATTAGATGTATGCATATGTTTAAGAATATGGCAGATAGTTACATGTACGCAAGTGTAAAAGCATTTATTATTTATGCAAGCACTGAAGGAATTAGTATTGAATATTTGGCACTTAGCTTATCACGATCGATACCATTTTAAGATATTTCAGTCTTTACCAACAACATATTGGAATTCTTGTCACTTCACTAGACAAGACAAAAGTCAAAAAATGAAATCTAAAAAACTTGCCTCTTGCTAGCGTGAAGTCAATCATTTATTCACTAGCAAATAAAAATGCTCCGATGGAACAAAAAAGGTAAATATACTTGAATTTCTTCATTGCTAAGGATGTAAAAGGAGGGGATTAAGAAAAAAATTTCCCATATCCGCAGAAGCCATAGGAATGTGCTAAACAGTCAGACTTCCCTAAACAACGCAAAAATCGAAGTACATTCTACGGCCTATGCGCGTTTCTGCAGATTTTGTGTAGTAATTTCGATTATGATGACGAGTATTTTGATTACTTTATTTTGGAAAATTTAAAGAAAGTTTTGTGGTTTTTCAACAAAATTATTGAGTTGGCCATGTAAATGTAAAGTTTAATCTATTATCTTTTACTCCGGAGCATTGTGGAAGGTCAAGATTACATTAAATAAATAATACATTGATTATTTAATAGTCATGAAAGTGTCTTCAATGCACTTTTGCGAAACACTTAAATACGCTTTGTGACTACACCTCATTTTTCACAGGCCGCAGGATATACTTCGTTTTTTTCGTTGTTTATGGGGAAGTCTAACTGTTTAGCACATTCCTATGGCTTCTGCGCATATACGGAAATTTACACTAGTCCCCTCCTTTTACATCCTTAGCAATGAAGAAGTTCAAGTATATTTACCTTTTTCTGTTCCATTGGAGCATTTTTCTTTGCTAGTTCCCCTCTTTTATTAAATAATTCAGGCCATATATCCATAGGTGGGCAGCGCCGAAATTCTGAGGGGTGCAGGTAGCTGAAGAAATTTCGTTTTTAGTCTCAAATCCTTTACACTAAAACGATCAGAGATCGAGAAATATTGCGTTAAAAGAGAAAAAAATTACATCTTTGATATATTGTAACCCTCGTGCATTATAAAACCAATTGGACTGCACAGAAACCAAAATTCAGTTAGATAAGCTTTAGGATACGCTAACAGTAAAAAATTCGTTTGCTTTACACTTTCGTGCAACAACCATTGAGTATAAAGAAATTTTAAGGCCAGATTCGTGATCTACAACTGAGGCGCAACATTTAAAAAAACTTGGCCCTCCGCAAATCGTTTCATACCCAATGCTCTGGGCGGAAAAATGCTTCTCGGTGTAAACTTTACACTTGTGCTAATACCACAATATTGGGTGTATAGTTACAAAAGAAACTAGGATCTGCAACACTAAGGTCAGGGCACATTTTAAGCATAATAAGCATGTTCCACCTACTTAGCGGAGCAGCTGAAGAAATTTCGGTTTTCGTCTCGAACCCTTTACACTAAAACGATCAGAGATCGAGAAATATTGCGTTAAAAACGAAAAATTTTTTTACGTTTTTGATATATTGTAACCCTGTACATTATAAGACCAATCGGACTGCATAGAAATCAAAATTGACTTAAATAAGCTTTAGGATATGCTAACAGTAAAAAACCCGTATACTTTACACTTTTGTGCAACAACCATTGAGTGTAAAGAAATTTCAAGGTCAGATTCGTAATCTACAACTCAGGGGCGACATTCGAAAAAAATTGGCCCTCCGCAAATTGTTTGATACCCACTGAGCGGAAAAGTGCTTTTGGGTGTATAAAAACAAAATAAACTAGGATCTGTAACGCTAAGGTCAGGGCACATTTTAAGCATAATTAGCATGTTCGCCTACTTAGCGAAGTAGTTGGAGGAATTTTGTTTTTGGTCTCGAACCCTTTACACTAAAACGATCACAGATTAAGGAATATTGCGTTAAAAGAGAAAAAAATTCAGTTTTGAGATATTGCAACCCTCTACATTATAAAACTAATTGAACTGCACAGAAACCAAAATTGAGTTAGATAAGCTGAAGGACACGCAAAGAGTAAAAAACATGTATACTTTACACTTTTGTTTAACAACTATTAAGTGTAAAGAAATTTTAAGTTCAGATTCGCAATCTACAACTCGGGGGCAACATATAAAAAAATTGGATCTACGCAAATTATTTGATTTTTCGGTTAACACTTTACACACTCATTGCTAACTCGGTATTGAGTGTAAACAAAAAAAGACGGGCATCGAATGTCTTAAGTGATCGATATATTGCGCACAAGGAGAGTTCAGGCCATACAAGAGCATGGGGGTGAGATGGGGAGAGGGGTATTACCCCCCTGAGCTTTGAAAAACTGATAGCTATACAGCGATTTTGGCCAAAAAAACCATTGCTGCATAGCCTTTTCTGGGCTCAGAAAATTAGCTATACAGCCTTTCTGGGCTCCGAAAACTAGCTATATAGTCTTTTTTGAGCTCAGAAATGCTACTTAGTTGTCTTTTCTGAGTTTCAAAAGGATTTATAGCTATTTTCTCGACTTCAAAAAAGACATTAATAGCTATTTTATTCCAAAAAGGCTATATATCTGTTTGTGAGAGAGAGTTCATGCCATACAATAGCGTTTTTCTGCGACCAAAAAGACTTTTTTACGAAGTTTTTACGAAGCACATATGTAGCCATGTAGCAATTTTAGGTTTCTATCCCCCCCTATGAAAGTTTGACCTTGCGCACCTATGGTTCCGGCCACAAGGAAAATATTGAAAGAAGCTTCAAAAATTTACCTAAACGGTTTAAACTGATTCTAAGTATAAACGAGGTGAAAAACGAAGTAAATCTGACTGCAAATTTCTAACCTCATTCATTTTTCCCAATATTCTACCTAAAGGTCAGCACACGCAAATCTAGTGTTATTCTTTCTTTCTGTGTAGAAAATTCGCTGCTTTCTTCATTTTTACAGCGAAGAACATAAGAAGCAAATTAAGATCTTCACTTAAATAAGAAAATAAGTAATTAAGATGTTAAGATTAGAAACTAATTAAAAATCAAGCATTATATATTTTAAACTTTATTCATAATATATGTTGTATTTTTCAAACTTGTGTAATACTCTGGTAAAAGAGTGATTTTGTGCTCGATAAAGCATTTTTATCTGTTATAAAAAATTGCAAGTAATTGGGTTTTCGAAACTAAGGCAAAAATATGTTATTCATCCCGAGCTAGAGCTGCGATAAGCTCATCGTAAATTTTTAGCAAGTTTAATCTCCACCAGAATTTAATTGAAAATAATTCATAAAAATGTAAAATCTTTTGAAACTTCTAAAAAAGTAATTTGAAACCTACTTATGATATCATGCTGAGAAAAATGGCGGAAGTAAGCGTTTAATGAATTGAAAAGACGTGTATTTAGTGTGCACAAGTAAACAATAAGGAAATAAAATAAAATGTACCGAAAAGGATTAACTCAGAGAGGGAGTAATTAACAACAAAATCCACTCGGTCACGTCGTACATAGGTAGCATAGTACATTTACTGCTAAGCTCATTCTAGCTTCTTTCGATTAGGTACGTTTTCCTTATTTTTAAAATGAATTAATCTCCAGCGGCAACGAAGCGTGCACAAATATTCTGCAAAGAGGCTAAATAGAATAATAATTTAGGCCCAAGCCTGGCCTCTAGAAACCGGGCCCGGACCCAGACGACTAAAGACCGGCCGGGACCGGGCCGAGCCGCCCGGGTACCATAGGTGGACAGCAACAAAATTCTGGAGGGAAAACGGCAAGATTTTTCAGAGATAAAAAATGGCCTTAAAAATGGTAATTTGGCGAAAAAACACCATTTTTCATTGGCATCGAAAAATTGCGAAAAAAAACAAAATTTTACAAAAATTAAATTCTGGAGGGGATATTTTGGTTACAGGGGGTATTTTGTTTCTCGGGGAGGTGCATACCCAACAACCCCCACGCCCGGGTGTGCGGGTTCCCTGCCTGCAGTACCTCAAATCGCCTGACAGGACATGGTTTTCCAAAACCTTAGGTAGGGGTAATACCCTCTCTCACCCCCTCCCATGCCCATGTGTTATAATAAGCAACTTATTTCAATAATGAAGCGAACAAAAAATTGTCAAAATCATCTTAATATTCAGAAATAATGAAAATACGCAACACAAAAATAATGTTATTTGAAATATTACAAAAACGCAATTCCGATTTATCGGAAGCATTAAAAATTGACACTAAAAGGCAGACAAACAGCGCAAGATTCTGGGAGAGGCACTAAGCCATTTTCTGATAGGGTCGAAAATATCCTTTTAATTTTGGCCAAAGTAGCAATAAGTATACAAACTGGCCTAAAAACCTTTTTTCGCCAAAACTCATGGGGGTGGATATTTTAATTTTTTAGTGAAATGATTGGGAAACGACCGATTTTAGGTGAAGAATCACTACCACCCTCCTACTACAAGGAAAAATCCAACATAAACTCAGAATATCACTAAAGGATACTCGTAAAACGATCACATATTTTTATTTATTTCATTTCACAATTCATCATTGAATTGATTAAGATTGAATTAAAATTATAAAAAATTTACAAATTAAAGTTTTAAATTCATCATTTGAATTAAATTCAATTAGAAAAATCCAAGAAATTATTTTCAATTTATTTTGCAAAGAATTTTTGGACTTTTTAAAAAAGTCTAAAATGTTCTATTTGAACTCCAGATTTATAAATATTCAAATTAAAAAAATTAAGAAATCAAATATAACAAAATGGAATGTTTTTTTAATTTTTAGGCAGCCTACATATGTATATATTTATGCTCGTTAAACTGAAAAGTCCTTATTCTGGCTAAGAAATAAAAAATAAGCCAGAAAAATAGGAAAAAACAACTTTTAGTCAAAAACTTGAGCGGTCAAAAAACGTAGACAGTTGCCACGAGAAAACAGTAGTTTTTTAGAAACCGATATGTGTAAGCACCTTGAGGCGTTTGTCCTGGTTCAACCGTTGTAAACTATTGTTGAGTAATGTGGCCAAATTTTCCGTATCAACCGTTTCCACGATACTCAAATTCGGGACCTGCGAACAGATTTTGTTAATTTTATTCGATTGCAAGTTGCCAATAAAGTGCCAACGTATTTCGGGACATTCAGTCAACAGTTTGGGATCAGACGACTTTGAACACAGTTCCTTTACGTAATTCTCACCAAAATTCCGTTGACCGGCTTTATAAGCGACCAGAATATCGTCGACTGGTTTCGTTTTACTAACGGCTACTAAGCGAGGAAATTTTGTTTTCACTGAAGAGTCGGCCGACTCAAATGCTCTACCAATGGAGGCTAATATGAAGCGTAAGTTTGCCTCAATGTTGTTGTTGTTCATTTCTGAATCGAGTTAAAGCCCTAATCGGTACTTTTTTATACCATTATATAGCAAATACCGAGCGTTTAAGTCAGTTTACACAACCCTACAAACCACATGTGGGCGGGAAGGGGGGTTTAGGGGGTATACACCCTCGAGAAGGCCTAATACCCCCCAATTCAATTTTTGAAATTTGTTTTTGTTTTTTCTCGCAATTTTTTGATGCCAATGGATAGTGCTCGATAAAAAACGTTGAAAAATGGTTTTTATCGCCATACCACCAGTGTTTTTTTTTGTACAAGGTCCGTTTGTACATGTACAAAGATGGTCCCCAAAAGTCTTTGTACATTTTGTACCTGCAAATTTTTGTGTACTATAATATAGTACAGTAGCGATTTCAGAGCGGTAAAACAGGGTTTTCGATCTTTGGTAGTGTATTTTAGCTAATTTCTGGGTTTCTGACGCCAAAAATTACTAAAAATTATCTGAAAACGGCGCGAAGCGCCGAAAAATGTTGACATTTTTCCATTCTAAATGCAAATTCTGCCATTTTAAAGATATATAGGACAAATAATTTATCAGTTCGGCGCGAAGCGCCGAAAATTTCGGGAATTTTACACCTTTTTACAGTTTTTGTCTTCCTAAAAATCTTTGTACATTTTGTACACACAAATTTTGGGTACTATAATATGGTACAGCAGCGATTTTAGTGTGGTAAAAACAGAGTTCTTCGACTCTTCGTAGTGTTTTAGCTAATTTCTGGGTCTCTAAGGGCAAAAATCACTAAGAATCGTCTTAAAACGGCGCGAAGCGCCGAAAAATTTGACATTTTTACTTTTGAAATGCAATTTCTGCCATTATAAAGATATATAGAACACACAATTACTCATTTCGGCGCGAAGCGCCGAAATTTTCTCGAATTTCAGACCTTTTTTGCAATTTTTGTCTTCCCAAAAATCTTTGTACATGTACAAAGACGGTCCCGAAAAAGTCTTTGTACATCGGGAAAAATCTTTGCCGAGTACAAAAAAAAAAACCGTGCATACCACCATTTTTTGACCTTAGAAAGCTCTTGCACCCTCCAACCCAGAATTTTGGTGCTGCCCACCTATGCCTACAACTGGTCTTGGAATGAAGCGCGAGCTAAATGTACATGTTTCCTTGCTGAAAATATTTGTTAATTTTCAGAAAATATGTTTGGACTTTGTAGGCTAACCTCCCTCAGATAGTAGGTTCATATGAGGGCAGCTTAAAAAGTTTAAGGGATCTAAGGAAGGACTTTAAAAATGTTCTAAGTTTAAGAAAAATGCCGAGAAATCGACGGCGGGAACGTCCTGCGCTAATTTACGTAATTTTTAAGTATTATTGGCCTTTTGGGACGTCGAGTCTCAGAAAATTTTTTCAGGCCGTCAACATCGTCGGTAATTTCATCGATATAGTACTATTTGTAGAAAGTTTCTTGCGTTAAAATCACGAGAATGCTAAGCTTCGTGGGTTTTTGTTATCTACAAAGGTAAAACCTGAAAAGTTTCTGTGCTTCAACGCGAATTATAAGTTTTTATCTGCAATATGAAAACAACTCATTAAGATTTTCGCGCATTCTCGTAAATTTAAAATGCAACAAATTTTAGTGTTTTAGTATTTTGCATAATTGAAACGATACGAAAACATTGAAAATCTTCGCGCTTTCATGCAGTTCCTGTTGTGAGCACCTTTTTCCACATTTAATTTATATGTGAATCGAAATTTCGTGATATGGAAAAAAATTTAAGTTTAACTCACATAGTGTCAACTTTTTTTAATGCAAAAATGTAGAAAGGTAAAATATGGCGCCAATCACTGCACTTTAATTGACAATCTGCTCTAGGATACTTGACTTAACTAAGATGAAAAATCTGTATTTTCTGCAAATTTAATTATCGTTGGCCTAGATATAAAATAAAATTTGCACAGAACACATAAAAAGGAAAAAATTTTTGTCCTTTCACGATAATTATACATGGATCGATTGCCTAAAAAGGCCTAATTTTAAGCTATAAAATGTAAAATGCGATTAACTTTTCGGTACTTCGCGCAAAAAGTTTTAATGCATCGTGCCAAATTTCTCATTTACAAGGTACTTGCAGGCCCGCATCCAGGACTTTGTTCCAGCTGGAGGGGGCACGCATGACCAAAATTTGTTAACACAATAGAGGGGACAAAAGCTTGAATTAAAAAAGACGTTTCAAGACTACTAGAGCTACTCACTTTGTAAATTTTGCTTTCCATGTGCCTTAAATATGGCGAGAATTCAAAGGATCAAATGCTATAAATACAGGAAATCAAGCAGTAAATCATGCTTCTAGACGTCTATCCGCCTTAATTTTACAAATTTTTTCGGCGCTTCGCGCCAGATTTTTGTTAAAGTCTTAGAAATTTGATGATTTTTCCGCACAAAATTGTCGGAAATTCTAATATTTTAAGGAAAATATGACTTCAAAAGTGATTTTATGTAAAAGTATACAATATAAAACACCGAAAAATGCTGTTTCGCGCGTTAAGGGCAAAATTTTAAACCTGCTTTTGACTTTTTTGGAAAAGTTTGGATACCGTCTCTCTTCCGCTACTGGATGGATCAGAAAGTACAGTAATTCTCGCATTTTTCTGCTACCATAAAATGTTCAAAAACTATTTTTTGTAAAGCACAATCTCAAAGCAGTTGGTTATAATAGTGTGACTTTAAAGAATCTGATAAAGGCTGACGACGATGATAAGGTAGTAGCACAACAAGGCGAAGTAGATGAGGCTAACTTTGATTCAGATGATCTAGATTTTGATTATGAATTATCTGCTTCATCAGATTGAAATAAAAATTCTGGCTAACACCAATAAATATTTGTTTTAGTTCGATAAAGTGTTAAATAGTACGATTATTCTCTAGCTCATGTATGTACATACAAAATATTCTAAGAGTACTATTTCCGAGGGTCCAAAAGTACCCTCGGTCCAATCACTGACTGTACCCACATCATATGGAGCATATATGTCTTATATTGTATGTACTCATATACTCATAATATATCAATAACAAATCCTCGGTCCCTCGATCCTCGGCCCCGGCCGAGGCGACGATTTCGAAGTTCCTCGGCCTTGGCTGAGGGAAAAAGACTCTCGTCCGATCCCTAGTTTTTACCACACTAAAATCGCTACTGTACCATACTATAGTACCCTAAAATTTGTGTGTACAAAATGTACAAAAATTTTTTGGGAAGACGGAAACTGTAAAAAGGTGTAAAATTCCAATAAATTTTTGGCGCGCGCCGAAATAAGTAATTGTTTGTCCTATATATCTTTAAAATGACAGAATTTGCATTTAGATAAAAATGAGGCATGCTGTTAGTATAAAAGAAAAAAGGCGATAAATAGTACACATGTAAAATGTCAAATTTTTCGGCGCTTCGCGCTATTTTGAACAATTTTTAGTAATTTTTGGCGTCAGAAACTCAGAAATTAGCTAAAATACACTACCAAAGAATGAAAACCCTGTTTTACCACACTAAAATCACTACTGTACTATAACAGTACACCAAAATTTGCATGTACAAAATGTACAAATACTTTTGGAGACCATCTGTGTACACAGGCCCGTATCCTGTATTTTATTTCGGGGGGGGGGGGCAAAAATTGTTGAGGCCAGATATCTCGAGAACCATTAGGAGATAGGCGAAAATAAAGACAGTTTTGAACGTATCACTGCGAGCTCTACACGAGGTTAAGAAAAATTTCATCAAAAAAATTAAAAAAATTTTACTTTATTTCATATTGATATACAGCAAATTTATCATTTAAGCTGATTCCTCATCACTTAATCGACGAATTATTTTTTATCTCTTGCCTTTATACTTAATCATTGTGCTTTACAGAGAAAAACAATACGGCTAACGAATAATTCGGCGCCAAGCGCCGAAAAAAATTGATATATTCTGCATGTCAAGTTCAAATTTCATGTTTTCTATGTCATAACTCAAATTTGAGCTGTTTTGAGTGAGCTAGAAGGCAAAACTATAGCTAAACAATGAATCCGGTGCAAAGCGTTAGAAAAAATTGACATACCCTCTATGTCTAACTCAAATTTGAGCGATTTTCAGCGGTTTAGAAGACAAAACCTTACACAAACAATAAATCCGGCGCGAAGCGCCGGAAAATTATGAGTTTAATAGCTCAAAAGTACGCTAAAAACCTGTTTTGGCGGTGTTTCAGACCCACTTCTCCAATTTTTCATTTTTCCCTTTGGGGGACCCTTGGGAAAAATTAAAAATTTTTCCCATTTTGGGGTGGGGGGCAGGCCCCCCCGCCCCCTGGATACGGGCCTGTTTGTACATGTATATACAAACGGACCTTGTTCAAAAAAAACACTGGCTTGGTTGGCATTTGTGGAAAATTTTTGGGAATTTTTTTAGAACATGGTGACCTTCGTGTTTTTTTGTCAAAAATGCTATCCTTTTTCAGTTTTCAATTTGTGGCAACAGCAATTGCTTGTGGATGCAGATTGATGCCAGACATGGGCTGGCAAAAATCCAGATTTGCAAATTTTGCGTTTTGGATTTTTGGGGTTTTTGGGGTTTTTTATTGGTTTTTGGTGAGTTTTAGGGGTTTTTGGTGGGTTTATTCTGATACACACTAGAGTTGTCTGTATACACTTATAAACATTGACATGGCTTACTTTGTGACATAAAAAGGACCCAACATAAAAAATAGGAAAAGTTCAAAACAAAGCTTTATTCAACTGTCGCTGTGCTGATCATTGATCAGTGATCACATATCCCTATCATCACAATCATCAGTATCCATCATCGTTGGATCACAAAGCTGATTGGCATTCGTTTTAATGAACACCAGCTTTCAGATTGTATCAGTGCTTAGTGAATTTTTCAATTTCGAATGGGCAAAACCAAAGGTTGAAAAATTTCGTTCCAATGAGGCCGTTATAAAGGTTATAAAGTTATAAGGAGGCTCGACGCGTCGCCATTGTCAAGTCACGATAATTGATTACCTACCAGTTTGCCTGTAATTACAAGACACATCATGGGCAGCAAAAATCGTGGATAAACCCACCAAAAAGTGAAAAACCCCAAAAACCCACTCATGACAACCCTTGTGCACATAGGATTTCATACTTAAAAAACATGGTAGTAATTATTTGCAGTCAACTGCAGGTAATATAGCATACAATGTAAAATTATAAGCAGTAAAAAACCAGCGGCCTATACTGCAGGTAAGTAGCACCCAACGTAAAATTATATACAGTCAAAAACCAGCGGATTAGACTGCAGGTAATATAGCACACAATGTGATATTATATGCAGTCAAGTTGAATGCTTACTGCTATAAGAAGCTGACGCTTTGCTCGCATTTCAACCTGTAGTAGATGGTTTTAGAAGGCACTTTTACTTGAGATGGTCTGGCAGATTTGCTTCCTCAATAGGGAATGTTTTTGCGCTGCATGGGTAGCAGCTTCAACAGCTGCCCTTCCACCCATTAGCGCATTTTGATGGGCCAGCGTAAGCTCTGGTCCTGCATGATAGATATTGCGTATCTGTTTCTGTTCTTGTTCTCATTCTGGGAAATTGTTTTGGAAATAAAATGCTTTAAAGTTTATTTGACAATGTGAAACAAGGATTCCGAAAAGCATTTGGGAATGTTTCGAATTAGTCTCTGAAGCGTCGGAGGACTGTGACTGAGAGGGGTTATCAATGTCTTAGGCTTGGGCTTGGTTATGTGCATTCACATTGATGCCAGCGCATGGGCTAAGCCTGAGATACATGGAGCAAATTGTGGAGCGAGCGAAGCAAGCAGAGCAATTTTCGCTCCATTTATGCCTTAGGCTTAGCCCATGTCTGGCACCAATCTGAATCCGCAAGCAATCCCTAACACCGCATACCATTTTTTCTAGTATCATATGTATCTGCCGTATAATTTTATTTCCACTAAAGTAAAACTATTCCCCAGAATGAGGACAAGAACAGCAACAGATATGCAATATCTATCATGCAAGACCAGAGCTTACGCTGGCCCATCAAATGCGCTAATGGGTGGACGGGCAGCTGCTGAAGCTGCTACCCATGCAGCACAAAAAAACATTCCCTATTGAGGAAGCAAATCTGCCAGACCATCTCAAATAAAAGTGCTTTCTAAAACCATCTACTACAGGTTAAAATGCGAGCAAAGCGCAAGCTTCCCATATCAATAAATATTGAACTTGACTGCATATAATATCACATTGTGTGCTATATTACCTGCAGTCTAGGCCACTGGTTTTTGACTGCATATAATTTTACATTGTGTGCTATATTGCCTTCAGTCTAGGTCGCTGGTTTTTAACCGCATATAATTTTACGTTGTGTGCTATATTACCTGCAGTTGACTGCAGATAATTACTGCCAAAAAACACTAATTTTTTAACACAGGCGCTCTATTTTTAACCTTTTTAGACCTCCCAAAAACGTGGAAAAAGGATGGAAAAAGTGGGGAAAAATTTTTGGTCTGGTCTATAATGTCAACCAAATTGCTGGGAAAAAAAGGTGGCCGGGAACATCAATAGAAAAGGAAACATTATAAATAAATCAATCAGTAGGCGTGAAGCGCCTGAAAATTCGGAATTTTCCCTTTCTAGAACGCATATTGGAATTTTTGCACTTTACCATATTTTTTGTTTTTTCCTGATAACAACTTTTTCTGCCATTTTAAAGGTCGCCGATTCCAAAAAATCCATCATTTCGCGCGGAAAACACTGTATCATGAAAATTTTCAACACAAAATATGGAAATCCTATGTATTTAATAACCATTCTTACGTCGATATAAGCATCTATACATCGACCTAAGCATCTATACATCGACCTAAGCATCTATACATCGACCTAAGCATCTATACATCGATCTAAGCATCTATACATCAACCTAAGCATCTATACATCGACCTAAGCATCTATACATCGACCTAAGCATCCATACATTGACCTGAGCGGAACGACCTCGACCTAAGCAGCTTAAAACACCTTTTCAGATATACTAAGCCTAAGCCCAAGTATATTAGAAGCAAAGACTTAGATTTTCCTATATCTTATCAAGTATAAAACCGAAAAACATGAAAAAATGAAAATTTTTTTAAAGTTTTTTTTTAATTTCAAACAGAAAAAAATAATAGGTTCCGCGCAAAATGACTGGTTTTTTTGGAATCACCGACCTTCAAAATGCTAGAAAAAGTTATTTTAACGAAAAAATAAAAAATTCCGGTACAGTACAAAATACCCCGCATATTTGCATTTCCAAAATTTTTCACAATGTGAATTAAGCCCAAAACTTCTCTCCACATCTCGAAATTTCGGTTCACAAAAGCCATTAAATATGGAAAAAACAATGCCCTGGAGCAGGGGCGGAGTTAGGGGGCGGGGGGGGGCGGCCCCCCCCCCCCCATCGGCCCAAAAAATGCGCAAAAATTAAGGATTTTTAAGCAATTTTCAGCGATTTTCGGATTAAAACGGCTAATTTTTCCGCCCAAGTCAGGCTTCCGCCCCCCCCTTAGGTGTACCGCCCACCGTTTTTCTTTTTCCACTTTTTGGTCTATTTGTCAACCAAAATTTTGGGAGATGGAAAAAATTTTTGGGCTTGGTTGGCTTTGTGGAAAATTTTTTGTAACGTTAAAAATGCGTTTTAGAGAGTTAAAACTTCAAAAATTTTTCGGCGCTTCGCTCCTAATTGATTTAATTCTTACTCATTAGTAATATTTAAGCCGCGCCGTGCCAATTGCAGCATTTTTATCGACAATCTGGTCTAGAACTTCAATACGATTGAAAATCCTTATCTTTTGCAAGGATTCGGCTAGTTTTTGTAATGCAAAAATGCGTTTGAGAGGGAAACTACAAAAATTTTTCGGCGCTTCGCGCCAAATTGATTTAATTCTAACTTGTTATTAATCTTGCCGCACCGCGTCAATCGCAGCATTTTTATCCACAATTTGATCTAGAACTTTACTACGATTGAAAATCCTCTGCACGGATTCGGTTAGTTTTTGTAATGCAAAAATGCGCTTTAGAGAGGTGAAACTACAAAAATTTGATTTAATTCTTACTTGTTATGTTTGAGCCGCGCGGCGCCAATTGCAGCATTTTTATCAATAATCTGGTCCTAGAACTCCTCTACGATTGAAAATCTCTACATTCTGCATAGGGATGCACCAGGGCCGCCTTTTTGACCGGGGCCGGGGCCGGGGCCCGGGCCCCGGCGCCGGGGCCGGTACCAGAGACTGGGACCAACCGGGGCCAACTATTTTTGCTATATTCCAGATATACCATGTATAAATATGTATTAGGCAAAATGTTACTTATGCAAAACAGCGTCTGGGCAAGTACATGGCATCCGTTCCACATGTATTTCCGAGTTCAATTAATCATCATAGCTTATATAGGCCAAATTTTTTTCCTGCCATTTAAAAAATTTGGCCCAATTCATGTAACTTGCATCATTACCAGCCGAATTGCTCATGTTTTAGATCAGACAAATTAAAAATAGCTCAAACAAGGATAGAAATTTCGCGTGCATAATTTATTATGTTAATGTGTAGTTTTTCAGTCATTTATGGGATGTAATAATATAATAATAATAATAATAATAATCCTGAAAAGCAAAAGTTCCATAAATATAGTTCGATCAATCAAAGCACAGCGAATTAGTCTGCCAAACTAGCAAAACGTTAGAGGGAGTCTATTCTTTTCTTCAACTGAAAGTGATCGATCCATTTTTTATACCTTGAATCTTATCCGAATTGCTATTGTTTAAATTTCTTGTCTGGATGGAACATAAAAAATAATTCACGAATTATCTAATTGTACCTATCTTCTCGGAAAACAGCCAATCCAACACAAAGATCATCTTTTGGAATTTCATATGAAGGCACGTAGCTGGCAGTCCTATTTTGGGGAGACCAATACCAATTTCGGGGACTAAGCCTAAAAAGGCCAAAAATAGCACAAAATAACGTTTACAAAGTCCTGTTTTTCCGATTTTTCTGCATTTTGGGTGGTCCAGCCGGACCCCATTCCCTCCCAGAGCTACGCGCCTGTTCATCCGGCAAACATACCCACAGGAATGTCACAAAATGTTAAACATATGCTTTTTCCCATGCAGAAGAGAAGGTCGGAACAGAAACGGATCCGCTGGACTTTTGGCGAACAAAAATGGAAACTTACCCGGCCCTGGCATCACTGGCAAGGAAATATCTAAGCCCCCGCCCACGAGTACTTCGAGTGAACGCTTGTTCAGTACAAGCGGCAATATTTGCTCGGATTCCCGTTCTCGTTTGCTGCCTGAGCGATTAGAAACGCTAGTGTATTTGGCGAAAAACTTGAAGATTATCGGTTTTGACTATTAAATTATTGCATCTATAAACGTGAATAAGCGAAATTTCTGAAATAAAATTTGTGACAAATGTTTTGTTATACATGAATGATATGCACAGGCGATTATGCACGATTTACCCTCAAAATATCGCCAAAATCCGAACAAAAAAAGTTGAGATAATTCTTAATAATAGGCTGAAATTTGCGTATTTTTAGCCCCGGCCGGGGCCGGCCTGGCCCCGGCCCGGGCCGGGGCCGGGCCTGGCCCCGGTGCATCCCTAATTCTGCACAGTTTTTATAGGTAATGCAAAAATGATTTAGAGAGCTAAAATCTCAAAATTTGTTGGCGCTCCGCGCCATTTGATAAATTATAGTTTTAATTGTCAAAAACGACTTCAGAATTGGCTAAAATGCTTTACTGAAGGGAGGAAATTCAAGTTTCAGCATAAATAACGTATACTGATTGTGATATTTCTTGTAGAGCGCGAAATTTTTATTCAAAAAGTGCATCAAACACCGCTATTGCATGTGTACATAAAATTTTCTACTTAAAAAACACTGATTTTTCAACACAGGCGCTGCTGGGAATAAAAAAAAACGGTGGTACCGCCTCACGCCCCCTTAGGAAAATCCTGGATCCGCCACTGTCCTGGAGGAAGACTTACATACAGTAAATCTCTTAGGTTTTTATAAGACGCGCCTGCTAACCGTGCATACTAATCCACTTATTCAAAAAGGTGCTTAGCAAACAAACGGACTGCAAATGTTTTCCTTGTATCTATTGTCAATCTAAGTGCAGTAAATAAGTTACTCACCATATACGCAAAGCATCTTACCTCTGAAGGGTTAACTGGTGCGGTGGGAGCTTACTTTTCACGTTTTTTTGCTCCAAAATGGCATCAAAAATTGGTTTTAATGCTAAAACAGCATAAATATTATATTAATCTACAGTTTTCAATCAATTTTGAGCTCTTTTAAAGAAAATTCGGCACTTGAGGAGTTTAAGACGTTGAATTTAGGTAATATTTTCTTCATAAAGATAGCAAATAGAGTGAATCGAGTCTGCTGATTTACGCAAATTCTCGTAACATTTTTCTTAGAGATTATTGATCGTTATTATATATCATTATTATTATTAATATTATTGTTATTAATATTAATTATTATTAATAATAATAATAATAATATTATTATTATTATTATTATTACTATTATTATTATCATCATTATTGTTATTATTATTATTATTATTATTATTATTATTATTATTATTATTATTATTATTATTATTATTATTATTATTATTATTATTATTATTATTATTATTATTATTATTATTATTATTATTATTATTATTATTATTATTATTATTATTTAGACAGACAATCCACATTGAAGGATTGCCCAATTTACGTCGCGATTTTATTTTACCATTTTAATTAATTATGAGTGACAAGCGATCAAGTACAAATTCTCAGTCGAAATCGTCTCCATCGGCATCTGCAAAGAAGGTCGAATCGTGCCTCAAGTGCCACAATCCGGTTCGCGATAACGACATGGGCGTCAAATGTGATCTCTGCCAAATGATGGGTCATGCCATGCCAAGTGCTTTGGAATCGATCGCGGAACGTACGATGCTCTTAGTCGTCTAAAGTCACAGAAGTTTTTCTGTGAAGGCTGCCTGCCGAAGATTGCTCGTCTTCTTCAGTTAGAGCAACGAATGGAAGTGATGGACGCCTGCTTAAATGAACATCAGGTAAAAATGAAAACTACTTTTTCTAATACAAATCTCACTCCTGAAAATAACTTTTCTTCTTCAAATCCTGCAACATTGGAAACCGCTGGGAACAGTCTGATCGAAACGATAAACGAGACGATTGAATTGGCGTTCAAAAACAAAAATGCCGTTCTCTTTGGTCTACCCGATTCTGACGATGATCTTGCAAATGTTCGCAAATTGCTGTCTTTCGCGCATGACGATAAAAAAGCTTCGTCGGTAAGCCATCAAACGTTTTGTACGTTTTTCGTGATGGTCCGACAAACGAGAACCAACTAAGGTTTCTTAAAGTCATTTGTGTTTTGAGCTAGGTAAAAACGAATTTTATCAACTTTATTAATAAGATCATGATGCCAGGTTTCACCCACAATAACTTACGAGCTAGACCTGATCTTCCCTATAAGCAGCGGCAAAATGCACGGACTTCTTACGATAAATCTAGTGTTTTTCCACCCGGTACTTTCTT
This sequence comes from Mermis nigrescens, assembly GCA_036768485.1. Lineage (NCBI taxonomy): Eukaryota > Metazoa > Nematoda > Enoplea > Mermithida > Mermithidae > Mermis > Mermis nigrescens. Next base: position 2,097,715 of record JAVLUZ010000228.1, read on the forward strand.
TATGCCGGTGGCCGCGTTTCCAGTAAAAATTACGCGGCAACCTGCAGAAACCTACGTTTTGGTTATCGCCGCTGGATCGAGCAATGCTCGATTTTTTGGTGGCAACCTGCTAGTTTTAGCACACGCCTGCACTATTTCACATCACTATCGATTTTTCTGCGAGTGTTATTAGCAAAATGTGAAGAAAATCAATAATTATTTAGGTAGGTACTCTTTTTTAATTAAACTCAAATTATATATTTGATTCACTGGCGAATTTAAAGAAAGGCGGAGGAGGGGCTACCGGGCCGCTCCCTGCTGACAAAAAATATTTGTGCGTAATTAAGAATAGATGTGTACTTTCGATGATTTTAGCCATTTTTATCATAATTTTTCAAATTTTTATTAAATTTTCGGGATAGTACTCATTAATAACATTTACTGACTAATGGCATTCTAAAAAACTTAAATTTACGTCAGAAGAGTAGTTTTTGTACAGAAGAAGGATTTTGTAGCTCCTACGATTTCTCGACTTTTTCAACGACTTGTATTAATTTCTGCATAATTTTGCGAGTCTTTCATATAAAGACTTTGTAAAATTTTGAAAATTTTTCACTTTTTTTACAGCAGATATAATTCTACATATCAACAGATAGCAAAAACCGCTAGTGGCTAAAAACCGAATGGTAAAAGCTAAGAAGCTAGTTTTTCCGCAACAGAAATTGCTTCCCTCATATTAGTATCGTTCCGTTACACATGAGGCGAAATAAGCTTAACCAAAAATTCAAATGTGTCGACATTCATTAGTAGAATTCGGCGGTAAAGGTCAGGATCCTCCAATTTTAAATCAGCAATAAATTGATTAAAAAACCCATTTTTCTGCCGCTTTGCAATATAATTTTCAATACAAATCCGTCGTAATTTTGGATCATTTTCAAATAATTCATAATAGCCGTACAATAACAACGATGCCTTCGCTTGAGCCTTATGGTACTAAAATGGCATAGTTACCTATTTTCTGCAGGTTGCTTAGCTGAATCGCCACCATAGGTTGACTTGACGCTCGTGTGAACAAGGTTGCTGCCGGCAGCAACCGGCCACCTGCCACCAAGTTGCCGGTGGCCGGTGGCAGAAACCAAAATACCCCCCCCTAGAAAAACAAAATACCCCCCAAATTCAATTTTTTGAAATTTTTTTCGTTTTTTCGCAATTTTTTTTGATGCCAATGGATAGTGCTTGATGAGAAACGTTTAAAAATGGTGGTTTTTACGCCTTACCACCATTTTAAGGCCATTTTTGACCTTTGAAAAATCTTGCACTCCCCCCAGAATTTTCTTGCCGCCCACATATGGTCGCCACCTCATTTTGCGCTAGCACGGCTAGTTGCCGCCGTGTGAACGGGCCTTAAAGCCTTCGACTCTGTCGTTTATTCTAAATTGATAGAGAAGTTGAAGCATTATAGGATAAATGGAATGCAATTAAAATGGTTAACTTCTTTTTTGACAAATCGTACACAAAAGGTCAAAATTTTTGACGCTTTTTCTGATCGGAAACCAGTTATTAGTGACGTACCTCAAGGTAGCGTTTTAGGACCCTCTTTGTTTCTGTTGTTTGTAAACGATTTTGTCAAGCTGTTGAGCATAGTGAAGTCTTTTTCTTTGCTGATGATTTGAAGCTCTTTAATTTTTCTCAAAATCATACTTTGTTGCAAAAAAGATTCAGATGAGCTGGTTTCCTGGTCTGAAGAAAATCAGTTAAGCATATCTCTTCCTAAATGTTCTGTGCTATATCTAGGGTACGCTAATCCTAAAGTTACATATCACATTAACCATTTTTTGTTATCTGACGCAGGTTCCCCAATTCGAGATCTAGGTGTTTCCCTAACAACGAACTTATCATCTAGTTGTCATTGTACTAATATATCAGCAAAAGCTTTTTGATAGTGAGTGCTTTGATTTTCAAATGTTTTGAATCACGTGATCTAAAAATGTTGGTTTTTGCTTTTAAGAATTATATTTGGCCTATGGTGGAGTATGCTCCAACTGTATGGAGCTCCTATTTTCTTTCTGATATCAGCAGGGCTGAAGGGTACAGCGAAAATTTACTAAAAGGTTAATTGGATATATGGGACTTTCTTATCATGAAAGGCTAAAAGCCTTAAATTTAGAGAGGCTTGAACTCCGTAGAATTTATTTTGATTTAATTGTTACGTATAATATTATTCACTATAATCTCTTACCTTCTGAAGATTTTTATAAGTTTGATGGTCATTCGTGGACTAGAAATGCATTTGCAAATCAAATATATTTAGAAAATTTTCGACTTGATTGTAAAAAGTATTGTTTTGCTACTAGATCAGTAAGAATTTGGAACGATCTTCCACAATATATTCGAAATTCTCCAAATGTTGAGACGTTTGAGAGAAATTTGAAAAAGGTTTCCGGGAATTTTTTGAAGGAGCACATGTGAGCGGAGTTCATTTGCCTGTGTGTCCAGGACATTTCGCATTTTACACTATGGTATTTTTCTTGCGACTTTGTTTTATCCTTGTGTTTTTTCCGGAAAAAAATATTATTATTATTATTATTATTATTACTATTATTATTATTATTATTATTATTATTATTATTATTATTATTATTATTATTATTATTATTATTATTATTATTATTATTATTATTATTAAATTATTAATTATTTTTATTGAGCGCCGAATTCATCCTAGGCTTATCTATTACTAAATTAGCAGAGTTTTTTGAAATTTTTTATAAAAGTCATGAAATTGATGCAAATCGAGGTTTGTGATAATGAAGCTGCCGAAGTCGGATTCTCATGCTTATAGTCTGTTTCAAATAAGTTTGGGCATAAATTTTAAGAATTTTTTCGAAAGTTAGCCGATGGATTACGATAACTAAATATATCGGATCAATGCTATAATCGCAATCGGTCAGCTTATTGTCGGACAGAAATTTTTAAAAGTTATGCCCAAACTTGTGTGAAATAGACTATAAGTCAGAAGTGGTCGTATGGCGAAAAAAACACCATTTTTCGACGTTTCTCATTGAGCACTATCCAATGGCATCAAAAAATCACTAAAAAAGCTAAAAAAATTCAAAATTTGAATTCTGGGGATATTTTGATTTCTGGGGGTATCTCAACTTCTGGGGGCGCATACCCCCCAATCCCCCCACGCACACGTGTGGAGCTAACCCTGCTAACTAACTAACCCCTTTTTTAACTAACTAAAACCCGTAAGCCGGTCGCCATCTGAAGTGAGAGCGAAGCGAGTGAGTTGGTTAGACTTATTGGGCTTTTGTACACGTTCTTACGCTCAACACGGCCAAAGAGTTAATTTTTTTGTTTTGTCTTGGTCTCCTTCAAAAAAAGTCGAACTGCACATATAAAAAATATGCCGTGTCCAGATGATTTGCTCAAACTTGCATAAAGTACGAATCCGATGAAATGTCATATCCGTGATCAGAAACATCGATTTACCCTGATTTCTCGATTTAGGAAGGAATTTTTTATAAAACAAAATTATGCATGAAGTTGCATGAATCAAGTCAGCGAAATCTTGGAGCTCGAAATACACGTCATGATCAGCAACCTGAATTTATCCTAATTTTATAATTTCGTCAGAAAATTTTTTTAAAATTTCATACCTCCTAAACTCTACAAATGCCCGAAAATTTTCATTTTAAAGGTTCAGTCTTCATTTTGTCCCATTTTTCTTTTTAAAATCTCCCAATTTCTTTTCCCGCTACAGCTTAAGAATTAAGTGTCTATACACGTCAAAAACAGCGCTTTTTGACGTTCCCGACAATGCTCATTCTTTCTAACACACAAAAACATAGAAAATTAAAAAACATTGAAATCAATCGAGTAAATTGAAAAATTTATAGTCAAAAAACGTGTACAGGCACGAAGCGCAAAAATTTCAGACTTTTGAGCCAAAAATGAGCTAAAAGCGCTTTAAAAAGTACATTTTTTACAGTTTTTACGAAAAATTGACAATTCGGGGAACACGGGGTTCAGAGCCATTTTCGCGAGGGGTCAGCTGGTCTTCATCTGACTGAATACGATTATTCTATAGAAGATTTTTTCAGCTTAGAAGCACTGGAAACCATTTCATCGAAACAAAAAATGGCGAAATTGTCTTAAACGGCTCGCTGCAGAAGCGGATCATCGTATATGTATGTATGTACTGGTGTAGGTACTCATCATCTAGCTTATCTTGCCATGTTCATGGTGTGTCGGTATGTAATGTACGTGCACTTCATAGCTTATGTTACATATGTATTAAAAAATGTATCCTCTTACACCAAAGGATTATTTTTTCGAGAGCTGTTTGGAGTAGGACTCGATTAGCATAAATTATGCTTGAAACACGCATATTATGTCGTAAAAACGGCGTAAAAACAAATCCTCTGAATACAAGTCTGATTAAAGATTGAAGGACTTATGGAACGAGGAACGATAGTAATAAGAGGCATAACTACTAACGATATGACGACTAGAGAAAGTTTCCTAAGCGTTAAGCTTGCGTAGCTTGAAGCACACAATTTTCAAACTCATTGATCCAATCCCATCCAACAATTCTGGAGGGGCTCAAGCCCGAAAAATTTTCAAAAGTGTCTTTTTATGGGCTAAAAACGATTGGCAAGCGCTATTTTATTACGTTTCGGACAATACTCATTCTTTCTATAGTATAAAAACAGAAAATTTCGGAAAAATTTGAAAAAATCAAGTAAATTGAAAAAACTTTAGTCAAAAACATGGCGCTAAGCGCCAAAAATATGAGGCTTTTGAGCCATTTTTATTTTGACGAAAAATCGACAATTTCGAGGATCACAGCCATCTTGCGGGGTGTGGGGTTAATAGCCATTTTGGGGGATGTCAAACTCCCCCACAGGTACATGTAGTGTCCCATCGCTGATCTTACTTCGATTGTGTAAGTAGTACACTCTGAAGCCGAATTTCTTAGCGACTACCTTCTCCGGTTCCAGCTAACTTACAGATATTATCCAGAAAAATTAAGAGTCGTTATAGAAAAGTAAATATTCAGATGTTCCCTACTTATTTCATGCTAATCTTACCTATCACGAAAAGCAGGCAACCCAAACTTATATACAGTGAATAAAAAATATTGACGTGTGTCCTGGGTCTATTGTCCCGTGAATTTACATAACGAACAGAGGAGCACATGTTATCAAGGTGTAAAGCTGATTTCCAATCATTTTGCTTCTCGATGAATCTGTCACGAACAGAAAAAGTACAAACTAGTTAATCTTTGTATTATAAGAAGAGGCACGGTGGATCGGTGGTGAATTTTTTCGATTCGTTCCACGATCTAGTATTGCCTACACCGGCCTTGTGACATTGGAGAATAGTGTTGATTTGATTGGTGCAAGTCAAAAATCGCGACAATTGGCTGGGCTTGTTTTGGCAAATGGTCAACGAGGAACCCTTGCACAGGGGTATGCAGTCGGGGTTCACTGATTTCGCCTTACAACACTCCGAATTGTCCGCTCCGTCCGAAGCGCAATACATCCAAATTTTGAAATAATGCTTGCACTTGATACCCTGTTCGGCTAGCTGTAAAAATTAATTAAGCTTAGATTATAATGAATTAAAATTAATTTGAAATCAATTAGAAGAAAATTATTTTTTATCTAAAAATAAATCAAGCCGGGTTGCTTGTGACATCGGATATATTCATGCATTCAAAGAGCGCAAATAAATTTTAAATGTATGATTTATTAAACAAAAACTGGTTTGAAACTTATTACAAAGTGTAGGTGTGTGCGAAATGAGGACTTTGGTAAATCGCATAAAAAATTTGCAATATCTTGTTTATGAGGGTACGTCACCTACGTGCAAGCGCCCACTCTGAACACTCGTGATATTTCGGAGAATGTGACATAAAACCACGTAAAATATTGATACGTGTAATGTTCGTTGAAAAAAGAGATTCCAAAACTTGTAGTGTCTCATAAGCAAGCATGACTTGACAAAAATTAATGACTTGTTGCCTAATAAATCTTTACAAAATAACCTTATTATATGTATTATGGCTGAAGATGCTTTAAAACATGAATGACAGGTATAATTTGTCAATAAATCGAATGGAACAATAAACTTATTCGGATTTACAGTTAGCCCGTCTTAAAATCAGAAAAAATAGCGTTTGAAAGCAAACTGATTTAACTTCTGCTACAATTTCTATCAATTCAGTCTAATTATTTAAAATGCTTCGTCGGAGTTTAATTTTTAAATTTGAATCTGATTCACTCCATTTAATATTGAAGAACAATGAAACAAATAAGCATTGATTTTGTTGTTTAAATTTCATGTCAAATCTACATATGTTTAATTTTTAAAAGAGATATGCTAGAAATCTTAGACCTTTTGAACAATTTTCCCGCCACCGTTTTTTTAGAAACGAAATAAAGATAAAGCAATCAAATTTTAGGTATGAATGTAAACAACCTTTATTGACTTTATTTTGCAGGTGTAAAGACAAGAAGTCATAAGCTAGTTGTATGTAAAGTTTCGTTACTGCAGCTATTATGAATTGGCTATAAACCAGTGGCGGGGAAATTGTTCAGAAGGTCCGAAATCGTAAATTATAAAAATATGAGCGTTAACGACTGTTTTACATGTAATATCATTCAGAGGCGATCATACGTATCTAAATACATTCTGCCTTAGTTGACGGCAAAAAGCGGCTTAAGACAAATTCTCTCAGCCCTGTCATATCTTAGCTCGGACACGCCATATTCAGGACCATAGATCGTGATCACGGAAAAATGTTCGGAAGATATAAGAAAAAATAAGGCCAAACATGGACGAAAATAGAAACAGTATGTGCCGGAAATTGACTGTTATCTTTATATTATTTTAGGCCAACAACGCATTTCCACTATTAATCCCTTAGAACCGCTGATCTATCAAATCGGCTACGCGCCTGTGATTATGAAAAAATGCTCGGGGACATAAAGCAAAATGATGGGAAAAAAGAATAAAAGGCGGAAGTTTAGGTTTCGCTCTATCTTACAATAAACAGCGCTATTAAAGCCATTTTAGAAAACTGTGTATTAAAATTTTTCATCGGTCTTCCACTGTGGTTGCGCCTTGCCTATTAATAAATAATATATTTCGCAAAATTTTAATTTACATAAATTATATAAATAATTTTGAATAGGCTTTTAAGCGTACGAACCTCATCCGACGTCGTATTATATCTGAATAGCTTCAAACAAGCCGAATCGTTCATGTAGTAAGAGATGCACTCGCGAAGGCGATTTACTTTACACTCGTCCTTGCACGTCGGCGCACCGATGGTAATTTTGGCGACAAAAATCAATAGCGATAAAACGGACAAGGCGGTTCGAATCTTGGACGAGAATAATTTTTTCATAGTCGAGAAACAACGGCGAAAATTATTTCTTTTTGGAGTAATTTTTTAAGCAATTCAACGGTCGTCGCAATAAAAGCCTAATAATCAATCATTTAGTGTAATAAATAATAAACTAAAGCTATTCGATCGATATTTCGTTGCGTAAATCGCGTAATAGGTGATGGTGCAAAAATCATTGATGAAAGAGACGCGTTTCAAGTGCAACGTATTATAAAGCGAACCAACCGTATGGGCGTCTGACAACACTTATCGCGATCATTATTTTTGGGCGTGGGTAGAAGAGTTGTGCCGAAATTGATCGACGAAACCAGTAAATTTTTTTGAAACCGGTTTCCGATTTCGGCGCCCATTCATAAAAGTATTATTTACATCATTGAGCGAGATACGCGTATCGAAATATCATAATTTTCATTGAAAATCGGCCTTTGCGTCGATTGACATCGAACAACTATCAAAATTACCTAAATTTCCTTGAATTTTTCATACTTTTTCGTGAAAAGAGGAAGGAAGGAATAATTGTCATTTCATAATTTAGCCATTAGACATATGAATCAACGGGATAGAGTCATCTGAACTGAAAGAAAAAAGATGAATTTCTGCCGTGTTTACGTTATTGACGAAAAATTGTCGGAAGTTCAATCGAACCCGAGTGTGAAGGTGTTCACTAATTGATTTTTCGACAGAGGCGTGAATAGTTCCGTATGTGCTAATTAGTTTGTCGCTTAAGGTAAACGGAAGTAGAATTCGATTTCATCCGGTATTACGTAAAACGCTAAACCGGAATTTTGCCAAAATCAATATTTTGATAGAAATAAACTCCTATTTCACGAATAATCACACGTTTCGTGGTTGGTTGTAAAAGAGTTGTGGTAACAACAATGCTAGATAGGAAATCATACAGAAAGCAATTATTTTCCTGCATTTTAAAACGAGAAATGTCATCAGCGAAATCTGAAAATCGATCGCAGTACATGTACGTATGCAGATTCAAAAAAGGAACTTACTTATTTTTTCTGAGAGTAAAGCCATTAGAAGTTGAAGTTTTTCAATCATTTCGATTTCAAATATTTTGCAAGATCAACGATGGTATAGTATGAATGACGTCATGTTTTACAAAAACTAACTAGAAGAGTCTTCTAGCAGATCAGCGCTAAAATTTGTTTTATTCTACTTGTCAAATATTAGTATCGGCTTGCGCAATTCCTTCATGCTCTGTTAGAATAAGTTTGTTATTTTTCATTAAAAAGATTTGGTGAGATAGTTAGAATTAGTTAATTCAAGTTGAGCTATGTACAGTTAACTTTAATGTAATTGTTACTCAATCATACTTTAATTAATTTTCAAATTTAATTTATTGTACCTATATAAGCACAGGCATGCGGAGTAGATGAATGCATATATAAGCTCAAATAAAAATTTCAGCTGAGGACACAATCTATAGGGTCATGATAAGTAATCAAAAATATGAGAACACTAAGTCTGTAATAATTGCTGACCATAACTATATTTTCTTAACTCATTATGCGTATAATAATCCTGAAAATATAGAAAAATTTTAAATATATACCAATTTGGATAGGGTTTTTCAAAATACGGTTGGCCGTCCTAGTTTAACAATTATTGCTTTTAATATTAATGTATCGAATAATATTACTCATTTTTGAACAGATTTAATAAGTTAAATTAATTTAATCTACATTAATGCTTTTACTTGAGTACTTAACCGTCATAGCTGAGAAAATTCTAAATTTTTTTATTGCCCCAAGCAGCTATCTCTTCCATTTTCCATAAATTAAATTTTTTAAAGTCTTCAACTTCGATGCTACCGCAAAAGCTGGATATATACCAAGACGAAGAAACAAATAAGTCATAGATACGACACCGCGGGCTGGTGCATAAAGTAAGTCGCACAATTTAGGAAAATGCAGTACAATACGGTGCTATAACTTTATGTGGACATTTTTATTACTGACGGATCCGAGATTTTCGTAAAACGGAAGCTATGCCTTAACGTTTTCTCAAATAGTCCAAATAGGTTCGAAATCCCGTTATTCACGCACAAAGTAGCACATTTTCCTTTGTTTTCCATTGTTTTTTATACAAAAATCTTTTCTGGCGTAAACTTTGTCAATTTTTTCGACAATCTTAGCAAAAACTCAGTCCTACTCTCTAAATTTTGTAGAATTAAAGCAAGTGAATGATATTGGAGACTACTCTATATAGCTATACATGTGTGTGCACCTGGAGTAATATAAGCAAGTCTATTAAAGCAATTTAAGCGAAGGGCCGAAGTTTTCAGAATTTTCTAAAACTTAGTTGGGCTAAATTCTTTTTTGCATTAAAATCCTTTTTAAGAGCCACAATTTTCTTTGCCTGCAAAAAACTGTTTCTGGTTCAAAAATATGTCGTAGAAATTGGAGGATCGTCAATGAAACTATTAAATAGAAAATCGTACACAATAGAAACCGTAAAACCTAATTCATAAATAGAAGAACAAAAATGCTCAAAATGAAGCAAATTTGATTTCTTTTTTCTTACTTTTTATGTTCGTTTTTGTCGGATCGCATTCATTGAGTGAGATATTTTGAGTTATAATGCGTCCTAAAATGTTAATTTTTTGCTGACTACTGAAAATAATAACACAATTCAGTGAAAATAAAATAATTGTTTCCGATGTCTCAAAATGTACAGATTCATCAAAGGTAATAAATAAATAGAATTGTAGATGTTCATTTTTGTATCAAATTTTTCAAAAAAGACTCTTAGTCAGATATTTTGTATTATGGCTAACCTTTTTAGTTTTTCTTTGTTTTCGTCTTTGTTTACCCTTTTCATTCTTAAACTTTCAATGTTTCAAGTTAGAATAGAGGGAGAGATATGTTTGACTTTTTATCGAAAGCAGTTTTTTGGTTTGCAATATTAATAGCATTTCCAACGGTACTATTCAAAAATTTAAATATATGCTTCTATGGCATTGCATCGAAATATTTATTTGAGGAAAATATAAAACTTTTGGGACAATTTTCCTTCGCTAATCGTCTGATATTTTAAATTTTTCCTTTCAATTTCATTCAATCTTTTTTGTATATTTATGTCGTTTTTGCTTTTTCAAATATTTTATTATATTTTTGTCATTTATTTCTTTTTTTCAACTTTCTTCCAAACGAATGAGAATCGTGCACTCCAATAGCTCATACATCAAAAATAACAACCATAGGTGCGCAACATGGCCCATCTGGGGGGAAGAAGCGCTCTAAAATAGCGTTAAAACTACGTTATTACACAGTTTCCGGTCGATGTAAAACATTTTTAGAGAAAATTTTAAATTTTCATCCGTTTTCGGCTTTCAATGCGTCTCGTTTTCGCCACAAAATTTTCCATTTTTCCATTCTGGGTGGGGGGGTCAGGACCCTCAAACCATCCACGCGCATGTCTAGTTACAACTAACTTCGAGTATACTAAGGACTGCAAGAATGAGGCTTGTTGGCGTGTTGCACGCACGTAATATTTCCGTGACCGTTTATTTTGATAGGCGCGCTTTTTTTGCGATTTCCTTTCGATATAGACTAAAATGAGCAAAAATAGTTGAAATTTCCTGTTTTCCGTATGTGCGAATGCGCTAGCCATGCGCGCGTTCCGCAAATTAGAAATTTGATTCCCCTCGTCATCGACAGCTTAATGTGCTGTCCGCTAGCTAAATTCCTTTAGTTTCTCAGGATACGTGCTAAAACGCGCATAACGAATAAAAACTTTATTATTATTTTTTGGCACCGTCAAAATTTTTTAAGCTTCCGGACGATTACTGCGCAGCTTGGCTTATTGAATAGGAGCACGACTTTTTTAAATCAAGCAGGTTTTATACAAAAAGTAGTTTCGCGCAATGTTATCGAATATATGTACACGTAAATGCCAGGGCGGACGAAATGCTATCGTTGAATAATTTTTTACGCCATTTGCGCGCACAAAACGTAAAAGATTAAATAGCGTTGATAATTTTATTATCCGGTGAATAATTATGCAACGATATATAAGATCGTGAAAAATAATCGTGTTGATCATGAACATGATCTTGCCTTTATATTTTGTCATTTCATCCTATGAACGTCTTGGAAAGAATTTACATACTGCCGCCATATGGGCGAAATTCGTTATGAAAGGTTGAATCATTGGATGATAACTAAGACTTTTACCTCACTTTTAGAACCTTTACATCGCTGTATTGGTCTTTGGTACGAGCTCCAACCAAACGTGTTCTTGGGGAGGTTGGGAGATTTGATCCCGTAGGAGCTGCTAAAGCGCCAGAATTGTCGATTTTTCCCAAAAAAAACGCATAAAGCGTGCTTTTTTTGAAGCGGTTTTATATTTTGGCTCAAAAGTGTCAAATTTATGGCGCTTAGCGCTATATAATTATTTTTTTACTAAAGTATGTTCAATTTACACGATTTTTGAGATTTTTCACGATCTCCATCTAATCGTCGAAAAATAGTGTTTTTGACACGTATCAATAGTTTTTAATCCAAAAAAGGCACAATTCAAAATGAAGCCGACCCCCAGAATTTTCTTGCTGTACATCTGTATGGTTCCAACATCGTTTCGTTTTATGAATAGGAGGCGTAGTCTAATTTAACTTGAATTAGGCATAATTGAATTACGGAAAACACGTTTGAGCCTAGATAAGTTTTGTTAAGGAATTAAAAATATAAATTGCAAAGTGACCCCCAGAAAATTTTGATAAATTTTTTTGATAAAAAGTTATCAAAATAGCATGCCTGCAATCAAAATTTGTAGACCTGCATCACTTTTTTAATTTTATTTTTTTGCAAACCGGTTTACGAATTTAAAACCAACTGTTCGTCAGAAATTTTCACACTTTTATATTCCGCTTAACGGGAAGTTTTATAAAGATGATTATTTTTTGATAAGTTTTTTATTTTTTTGCATCGCATTTTATTTTTTGGCACTTATTTTCTTATCTTTCCATCTTTTGAAGATACACACTTTTGTCTAGGAAATATTTATCTCACTAGTGATAATATTTCCTGGACGCTTACTGTTCTGAAATCATCTATCGAATAGATTTTGGTATATATTTTGCTTAAAAAAGGTCAAAAAGTTTTTGTCTTCCTTGGACTATCCAGAATATTTAAAAATGTGTTTTCTGTACGTTAAACCTCGGAACTGTCAAACGTTTATCCTGTCATAATATGCAATCTATTTAGGTTCGAAAATTTCCGTTTTTTGAACTTCAAAATACATTGTTTTACAAAATTTCGAAATTTTTTTCAGATAATTTTTATCAGTCATCTTAATTCCAGAATATTTCAGATAAAAGTGATAAAACTGATCAAATGAAAAAACTTCATTCTGATATGCACATCCGCTTGCGATTGCATTGTCATTTTTGGAAATAATACTTTTGCTTAAGAAAGTAAACGCAACTTCAGACGACATAATCGCGTTAAGATATGCTTCAGTACGATAAATATCTGGTAAGAGGAAAGTGTGCAGAGACAAAAATATACATTCCTTTTATTTTCATTTTTGCTGAAAATGCCTTTTTATATGGTTACTGGCTTATTTCGTAGATAAACTTTGTTTTTCTGCTATTTTTGCTCAGATCATGTAAGCTGACCACCATACGTGGGCAGCACCAAAAATTCTGGAGGGGTGGGGGTACAAGGTTTTTGAGAAGGTCAAAAAATTGTCTTAAAAATGGTGGTATGGCGAAAAAACACCATTTTTTAACGTTTCTCATGGAGCACTATCTATTGGCATTGCGGAAAAACAAAAAACAATTTTCAAAATTTGAATTCTGAGGGTATTTTGGTTTCTGGGGGGTATTCGGCCTTCTGGGGGCGTTGCATACCCCCAAACCACACCCCACGCCCAGGCGTGCTGACCACTCTCAAAGGATCATTGCGGTCATATGTATTTTATTCGCCGTTCGTAAAGCAAGTGGGTGTCAGGTGCAATGTTCCATTGATCTAGCTCAAAAAAATACTTTCGCATGAATAATTTTAAGTTTTATAATTGATATGTGTCGATCAAACTAAATTTCCGATCCTTTTCTATTCAACATAACCTTTTGTAGACGCTACTGATTATAATCGTAGGAAAAAAGCAAATATAATGAGTTTTTACTTTACCGTGCTAAAATTGTTGGGTGATTAGATAAAAAGCAATAATTTATTCTAGAAAAAGTTTGTGCTAAAAGAGCATATTTATTCTGCAAAAATTTGCCAGCAAATCACTTAAATTGGACCTTGGTTGAGCTGACCGAGAAATTGAAATCGATTTGTTGAAAGTTATTTGCGAAAACTTCTTACACTAATTTAGAACGAAAAGAAAACGAAAAATAGATGCATAAATTCTAAAATTATTTTAATTGATATAAAAATTTAAAATTGTAGTATCTTCTTGAAATGAAAAGATAAAACTGAGTAACAAATTGCGTAAAATTAAAAATAATATAAACAATATTTAAAGGTACAAGAAACAATAAATAAGAATAAGTGGTATTGAAATCAATGAATCATAAAAATTTCGAAATCGCAATATGGAAATTATGTTTTCTAACGCTGCTGGAGTGTAGTGATCAAACTTTTCAGATGACATAATCCTTTTTTAGTGAGCAACTCTATTGGGATTATTCATAGCGCAAAAAATGATGAAGAGTATAATGTGCTCAAAAAACCTGTTATTTATCTATTATGCGTTTTTATAAATTAGTACGCAATAAAAGCCATTAAGTCCTCCGTACGAGAGGCTATAAGGAACACAAACAGAAAAACGCCAAATTTAGTGAATTTATCCTAATCAATCATTTCGTTAAACTTTGCTCTAGTAGCTAATATTATACATTATTCGCTTATCATGCAGTTAATTTGACTAATTAAATCGCTTTTTGCTTAGTCTAGCCGTCTGGACCATTGGTGTCAGGCTGCCTTGAGAATCGAATTATTCAGCCCTAAACTCGGGTGAAAGCCATATTTTTTGCCCGTTCTTGATTATTTCTATCTAATTTTTCCATTATAGTTGCTAATAGGATTTCCTTTGCGGCAAAATTGCCCAGGTGCTGTAATTCGTTTTCTGGCTCCTTGCCAATGTTAGCTCATGTTCTCCTGTGATATCGTATCAGCGCTATACCGACTAGCGATACTATTACATATAACTAATAATGCGAATGTATAGATAAATTAGAAACAAAAAACCGAAAAAGCAATTAAGTTATTCGTGTATTGGGAATTATAAAAAAGTGAGCTCAAGGAGAGAAAATTGGTCCGGAACTCCTCGTCAAATTATATCGTCTTACAGCAGATCACAAATTATTATCATTCTCTCGCTCAACTCTCCCGTTAAATAACAGTTTTTGACCACACGTTAAGTTTTTGCCAAATTCGATTAGTGACCGAATTTTTCGCTGAAGTTTTTACCGGTTAATTCCCGGCGATGCATTTGCTTATCGGGGCAACACCGACAAGAAATCGTAATTAAGCACACATTTTCTTTCATTCTTGCTTATCGTAGTAATCTATTCGCTGCGAGACCACTCATAAGATCCATTCGCAACGAGACCACTCACAAAAACGACTGTTTAATTGAACTCGCTCACGGCTCCTATTCTTAGCCAAAGCGCCGCTAATTAACGAACAAAAAGAAAATACATTACGAAGAGAACGGAATATCCAATTTTCGATCATCGTCATCCGAAAAAATCTGTCATAGCGTATCAAAATCCTACAGCTTTTCTTTTTTTCGGCTGATAAATCATCGCCTTTTCTCTGCGATAAGTTTTACTCGCCGCCGGGTTATTATCCGAGCGAGAATTGATTTCATTACACTCTAGGAGCCTATTTTTTCGGCTCATTTTGTTGGCTCGGTGACCGGGTGGAGGAGCATCGTTGTCTTTTTTACCCAAAATGGGCCATCAACATCCGGTTTACGCAAAGCGGAAGAGTCGTACGATACACGGGAATGATGAAATTAATTTTTTCAGCGAATAGACGCACGTCTCTCGTAAATCAAAGACCTTATATTTCGTCTACATTAAAATAAGTAATATGCTATTTGACGATGGGCCGAACTTGGGTCCCGAAAATTTCGGCGATTTGCCATTCATTTTTGATAGGAATGGCGGGGCAGAGATCGAGGCCCGACCGGCCAACTTAGACGACCGGTGAGTTTTTGAAGATTATAGAACTTTCGTCGTGTAGTTTTTCGTATTTTAAGTATTTTTTATCAATTTTTTGATTTTTCTAAAATTTCGTATTAAAAATTTATATTTTGCACAGTTTAGTGATAAAATTGATCAATATATTACATTAATTTTTCGAAATCTATTTGGGGAAATGGCTACATAACCCCCACACAGAGGCGTAAGGCTTGCTGAGTTTGGACCCCAAAACAAAAGCAAAAGGGCACAAATTCCGTTATTTTTAGTTTAAAATATTTTTCGCAATTTTTCTATGCGTACGTTAGAAACATCGAACGACGGCGAGTGTTCATGCATGATGATCCTCAAAAAAGAATACCTAACTACCAAATATTTTAATCATATCTATAGCTGCGTAGAGCTAAAAATCTGTAATGTTTCATAGAGTTACGTTTCTATTTATGTTTTTAGTTTACACTTTTGAGAACATCCCTTTTTTAGTAAATTACTAAGGAGAAAGTGATTAATTAGGAGTGTTAGTTAGTAAATCTCTTCTTGAAACGACATTCTATTTTTTGTTAGAATAGTCATTAAAACATAGTTACTATAGTACTTGATGTTCTTAGCTTGAAATTTTCAATTTGTTTTGGTTTTATTTCAGTTTTGTGATGCTTTTCATCATATTACACTTTTATTGTGTTTACATTCAACAAAAAAGTTAGGTTTACGAAAATTCGTGACATTAAACGAATTCCAGCAACCTTAAAGCATTAATTAGAGGTTCTGTAGTCAGAGCTTTTTTCTATCATTACATCGCATTGCTCTAAGTTAAGGAGAACGATAATTGTAATGATGAGTTCGTGTACCCTTTTTGGGCTGGTTGGAAACTTTTTTGTTATTAATAACGAATTATGTGTTTACAAAAAACGAACCAAAAATTCAATATTTAAGGTAACTCAATGAAGCTTTACAATTTTGTTGCCCTATGTTTCAGGTTCTTTAGAAGGAAAATGTTTCCTAATTAGCGATGTTTATGCAGCTATTGTCGCGATTAAAACATTTATCCTTTTTGGACTGCCCTTTACAATCAATGTTTTGTCCTTTCTCGAGCTAAAAAATTTTGGATCCCACAATTTCGATCACGTTTATGTGCCGTGCCACCCCGTGAATGCAACCCATTTTTTGATGACGAAATTCGAGGTCTGCTCATTCTACCTATCTATCTGCATGGAAAAAGTTTGGATTCATATGAAGCTACCGAATTTGTCTAAATAGCGTTATGCTTGCGCTTAATCAGTATTATTCAATTATTAAACCACATATTATTATGATGATTTTATGTTATTTATGTATTTTTGATATTTTATGCGAATTTATTGTTCTACATAAATTTAAGCAAGCTTCCAATGTTGAATGTGACGCGGTCGCATTCGCAGTACTCATCCATCTATAATTATTTGCTTCAACGAAACACGACTTAATCATACGCGTGTCATTTTTTATTATAGGCGGACTTGATGAATAATCCTGCTTCTAGCTAAATATATGCATTTCGTACATAATATATTGGTCTGTGGAAATTGATTAAATAATTCGATTTAGCTTCATTTCTCGTGTCAGAGTAATGTTAGCCCGCGGCTAAAAAATGAAGATTGAAAATTTAAGCAATTTTTTCCTAATGTTATTTGTTCTAATTTAAGCTTCGAGTGCAAAAAACACGCTATAAGAGCGGTTTTAATTTGTTTTTTATTGAATAACGAAGCTACAATGGGAACTGGGCCGCTCTCTAATTTGATAAATCTTGGGCACTATAACGTACGTGTGAGTCTTTTTAGTTTCTATCTATTTCTGGAAAATTTGACTTTTTCCTCAATTTTGGGTCTGGAATTTCCGTGATACAAAAAATCAATAATTCTTCAGCGTACAATTCTCCGAAAGATCATTAATGTTTCTTTATGCAATTGTGCTTATTATTGCAAAAAAGGTACGAATTAAAGGATTTTAAGACAGAAAGGTTTCAAATTTACGCTTTTTTAGTTAGAGGAAAGTTTTGAATAATGAAGCTTTTGAGCAAATGTATAAATTATACGATTAATAATGCAAAATTTTGACATTTGTAGTCGCCCACCGATTTTACGTAATCACGCTCAAATGATTTTTAGGATGGTAAAAAATTAGACGAAAAGTTTGAAGTGTATCTTAGAATATCTAAATAACTTAATTCACGTACTTAATGAGCGTTATGAAAACTAATTTGTCCGCATAAAGTAATGAAAAGTAATCGTTTTATTTATAAATTGCAGTTTTAACTTATATTTAATCCTTTTTGCGTGTCAACTGGTTTTTATTTACTCGTACATACGACTATATACCACACGTGTTCTTAAGGGGGAAGGGTTTGACCACCCGAATAGCAAGTTACCCCCGCAAAATGATTGCGAATTCCCCCAGAATTGTAGATTTTTTTGTAAAAGTTGGTAAAAGTTGCACAAAGTGTGCCCTTTTAAGCGTTTTTAGCTCATTTTTGGCAATTTACTCAATCTTTTTTCAAATGTTTTTGGGAATTTGTTTTACGTTTTTATGTTCTAGAAAGAACAAGCATTAACTGAGACGTCAAAAAAGAGTATTTTTGACGTGTACCCTCCGTTTTTTAACCCAAAAAAGGCATTTTCTAAAAATTTTTGGCCTGACCCTCCAGAGTTCTCATGCTGTAGATGTATGGTATATACCTACTCGCACAAGTATATACTAGGGGGACTGATATACCCCACCCTAAATCGGTCGTTCCCATTTCCCTTAGGCTGAGATATTTTAATTTTTTTCCATTTTGACAAAAACTTGGCCATTTTTAGTGCTGTTTTACAAAACTTTTTTTCCAAAAATTTCCTTAAAAATTGTGAATAGTTAGGCCAAAAAGTTTGGATGGAGCTTGGTGTGTCACGTTCCAAGAGTGCTTAAATATTTTTAATATTATTTCACCCATTTTGGGAAAAGACTACATTAGTTGGCGTGATAGTTTAAAAAATACACATCAGAACTAATCACTTAGTTCGTAAAGACACATAATATGTTCACGACTATACTTTATAATGACTTGAGTAAAATCGAATATTTAGGATCTAGGCTAGGAAAATGATTGAAATTTCTTTAAATTAAGATCGTCACCGGTGTGAAACAAAATCTGGGTTTACAGTTGAAAGCCATAATTTGAGCTTGACATAAAAGAAATTAAGATTCAAATATATACGGGTTAAAAGGTGAAAAGATTTGACAGCAAGATTACTTACAGGATTGGGAACAGCGAGGACTATGCCTAAATTCCTTAAGAATATTCTAAAATTCCTTTAAAATATTCGAAAATTCCTTAAATTCCTAATCAAGGCTAATAATCGCTTATTCTCTTCAAGACACCAATACTTGCATTATATCGCTTCCATTCAAATCTAATCCTTTGTCTCTTTTTCGGCACATTACCATGGCATATTATAAACTGTACATACCAATCAATAGGAATTCACTTCTATTGCGCAAAATCTGCTTACTTTAGGTTGTTTGTACATCAATTTTGTAGATAACTTGAATCTTTGGTAATTTAAATGCCGCACATTGACGGATTCACCATTTTTAAATGATTAGAAGTATGTCTTTGCGTAAGAAGCTCATCAAAAAATATATAAAACTAAAGCCTACTCAAAAAAATTTTCTACTAGTCGCTCCAGCCCCCAGAATTGCGTAAACCAGTCTTTTTAAGTAGTGCTTATGACTGGCTCTTTTTAGGCGAAATATGAAAGGCATTAAATCACGCTTAAACGATTTCTAATTTTAACCGTTGACAGCAATATTATAGGACATCTTAATTCTGGATTAGACAGGGCGTGGTAAGCTTAGGCCTAGCTTAAGCTTGATCGCGCCTGATTCGGAATGGACTCAATTCGGATTAGGCGTCTTTTTCGCAAGTTTTTTCTATGCACGAATCCTGCGAAGCACAAACACGGCCTAATAAACTTTCCGGTTCTTTTTTAACACGCACGTAAACATGTTTTGACATTCTCATGCATACATTCCGTAGAAAATCGCGTCATTCATTGACAAATTTCTTTGACAAGATTCTCTTGTATCCTGTACAAAACACTTTTTATCGCTATTATATTCGTAAAATGGATTGCGGCGCGAAGCACCTTGATATCATTATTAAACATGCTATGCCTCATCAGAGCTATATTTTGCTCCGTAATGCGAGTATTGAGAATACACCGTTTTCGCGTGTGGTTACTTGTATGCACACCTGGGCGTGGGGGGTTTGGGAGGTATGCACCCCCCAGAAACCAAAATACCCCCCCCAGAAATCAAAATACCCCCCCCAGAATTCAATTTTTGGAAATTTTTTTCGTTTTTTTCGCAAGTTTTTGATGCCAATGGATAGTGCTTGATGAGAAACGTCGAAAAATGGTGTTTTTATCGCCATACCACCATTTTTAAGGCCATTTTTCGACCTTCAAAAAAATCTTGCACCCCCCAGAATTTTCTTGCTGCCCACGTATGCTTGTATGTATATTACTTACATATCTATTAGTCTCGATGCTTTCTTTTCTACTAAAAGAGGACTCTTTCATTGAGTTTTATCTTTTTGAGACCGAGGAAGCTAGGATGAGTAATGCAACAAAATTAGTGCATCACAACGCACATTTATCATTTTCGACATTTCCTCAATCTATTAGAGTAAAAGGAATAATAAACTGAGTAGTAAGTGAATGGAAGATTAGACTTCGATTTAAGAAATGTGCTGGTTGGAAAGTTAGTTATTCAAATACGCGCAAAACTCGTCATTACCTAAATGATTAATAATTGAAAATCCGCCAATTATGGCTTAATTTGACTTCGCCAAATTTTCTAGTTTTCTTTAAAAAAATTTTTTGCCCGATTTCTTATCTTAAATTCTTGATACCGCGATTCCGCAATTACATCGCAGGGGACACGTTATTATTCGAGCGTAAATAATGATATAGTCGCGCAAAGCTTTTTCTGGCCTCCCAGCAACAGCTCAAGAGTGTATAATTCAGTTTTTTAGCCATAAAAAATGTGGCAGGCTTTTCGGCATTTACGGATTAGATCATGATCGATGTTGACGTTGACGTTGACTATCTAGTGTAGCAATAAAAGTGAGAATATTCCATCTCGTACAATATCCCGAGTTTTTCTCATCACCCGCGTCGAGTTAGTTAGCCGGGAGTTGCGGTTGTAATCAGCTTTTCTCAATCGTAAATCCCGTTTTCTATTCCCTATTTAATAATAAAAGCTTTTCGTTGTCGAACTCGCGTAAGTAGCGAGTGCTAACTTTTTGGCTACCAAGGTAACCACCAATTACGCGTTGCTTCATTTATTGCCTCCTTGAAACATATAACTATGCCGTATCTTGGCTTATTGCTAACCGATTTAGCTGAGCAATAATACAGAGTTTTTTGCGCACTCGATTGTCGCGCAACTTGGGAGCGCTGCGTAATAATCGTAGTATTATTGTCGAACTCAATTTGGCCCATTTTATTCGCTACAGTAGCCTCGTATGCATATAGAAAGGTGTTCTATTCTAATTTGTTGCTTGTACGTATTGACATCTCGATTTGCGCTTGTCAAATTCTCGTGCGTATATGAATATTTGCTCTGGAAATTAAATCTTGTTTATTTTTCCGACTCATTTACCGGCAGGTGACCTTTGAAACTGATACGAAGACGCATTATAGTAGCTCGTAACGTACAGAATGAATCATGATTCGATTAGTGATTGTGTTTGTATTCGCGTAATTCATTTAGATCAGCGTTTGCGCAACTCTGATTGTTCTGATGCAGCTTAATATCAAATTCTAGACCATGTAAGTATTCTTGGTAACGGTTTCAATGCTAAAGTGTTGGAAAAGTTGCATTCTCAAGTTTCTTTCGATATTAATAATCGACCGACTTTATTACTCAATCGAGCGCTTAATGCGCAGGACCACGCATTCGCAGCATGGTTGGTCTGGAATTCAGTCGGCCCAGGGAGTAAGCTAGGGAGTTTTTCAAAGCTGGGACGACCTTAGAAATCGGTATGGATATAATACTATAAAAGTTGGCAAATTTGATAGTTTCTGGTCGATTTAGGACGCCTTTGCGACAACGTGTCGATTTTTGTTCATTGTAGGCCTTGTGCCTTATTTTTCTTTCAAAAATTTTGTCTCTTACCCTTCCGAGGAGCTAGACCGCAAACTCTCCACATGCATGCCTAATATGACTGCAAAAGGATTCGCGCTAAAAAACACAGCTTGCTCTTACTCGTACGAATGTAAGCGAAAGTCCGCTTATTTTGTTCGTTTATACTTTGAACTTATAAATTTCAGTTTTACTATTTTTCCAATATCGATATACGTTTAGGGAAAATACTGTTTTTTTGGAGACTTAAGCGGAGGATCGGCGATAAATTTTTGAAGTTTTATTTCTCGTCTTTCATCTCAACTAATGAGATTCGTCGCAGAAAATGTAAATGTTTTTACATAAATTATGCTCCAATTTTTGTAATAAGCGCGTCGCGCAGTCCATTTAATTAAAGTTCATTGCGGTCGCGGTCAGATAATTATATCAATATATTTGATCCGGCGGTCTTCGCGACATCAATTGATAATATCATTAATATAAGGAATGAGAGTGAGTTATCGCAGAAATTTTGGCGTATCATTTATTTTTTGCTTCTTACAAACGGACGCATTTTTCCGGAAATCGAGTAGAATTCGTACAGTGACGGTCGTTTTTTCTCCAAAGCTAGCTGCGATAAGTGTTCGGAGAATTGATAGCCGCGTGCGTCTCACGAGCTTAATTTTGGAAGCGACGATGATGATTAAGGACGAGGATCTGTGATAAGCCGTTCAAGTCTATCACAATCGTAGCGGCTGTTTTTTTCTGCCATTCATACGCCTTTAAGCTTATTTATATACATACGTAAGGAATCATTTTTGCTTGAAGAGCTTGGAACGTATCGACGATGGGTTTGTTGGCTGACGGTCGAAATTCGTCGAGTCTAAAGCACCAAGCGGTGGCCGATTCGTACGAAGATTTCGAGGAAAATTCGGCCGAAGCTTACTTGTGGCGCGAATTTTTGGCATTTAGTCAAACGTGGGAGTCGCTGATACGAATTTACGTGCCGCTCGAGGTGACCATCATGGTTTTCGGCCTGACGGGCAATTTGGCCGCATTGGTGACGCTGGCCCGCAGCCGCAACATGAGCACCCCCTCATTCCTCTATCACCGCGCCTTCGTCTTCGCCGACCTGGTCTTCTGCTTTAACTATTTCCTCAACATATTGATCGATAAATGTTGGTCCGTGGTACGCGATCAGCGACCAAATTCTGGAGGAGTCCGATGGGGATGAATGGCCAAAAATAGCACTAAAACTTTTATTCCAGGGGTCTATCGATTTTTGGGGTTTTTCGGATTAACGAGGGGAGGGGGTCCGTCTGACCTCTAGGCCTCCACGCCCATGTGTAGGAAGGTAAAAAAATATATGGGTAAGGCCTGATTTCCGGGTGCGATCGAAAATTTCTGAGGTGAAAAACGGCATGAAAACTTATGTTTTTTGTCAATAAAATGTATTTTTTCTAGGTTTCTCATTAATATCTTTATTGAAATCGAAAGAAAGAAGTAAAAAAACATCATAAATTTTATTTGGCACCTGCTAAATTTCTTAAAAACCTACATCATAACCTCTGGACTTTATTTTGCTCGTTTTTGCTTTTTATCATTGAAAATTAAGTAGTTATTCATAAATAACGATAAATTAAAATACTTAAAGATTGACGCCCTCGAGCCGAAAAACGTTGAAATATCGTATTTTAGCTCTTTTTGGAAAGTTTGAAATTTTGCCGGAGGGAAGAAGCATCCCTTGCAGGCCAGCAACTATTTTCGGGTAGGGGCAAACCATGCGTGCTTTTGACCAGTTCATTTAGAGGAAGGGTTCAAATTGTAATCCCGACCGCTACTTTTTTAACTCTAAAAATTAAGTCTATTTTGAACTTTCTGTCAGCGATTTTTATTACAAATATATCGAATTTATATTAGGACTTTTTCCGTGCCATAAAGCCAGTTTTTAGCACACGTTTTCGTACAGTATTTATCTTCATTTGAAATTATTAAAAATTTTTATGCGTCTAAGGAGCATCATCAGAAAACTCGAGAAATACACTGCTGACATTTTTTTCGTTCTAAATTCGAAAACAGCCTACGAAATTTCCAGGTCAGGTCCTGTAAATTTCTTTCCGTTAAAAAACTCGTATTCCAATTTGAAAAGAAAACTGGTCAAATCGATTATTATAAATGCTAAATAACTATTAAGTGATCATATGAACGTTGGCAACGCCCCCTTGGATAGACTTACAGATTCTTTTAAAAAAGTTAAAAGGCTTAATGATAGCGTGTGTCAAAATTCGGGTCCAGTAGTAAACTTTCGACCACTGTAAAAGTCGAGTCTTTTGCTATAAAGATTTACAATAAAAATAAAAGTTTATTAAAAAGACAGCAATGCCTGAAAAACGAAAAGTTTATAGATATCAGAATGGAATCAAATTATTAACAAAAAGAGCAAAACGGAATTTGTTCAAGGCGAATAGTGTGATTAGTTCAAAAATTAGCTTTTCCATCTGATTTTAATAATATTTTAGTAAATTTAATGACGAACCTGACGCGTCATTTTGTTAAATGTTAAAACGAAAATCTCAGATTTCTCGTCAAGCAGAACGGTTTTACTGACGTCACGCTTTTGCGAGAAGCCAAATTATCGTAGATACCCGTGTAATGGATATTTTCCATTTTTTTCGGCCATAATATCGAAAAAAGCGAGACAAACAACTCAATAATTTTACAATAATTGATCATAATTATCGTACAACCTGTGCCATTTCGTTGAAAAAAACAATTTCGTGAATGATATCCACTCGTTGCTATGCTAGGAATAATTGTCATTTCGAGCAATTTTTTTTGAACGCGAGTCGTTTTTTGTTCGGAATACAAAAGGGAATTTTTTCCCGGGAAATTAATAGCTCTGTCGGCAACATGCCAAAAATCGATAGTTCGACCTTTTGATTAACTGATATCCTATATATATAAAATCTCAAATCTTTGAAGTCATTTTGTTTCAAAATCATTTTACTTATAGTATTTCATGTAATTTTTTATATTTGTCGTACTGTTTGAAACATACGTACATTGTTATGAAGATAAAGGAAAAAATTAAATAAATGACTAAATAAATGAATAAATAAACAAATTTGGATTTTCTTCTAAACAACAATTTTGGAATAAGTTGTTGTTTATATTTTTATGTTTTTTGATTTAATTTTTATTTTTGTATTATGCAATTTCAATTTTCGAAATTTTTACCTAATCAATAATTTATATCGTCCGCAGTACGGAGACGAAAATCAATACAAATATCGCACGTATTGGGCCGCGTTCTATTCGGGCATCGTCTACCACGCCGTGCACATTACGTGCTCCTACGTCATACTGTACATGACGGTGGTGATCATGTTCGACCGGTTCGCCGCTTTGCTTCTTTACACCTATTACACGCGGTTCAATCGAAGGGGCGTGGCCAACCTTACAGTATACGCCTGCGCCGTTTTCGCCGCAACGGTCAACGCCTGGTCCGCCTGGGTCCTCCGCGTGGTGGCGGTCGTCGCTACGGAACAAAACCAAGGAATTAATATTGCTGGAACCGCCGGTCCGTTAAACCAAAGTAAAATTTCGACAATTCTGAAAAAAGGGTTGGGAACATACGTGGGCAGCAACAAAACTGTTGGAAGGGGGTCAGATGGGGACAAATCGCCAAAAATAGCACCAAAAATCTTATTCCGGAGTCTATCGATATTTGGAGCTCTTCCAGATTCTTGGGGTTCACACCCCCTTAGACCACCACGCCTATGTGTGGTCGGGAAGGATGTGCACATAGTTTTGCTCCGTTACGCCTTAAAATTTGGCTGTTCTCTTTCGCCATGCTTCAGTTTTGAAGAAAAAGTTGGGCTCAAAAGTTTTACAGTTATAAATTTGCTTAGATGATCTAAATAATGGCCGGAAAGCTAGAAGCTTTTGCATCGTGTACCGATTGATAAAACACCGAAAAAAAGGATCGTGTCCCAACATTCCTACCGCCCCAACACTCTCATCGTCCCAACATTCCACCGTCCCAACATTCCCACCGCGTGTCTCAACATTCCCACCGTGAGTCCCAATATTCCCTCCATCCCAACATTCCCACCGTCCCAAGATTCCAACAACCCAGCATTTCCACCATCCCAACATTCCAACCATCTCAACATTCCCACCGTCCCAACATGCCCACCGCGTGTCCCAACATGCCCACCGCGTGTCCCAACATTCCCAGGGTGAGTCCCAACATTCCCAACATCCCGACAATCCCACCGTCCAAACATTCCCACCGTCCTAACATTTCCACCGCGTGTCTCAACATTCCCACCGTGAGTCCCAATATTCCCTCCATCCCAACATTCCCACCGTCCAAGATTCCATCATCCCAGCATTCCCACCATCCCAACATTCCCACCGTTCGAACATGCCCACCACGTGTCCCAACATGCCCACCGCGTGTCCCAACATTCCCAGGGTGAGTCCCAACATTCCCAACATCCCGACAATCCTACCATCCCAACATTCCCACCGTCCCGACAATCCCACCGTCCCAACATTCCCACCGTCCCAACATTTCCACCGTCCCAACATTCCCACCATCCCAGCAATCCCACCGCGGGTCCCAAAATTCCCACCGCGAGTTCCAACATTCTCACTGTCTCAATTACAAATCGCATTATCTTTTTCCAATGTATAACGTCATATGCACACCAAGCTTTCACGGCTAGTGATTTTTTGGTATGCCATGAAAACAGCTAATTTTATTGTTGAAAAATTTTTATTTACAAATATGGTGTTTGACCACATCTAATAATATTAGTTCATTTAAATTTAACAGACAAATTTACGGAATGTGTTACGTTTTTGTACGTCGAAAAGACTAAAACTAACAATACCATCTCGTTCTTCTAGCGATTAATAATTACCTCTATATTCATGTTGGCATTATTACTCAAAAATTCTGCTTGGCAATTAAGTAAAAAAATTATCGCGATAATTTTGGTTGGCGCCAGATAGAAAAGCAATAGCAAGTGTCCAGAGAATCCTGTCATTCATTAAATATTTCCATTTAAAGAATTTTAACATTTTTAAAAGTATTATAACGCTCAACGTTTATAGATAATGCACGGTCGTTTGCATATGACTACGAGACAGTACAGATTATTAGTAAAGGATGGAATAGATTTTGGTCTGTTTATAACCAATAGCAAATTCTGGATTTCGTAATAATAAGATTTTAAATCCATCGCGATTAAAAAGAATACGATTTTTTAGAAGTTTCACACCAAAAATATTCTCTTGACGCAAAATTGAAGTTGTTTATTAACAAATATTACCGCGGAACGAAGTGCCAGAAAAATTTAGCGAATTATGATGAAATTGGTTAAAAATAATTGAAAATGAGTGAGTTTTCCTTACTGCGCCCAATTTATGACGACAGAGAACGGCCGTTCCCTGCCATTTAAATACTTTTGCTTATAATACTTCAATATAAATTCGAAATGATTAAGTTGTAATAAAGCACTTAAATTACTTAAATTTCCAAATTTTTGTCATGATTTTATTATTATTATTATTATTATTATTATTATTATTATTATTATTATTATTATTAATTATTATTATTATTATTATTATTATTATTATTATTATTATTATTGTATTATTATTAATATTTTTTCTTTCTATTTTTATTATCATCTATCGACTGATCTTTCATCAACATTCCAGAAAGCTTGGTATGCATATGACGTTGGACATTGGGAAAAGCTAATGAGGTTTAAGTAAACTTAAATTAGCCTTCAATATGTTCCAAAAAGTCGTAACATCAGCATCTAATTATATATATGACATTTTGAAACTTAGGCAGCAGGTGATCATGGAAAAATGGTGTAGTCCCAACACTGCCACTGCGAGTCCCAACACTGCCACTGCGAGTCCCAACACTGCCACCGCGAGTCCCAACACTGCCACTGTCCCAACACTGCTACCGCGAGTCCCAACACTGCCACTGCGAGTCCCAACACTGCCACCGCGAGTCCCAACACTGCCACTGTCCCAACACTGCTACCGCGAGTCCCAACACTGCCACCGTCCCAACATTGCCACCGTCCCAACACTGCCACCGCGAGTCCCAACACTGCCATCGCGAGTCCCAACACTGCCACTGTCCCAACACTGCCACCGCGAGTCCCAACACTGCCACCGCGAGTCCCAACACTGCCACCGCGAGTCCCAACACTGCCACTGTCCCAACACTGCCACCGCGAGTCCCAACACTGCCACCGCGAGTCCCAACACTGCCACCGTCCCAACACTGCCACCGTCCCAACACTGCCACGGTCTTAACATTGCCACCGCGAGTCCCAACACTGCCACCGCGAGTCCCAACACTGCCACTGTCCCAACACTGCTATCGCGAGTCCTAACTCTGCCACCGTCCCAACATTGCCTCCGTCCCAACACTGCCACCGCGAGTCCCAACACTGCCACTGCGAGTCCCAACACTGCCACCGCGAGTCCCAACACTGCCACCGCGAGTCCCAACACTGCCACCGCGAGTCCCAACACTGCCACCGCGAGTCCCAACACTGCCAACACGTTGTGTGTTGGCAGGAACATGCACGGAAATTTTGTTGCAAAAACGCTTAACATTTGGGGCATGCATGGTAGGTACGTATTTGCTAGGCTTAAATCATGCATTTAGACTCAAGGAAATCAGGCACGTAGCTCTGGGGGAATTGGGGGTCTGTACCCCCTCCAAAAATGAAAAAATCGGAAAAATAGGACTTTTTAAACGTTATTTTGTGCTATTTTTGGGCTTAGTCCCCCAAAATTGGTGTTGGTTCCCCCAAAATAAGACGGCCAGCTATGTGCCTGAAGGAAATTACTGCTAATGTATTTGGTATCAGAATACAAACAGGCGTTGGAAAGGGACAAAGACTCAATTAGCATATTTTTCTAAAATTTCAATGTGAGATTTATGTCCGTGCGAACTGCGCATTTGAGTTGTACTATCACAATAAGCACACTATATTGGTTATTCCTCTGTTTTCTAGGCAACTTGGACATTACAATACATTATAAATGCAACAAAGAATTACTACGCAAAAAATTTCAAGATTTAGCATCTAACAAGTTATTGATTCTACCCTTTCCTGGCGACCCCACCATTATAATCCATGAACGTTATGTACTTAATGCTTTTAATTACATGTGAGCAGCGACTTAATTCTGGGAGTGGATATTATGGGGCAAACATTGAGGAAAAAGCCAAAAACACAGTTGTGGAAGATCCGCCTGATTCGGGGACGTTTGAATTTTTAGGGGTTTACAATAACATATGGGCGTGGGGGGTTTGTACCCTCCCCCGAAAAGTTGAAACTCTCTCCCTTAAAAAATTCTATTTTTTAGTAACATTTTTGGCGATTTTACTCATCCTGCTCCCCCCAGAATTTTCTTGCTGCTCACGTATGTTTACAACCCCCTCCCTCCGATGAGGTCCATGTGTGACTCGCTGTATGCATGCTGGAACTCGCGGTGGCAGTGTTGGGACTCGTGGTGGCAGTGTTGAGACTCGCAGTGGCGGTGTTTGGGACGGTGGCAGTGTTGGGACTCGCGGTGGCAGTGTTGGGACACGATCGAAAAATCACATAAAAATTACCTAAAAACTCTAGTTTTTACCAAAAATCGCAAAAGGAGTAAAAAAGTTTAGCCTGTGTCGGAGGATGGTTAGGGGACGGCTGACTTATATGTATGCATTTAATAATGCAGTGCATTCCACTAGAAAAAAACCGAAAACCTTTAGAAAAACCGCATGATTACGCTCCAGAAAATTATTGGTCATATTTTTTGTATTCGCTATTCGCAATTACTGATTTTAAAAAAATTCTTGTAACGCAGTTTAATTTTACAAATATATGACGCACTTTTTTCAATAGACATACTGGTAATCTAGCGAAACCGGGCGTGAAAATCAATTTTTAGCTCTTAGCTACAAAAGTGGGTGGATTCCAGAATTGCATACAGTAAAGCAAAATTTCGAAACTTCACGTGTCTGCTGATTACTACGTACAATATCATTATCATAGCTTTAGTCTAAATAGTCTAAATCTACGGTACAATTGATCAATTGCAGCTTTCTCAACACAATTTTCTAAAATTAGCGTGAAATTACGCATTTGCACCTAATTATTTTAGAAGGTCAATCATCCCTCCTGTTCCTGTTTTAAAAATAGCACAAAATGCTTTTTTCTGCACAAATTGTTAATTAACACGCAGATTATGCATGACCTTAATTTATCAGAGTAATTTTTCCACTCGTGGGCATAGCTGAAATTCTGAGTCATCGGAATTTTTCGAGGGACAAAAGGGCTAAAAAATGGGGAGGGAGAATTAGGATCATTCTTCAAATACATTACGAGAAAGCAAAAAATAACATAGAATTCTGAAAAAAATGAAAAGGAAATTTATTTTTAAACTTTTCAAAGTCCGAAATTAAATGAAAGAGCATGTGAGGAATTTGAGATCTAAGCTAGCAAGTAGCTTTTGCCAACCATATGACTAATTTTTTTAAAAGAAAGTCTGAAAATGTAAAAGTTTCTCTTTGCAAGTTTATTTTTTTATGCAAAAACAGAAGCATTCGAAATTGAATCTTAGAATTCCCAGGATACTATGCTTAAGCGATGTACCACGGGCTCCGCGGAGACCGCATGGACTTTTGTGAGAAATGTTGTCCAAAGTGAAATGGCGGGAAAAATGTGTTTTGAGGAAATGCAAAAATTGCATTAGGCAAACTTTAGAAGACAGGTTTGGCTGCATTTTGACAAATTTTTAGCTTTTAATATCTTTTCTTCGTCCTTTTATAGAATGTTATTGACTTTGTTGTTCTGGAACATCACCAGGAGGGAAAAGGTTAATTTAGGAGGTTAAAAAAATTATAAATTTGCTACGATGATGATAATTTTTTACAACTACACATTTTTAGCTTTATTAATATTATGAGCTTCTAAAGAAAATTGCAGCTTTTGATGAAACAAAAAATAGATATTTGTATGCAAATTTTTTTTCAAAAAAATTTCAAAAGATGGAAAGAAAAGCTAAGGGAAATCAAATAAAATATGGTTTAAATCCGGATTTATGTTCTCAATTTCCACAGAAGCTACGTCTTCTGACGACACAAAAGTTCGCCGAAATACGTGCTATGCGTCTCGGAATAATCAAATTGCTCTTGGAAGATTGTTATCTAACGCACAGTATCGTTTTCTTTCGTATTCATGTTTTGGCCATTTCCC
This sequence comes from Mermis nigrescens, assembly GCA_036768485.1. NCBI lineage: Eukaryota > Metazoa > Nematoda > Enoplea > Mermithida > Mermithidae > Mermis > Mermis nigrescens. The sequence continues at coordinate 2,128,724 of JAVLUZ010000228.1, forward strand.
GTTGGTGACGAAAATTATAAGCGTAAAATTGCAATTTGCCCTTTCTACGTTATATGAGAAATAAAATGACGGATTCGGCAGTCCATTGTTAATTTTGCACGAAATGCGTTTTTCTATCTTTCGCCGATAATAAGCGGAAGAAAAATAGCCATTTTTTCGTTTATTTATCGGCGCATATTGCCATCAAAGCTGATTGCTGAGAAAAGTCGAAATGGAATCCATACGATAATTTGTTTTGATTTGCTTAACAAGAAAGGCGCATTCACAGTAGAAGAGGAAACGAAGTTTTTTAAAACCTTAGGTGTAATATTATGGCGTCTTGCTTGAATAAATAGGTTAAATTTATATGTTGAGATGATAAGATATTGAAATCGCCGAAATAAAGATTTTTTCATTCCATATTTTTCGCGCCTTCTTGCATCCCATGATTCATTTAATTTATCAACTTTTTCCATTTCTCTCCAATTTCCCTTTCGTTTTCTACTTCCTTAAAATCAATCTTTCTTGCTCAACAAACTGTGATTTATATCGCGGGACTGCTTTTTTCGTGTCATTCGCAGAAATGGAATGCCGGGTAGAAATATACATTTAAGGGAACTTGACATAACTTAACTTACAAAGTATTTAATTATTTTTCTAATATTGATTATTTATTTATAGTTTTGATATATTAACATATAATTTTTTAAATTTATTAATATTTATCATAATTATTTACATTTTTTGGTCGCAAACGTACGCGGGCAGTAGCCGAATTCTTTAGGGTCTGCGTGGTGTATAACTGGCTGAAAAACGCCAAAAATTTAATTGTGGGAGGTCTGGGGAGCGTTTGTCGGATTTTTGGGGTCACTGAACCCCAACCCTAACGCTCGCATAAGGTCATATCACAAATCTATCATAAATTGTAATGATTTTAATGCGAATCACGCTTCATTCGACGCATTGAACGGTCGGTTTTCCACGATTTAAACCCACGACTCAATCGTTTTACTTTACACGTTCACCAAACTTAACACTCCGAAAACTTTACACTCAATCTCGCATTGCAGCCGAGCAAGCAACGGCGTGGACGGGCCGCGACGACGACGAGCCGTCGGTCAAAATTTACACGTGGCTGACGCGCCAAAATTGCAGCGTCGGGTTGCAAACGGCCCTGAAAGCGCACAATTTGTACAACGGCGCCACGCGACTCGTCTATCCGTTCGTCGTGTTTGGTTTTACTTGCGCCGTCATCTACGGATTCGTCCGGCGTCGGCACCACATTTCGAGGCGTTACGTCAGAGCGCGGCCCATCGGACGCCGGCGCGAACGCTACGAGCGAACCCTGTTCGCCTTCATGCTCGCCATAGTTTTGCTGGCGTTCGTTCAAGTCGTATCAGCCGAATTCAGGTTAATTTCGCACTTTTTTATTGTTAACCCGTGAACACGTGTTTTATTTGACAATAAAGTAGCGCTATTTTTTCGCCAAGCTTTATAACTTGGCCATTTGCCGGGACTCGCATGTGTACATTACGAACCTACCGCCGGGGGGTTTCGTTCGCTCCTAAGCGATTTATTAGACTCAGAATATGAAACTATGAAACGTGAACCTCATGGGTTTGACCTTTTAATATCCATTTCAACTCGAGTCGTAGCATCATAATTGATCACTTGTTATGATTAAGGCAGAGAATAAGACTACTTTAAGAAATGACTGTAGACGGGTTTTATAGCATGTTCTGATTTTTTATATAAAAAAATTCAGGAAAATTTCCGAGCGATACTGAGAAAGACGCTCCAAGGCTTTTACAGCTGAAAATTTCACAGCGTTTTAGAGTGGGCAATTTTAATTTTATTCCGTAGGTTGCAATTCGGCTTTTTTCCGTGTGTTGGGTTTAATTTCAGAATAGTATTTTTGTTTTCTTAGGCGGGGCATTCTCACCAGGCCGACATAAGCTGCTCTCTGATCGACTCAAAAATGTTCGAGTGAAAATTGCATACACTGGCGTTATTGAATCACCGAAAAATATTTGAGCAGATGACGATTATGTCCTTTTGGATTTAACCCGTGAACGCATGTTTCATCTTGTTTATATCGCAGCGTTCTTTGCGTTCAATTCAATTTTTTTGGTTTCCTTTACTTACTGATAATTTAGTCACGTGATTAATAATTTCGGTTTCGCGAAAATACAATGGTAGTATTAATCGATTATAAACGTTCAAGTGATCTTCCTATGTCTTAGAACTTTATCATAGGTAGCGCGTTAGCGCGTACCTAAAACATACTTGGTTGTCCCCAACATATGTCCACCCCCTGTACAATTATAATTTGACACATTTAGAAGATGCCGTTTTTTTAAATCAATCGATGATTAACAAAGATCATGCGCTGTATTTTGTTTTGTTTACACTCAATACCGCGTTTGTAATAAGCGTTCAAACTTTCGGCATAACGTTATAACATACACGAACCTGTGACGGTTTTATCGGAAAGCATGTAGGCAACTTGGCATAAATGCCTGATACAATTTAATGGTACGGAATCGTAGAGGATGAAACTCTCTAGATGACAAATTTTTTGTATTTTCCAATTTTGCATTAGTTCTCGAGGGAAGCTGTAAAGAATGTAAAATCTGGGGTGTAAAGAGAGATTTTGGTCGCGTTTTTGCCTTCCTTATGCCTCAACTTCTAGTTATCAGTCCTTCAAAAAGTTTTTTCTCATAAAAATGTACTACGGCTCAAGGGCTACTTTCTGCTTACCAGCAAACTTTTTTACACTCAATGCAGCGTTAGATCCAGGGTTTTAGAGTTTACAATGTAGCGGATAGTGTAAAAAAACAGGTTTTGTCTCAAAATTCTCCGCCAACTTCTCTGCTTATATTAGCCGATCCATAATAGCCGTGTCAGGTTCGTGATGCGACGCTTTATTCTTATCTATTGATCTACGCCTAATCTGAGGGGCCTGGAAGTCGGGGTGATCCCTTCTATGCGATGAATCGATAAGTTAATGCTTTAACTTTTACTTAAAGTATGTACATATTCAAAAATACATATGTACAAATATGATATTAAAAGTAAGATTCGAAATAATCAACAAATAAGTTAATAAGCGTTAAAAAAACGGAAGAGGCTTTGACGTTGCTCAAATCTATGACGTCGACAATAAGATACTGAGCCTGGTCGAAATTCAGGGCATCACGTTGAGTGAGCGCCGGAGATGTGATCACAGTGACAGCTCAAGAAGCTGAGTCACACGCTCAGAGCATCAGCAGTAAAAGGCTGAGCTACATGTTCAGGGCATCAGCACCGAAGGCTGAGCCCCATGGCGTCAGCAGTGAAGGCTAAAGCACGCACTATGGTGTCAACACATCACAAGCTGAGCCCCACACTCGGCATCAGCACATCACATGCTGAGCAATTTTTCCTTAGATCTTTCTGCTTTTATACTGCGCTGTGACTGGCGTTTTGGACAGAGGCTCGTAGAATGCACTTTGTCTCGAGCGCTTCATTCGGACATTTTCGCTATCCTTCCCATGCGTGTATAGCTTGCTAAGCATACATTTTATGTGAAATGGTTGACCTTTTGACCGCGCCGCTTTTTTCCATAGATTTCGTGAACTTACATGGTCTTTACGCGACCTTGTGTTACCTTTATCACCTTTTACTCTTTTTGGGCTTATATGCATCCTGATGTGTGTTAATCCGAAAAAATCCGGTTCTCATTGCCCATGGGGCTTCCGAAAATCCCCGCGCTTCTGGGCACGTGTCAATTCAATCGGTCTTAACTTTTTATTGAGAAAAGTATCAATTGGTCGTTATTTTTATGACCTTTTTGCGGCAAAAGAAGCATATCATTCTGAAACATATTAGTTTATGCTGCGGCGTATTTTATCATGTATTTAAACGCATAAAAGAACATAACACTTAAGCGCGCATCGTCTATATCTCAGCACCGCTGTCACAGATCATTCGCATCATCCATATAATATTTATATAGTGAAACATTCGCGCTATAACTTCAAATATATTTCATATTAATATGCCTAAACATTTGAATCGTATTATTAAATATAATATATCAGAGGATAATTCACATTCATTGTATACATAAAAGAAGGAAGCTGTACAGATTTGGCTCCGTCTTGACAGCAGCAGTAACGAAACTTTACATACAACTAGCTTATGACTTCTTGTCTTTACACCTGCAATAAAGGTTGTTTACATTCATACCTAAATTTGATTACTGTATCTTTATTTTGTCTCTCAAAAAACGGTGGCGGGGAAATTGTTCAAAAGGTCCTTCGATACTGCGTTAGGTGTGAAGGTGTTAAAGTTTAAACTCTGATGTAAAAACACGTTTTTTGTTGATTTTTGTAAGGCAAGTTCTCCGGTTATGAATCGGGTTGTGCGGACTATTCTAAAAATAAAGTACGTGTCGGCGGTTAAAAAGCACATTTGGTCGGAATTTTCTACACTCAATAATAATTTATTTCTGGTGATGTAAAGTACCAGCTGTGTGGTGAAAAAGGTATTGCAGTTATTCTGCTTGCTAAGTTCCCCGTGTATGAATTGGTATGTCGGCACTTATGTAAAAAAAGAACATCGTTAGGATTACACATCGCCGTGAGAGGCACTTCTTTACACTTGATATTAAGTTGTTCCGGAGGTGTAAAGTTCTCATGCTGGAGTTAAAAACACGCTTCTGCTTCGGTTTTGTTCATGACCTTCTTGCGTTATGAGTAGGTACATGATCCCATCTCTTAGAACGCTTTGCGCTTAGAGTCACACATTCTACTGGACGAATTAGTTTGCACTCAATGGAGACGTAAAGTAGCTGACACTAAAGGTTTACTTTGCTCCCAGAGTATTGTTGAAGGGTCAATTCTTTTGTGAAATATTATACGGAACATCAGGATTACGAATCAGATTTCAAAGATTCTTTACATTCAGCAGTTGTGTAAAGTTTACACTGAAAATAAACTTTAGCTATAGAGCATTGTCGAAGGAGAAGTTTTTAAAACGTTCTCCGAAACATAAGGATTCCTCCATACTATCAGGAATACGGAATACGAAGTTGATTGCAATTCTCTATACACTCTCTAGTTGTGTAAACTTTACGCTTTAGGTTAACTTCATCTCTGTGAGGTTGTTTATTGTAAGAGCTGAGTTTTATTACGAACTGTTCTCTGGAAAATCAGAATTACGAATCTAACTTCTAACTTTGCTTTTTTGTTACTCAATGGCTGTTTAAAGTTTAAATTGAATATTAATTTTAATTTTAAAACGTTGTAGGAGCTAACTTTTTAAAAATTCAAATATAATCAGTCTATGGCCTTGGAATAGCGATCAACGCATTAGACCGAAAGATTTTGTAAAATCTAAAGATTAAAATTGAAAGAAAAAAGTTATAATTCAATTTTTTGCATTACATAGAATGTAATAAGAATATCGGAGTACAAGCTTGGTACATAAAAAATTTCTTTGCGTAAAAAATAAATCTTCTCTTCATTTTAATTGCCCAATGTCTTGCTTAACGAATATATGTAGATTTGGCGACTTCCCTGAAATACTAATTCTCCATAATTCCCAATAAATCACTATGCTTTGAGTTCAGCTGACCTCTGATATATTTAAAGTAGATTCATCTTGACAACGTCGAATTAGTACTCGTCACTATCTGTCGCAATATATTCCAGGGCCGCTCATTCATACATGTAAGGGGGGATATGGGGATCATAATCCAGAACGGATGTCCCTCCATCCTCCACCCCTAAAGCCAGAAAATTTTTGACCCCCCTTCGATTTTTGGAAAAAAAACGAATTTTCTGGCCGGTTTTAGGTGCCTTTTTGGCCGTTTTCTGCATAAAATTGGAGGTCACGTACTCCTCCCCCTTAAAATTGCCGGGGACCCCACCCGAAATTTTGAGCCGTTACATGTATGAGCACATTTCTCCACTGTCATGATTTCGATTTTTTTAAAAATTTTTTTAATTTTATTTCTGAATGTTTGATTTTTTATTTTCAAATTTTTTCGGCTTTTCAGACGATTCATCGAATTAATCTACCCGCCGGGCGAAATAACGGCCAACAAGGTCACCAACAAACTATTACCCATCGAGGAGCGCGTACGCTACTTCCGAATCTTGCTCTACGGCTACCAAGTGAGCCGCGTGTTGTCTAATTTGTGCATCGCCATCAACCACAGCGTCGTGTGCTACCTATACATAGCCATGAACCGGTTGTTCCGGTCCGAACTGTTGGCCATGCTGTGCTGCTGCCGTCCGGCGCCGGCGCCGGGTCTCCTTCAAACGAGAACTATGTCCCGTAGTTTGGTTGCCGTGGCCGAGCGAAAATTGACCGCCGTCAGCGAGGCGATGCGCAGGCATTGCCAAAATCAGCACAAATCGCGCAGCTGGGCTTTGGCCCTGCCCGAAGGGACGACCACTTCATTGACCGTTCAATGCCGGTGCGTCTCAGACCTCGGCACCGCGATGAATCCGTTGGCGGTCAAGTCGAATTTCTTAACGGTTTTGTAGCAATTCCGAGCTCTATACTTAATAAATCGTCAGAGCAAGAATAGCTTGACGATTCGCCACAGCCGGATACGCACGTGGAAGGGTATTGGGGGTCTTTTAACCCTACGTGGGCGTGGGAGGGGGTCTGAAGGTTCTCGAACGCCATAATTTGCTGGATCCCCCAAAATTGATTGACCTCAGAATTAAATTTTTGGTGCTATTTTTAGCAATTTGGCTCCATCGGACGGACCCCTCCCCAAGAATTTCATTGCTGCCCATATATTGTTGGGGGTCTAAGTGCACCTCCAGAATGGAAAGATGGGAAACTTTTTGAGAAAAATGAGGCAAAATAAAGACTAAAAACTGACGATACTAAGACAATTTGTTTGAATGTGCTTGAAATTGAACAAAAGCTATATATCGACAACATTCAAACGCTATTTCAGCATTTATTCAGTTTTTGACGTTGTTTTGGCCCAAAAACTCAATATTTGCCTCCTCCCAGAGCGGCTGATCCTCAAACTGGCCGTGCTGAGCATTCACGGCTACAACCAATTATGGCAGCTGATGTGATTAAAGATTATTTTATATTTATTGTTATGATGAACCGTATTACATTATCAATGTTGCGCTGACGTTTTTTGGTGTAAAGAACTGTGGTTAAAGATTCAGGCTTTGTACGTAAGCGGATTTTTACGAGTTTGATACCTTCGCCAAAAATTGTTGTGGTATTTTTTGAATAATAAGTGATGAATTCTAACGAATCATCCCTGAATTTGTGATTCTATATTTATTTCGCATCAACGATTTTCACAAAACGATATATTTTATAATTATTGGCTTACCGTTGCAAAAAGTCTACTTTATAATATGGCCAATGTCGTTTAAATAATATATACGATAAATATCAATTAACATTTCTGACAGCAATATTGAAATATTCTGTAGAGGTGACTATTTGAAGTTGATTGTGCAATAATCAGACAAGTTTCGTTTCTTACATATATCCACGTTAAGTTCGCAAATGATTTATGTACTCGTGCTTTTCCATGCTTATGCGTGATCGTGAATTGGAAGATCTCAGTTGAGTTTGGATTATTATGTATTGTTAAAATACATTTATTACGGGTTTTTCGTATATTTGTGTACATACACGATGTAAAGTACGTGTGTATTGTTTTGATTTACGATAGCATGGTTATTTTTATTACGAATCTCTGCATTCTCCTCTTCTCTCGTTTTAAAATTTGTAAAGAATTGTGATTTTATATTGATTTAGTAAATTACGATGCAGTTAAGAACCCAGACATACATAGTTAATGAAAATATTTACAGCAGGCAAGGTTAAAAGCCTGACTGTTTAAGTGCAAGACAGAATAATGCTCAAAATATAAATTTCAGTTTCATTTCGTGTGTCGGCGATAGGTTCTATTTGTTTAACATTGGTTCATAAATTGAAATCCATATTTTATTGCTCCATTTGTTTTTTCATTTTAATTTTGTTTCGTAAGATGAAACCTTAGAAAATACTAATTGAGTGAAAAATAAAGTAATTCGAGCACAAGGCGCTTAAAATTCGAAAATCTCGTTGCAAGTGTAATTTATTGCAAAGTTTAATCCATTGCGTCATCCTTACTGGTCAATGAAATTATTAAATTGGATATACGAATTTTTTGAAAATATTTTTTGTGTTCTAAAAAGGAGTAGCACAATAGGAACGTTCAAAAATGGGCATTTTTCGACGTGTACCCACCATATATGGGCAGCAACCGAATTCTGGGGGTTCGATGGGGCAAAATTGCGAAAAAATGAGCACCAAAAGATTAAATTCCGGGGTCTATCGATTTGTGGGGGGTCCGCCGAATTCTGATTCTGGTTTTTTTTCTGATTTTGTTTTTAATTTCTGATTTTGATTTGATTTGATTTTTTGATTCTGATTTTCCTTTTTTAATTTGTTTTTTATATTTTCTTGTTCTTTTTGATTCTGATTCCCCCTCACGCATGAGCGGTACCTACTGTTTATCGTTTTCAATCTGAAAAAAGAACCTCAAAAATTTTTAGACTACGATTTCCAAAATGTCCATTCATGGTGAGGACACCTATTATTTTTATATTTAATTCGAAACATGCATACATAGGACTGCGGAAAAAGCTAAAATTAGATTATTCATTAACCCTTTGCATCTTCGCTGGCTATTATGAGTCTGTTTCAAACAAGTTCGGTCATAAATTTTAAAACTATTTCGGACAATAAGCTGACAGATTTCGATTATAGCGTTGGTCTTATATATAATTATCGTAACTCTCGGCTAACTGTCGATGAAAATTATTAAAATTTAAACACGAAGTTATGCGAAACAGACTATAGGTTTCACTATTGATTGGCGAAAAAAATGTGGCTATCCGTCCGGTAATTAAACCCGAGTTTCCTAGTTACCGGACCTAAAGCATGCTTAAAATATTTTTATGCCCATTATCTACCTACATATATACCTTGCATTTTACTAAAACTAGCAAGAGCAATCTCTGTTGCAAGTTGCGTTGGCAAAAGTCCGACTAAGAACTAGCAAGGACTATTGGCCGGACTAAGTCCTTCAGTCTTTGGACTATAGTCCTAGTCTTTTCTTTTAGCCCCTTAGTCCGGAAAAGGACTAGTCCCTTTATTGGCGGACTAAGTCTGGTTAGTCCGACCTACCGGACAAAAGTTCTAACTTCTTCCACATTGTGCTATCATTTATTCATTTACTGTAGGTGCCAAATTGTATGTCGCGCCCGACATTTGACGTGCGTTTTGCAAGTCTTCCCTTCTCTTTGGGGAGTGTTGTTTGCGTTTAACGCCTATATTCACTTTAATTTTCCTTTATTGTCTGATTTTCAAACTGTGCTCAAAGAGATATGTTTTATTTGTTTAGTGGAGGCGGAAAAAATAGGTGAGGTTGTCGACCATACAACAGCTAACTAGTTGTCAACTCAACAACAACTATAGTTAACTTTACATTATCATTGTCTTTTAATAAAAGTTTTGTTCCCAATGTCCATTGTCATTTTTTTGTTAGAACCTCAGAACACAATTGGCTGTATAAGCATAAACAGTTTCATATTTTGGTTTCAAGACTAAATTTTGTTAAATTTAAAAAGTTTTCATATTTTGGGTTCAAGACTAAATCTTGTTGGATTCATACGAAGCATTCAGAGCGCAGTTCTGTGGATAGGTTTAGGTGGTCCCATCCCATTTCATCCCATCCCTTCCGATCTTTCATTTCTAATTTTTTCTCTATCTCGTCCATACGTATTTGTTTAATTAATTAGTGTATTGCACCTAATTCTGTTGTGTTGTAATTTCTATTGAGTTGTATTCTATTTCTATTTAATTTTAGATAAAAACCGTCACAATTTAAGCGATGAGCGTATTGAAATGGAACTTTTTCAAGTTAACTCTGAACTGTTTGGCCAGTAATATTTGCTATTTTTTACTTGAATCTGAGTAAAGTTTGTTACAAAATGTATTTATAGTAGCACCTATAATATATATGTATGCATGTATGTATTCATTGATTGTAAAGTTCTTTCATTGACTATTGAGTCAGATCTGAACAGAAAAGCACTAGAAAGTGAATACCACCATGTAGTAGGTACCAGCATTGTTCTCTGATTTTTTAACGAAAAGCCTGTCTGGTATGTTTTCCCTGCATAAATGATACTGTTTTTTATCAAGGACTTAGTCCGAGACTTAGTCTTTTTTTAAGGACTGTGGTCCAGACTATAGTCCTGATCCGAAGCAGTCCGAACTAAAACCTGGACTATAGTCGGAAAGTCCTTTTTTGCGGACTTTTGCCAACACTAGTTGCAAGTGGGTCGCTTCACTCGCTATTAGCGCAAAAGATCGATATGTATCTATGACCAACATACCAAAAATTGTCTAGAAATTTATATGTAATATTTGTTATTATCTTATAATGTTATCGTAAAATTCTTATTTACTACTGTCAAATTTTACTGCTTTCACTCACTCTGTGATATCCATACTTTGGCACCTCTCAGTCTTATATTAAATGTCAAAATATCGTCAAGGAGCGCTAGTCAGAAATTATAAACTTCTCTAAGGTTGCCTTCGGCCTACAAATAAAATGAGTTTTGAAAAATCATTATGCTGACCAAAAAGTGAAAATTTCAGCTAGGCTAATTTCTTTAGTCTCTTTACAACGACTGATTTTATCTTGCTATTTATTAATGTTTTTTCTCTCCTTTTTCTGCTCGTTTATCAATTAGAGGGCATTGTAAGCTGCGCAGCTGATCAAATTAAACCGATTTGCAAACAAACGATTAAAGTCTTAGAGAAAATTAGCCACTTGAAGCAGAGATATTCAAAATTCGTATTAGCATATTCACTAGCCATGCGTGTGCTGCTTTCGCTTTGTTCAAATTGACTCCTACGTACTTTGGTTTACATCATTAAAAAAATTTAGTTTTATATCTTGCTTTGCTGTTACCAGGACCACGTCCTCAATGAGGGATCATGCTTCTCAGAGCCTTCCATTATTTCCTGTGTAACCCGTGCCCTAGGTGTTTTACAGCGCCAGGTCGTGCATTTTGAGCAGTCAATTAGGAATCAGAGGTCCAAAAAAGCCGAGGAGCTTAATTTGGGGAGTAACACCCAGGGGCGGATTTAAGGGGGCGACCGCCCCTACATTGGCCAAAAATATTTGGCGAGATGAAGAATGGATATGTAATGCCGTCAGTGACCATAATTTCTCAAATTTTTCCGGCGCTACGCGCCGTATGGACTACTATGGTTTATTTACTTTCTTGGCGACCTTGAAGCACAGCTTTTTGTATTCGGCAAACATTTTTCCCGATGTACAAAGACTTTTCGGGACCGACTTTGTACATCTACAAAGATTTTTGGGAAGACAAAAACTGCAAAAAAAGGTTTGAAATTCGCAAAAATTTTCGGTACGAGTAATTGTGTGTTTTATATATCCTTATAATGGCAGAAATTGCATTTCAAAAGGAAAAATGTCAAATTTTTTGGCGCTTCGCGCCGTTCTAAGACGATTCTTAATGATTTTTGCCCTCAGAAAACCAAGAATTAGCCAAAATACACTACCAAAGGTCGAACAACTCTGTCTTTACCTCACTAAAGTCGCTACCGTACTATATCATAGTACCCAAACATTTGTGTGTACAAAATGTACTAAGACTTTAGGGACCATCTTTGTGCATGTACAAATGTACCTTGTACAAACAAAACACTGCCTGGAAGCCATTTTCTGTTCATGTAGTTTTCAAAACAATTTTAACAGCAGAAACAGCTATTTTTGCATAGTTTTCTTCTATTTTCAATTAAAAATTTCGATGTTTCGCATCAAATGCTATAAATACAGGAAATCAAGCAGTAAAACACGCTTCTAGACGTCTATCGCCTTAATTTCACAAATTTTCTCGGCGCTTCGCGCCGGATTTCTGTTCAAGTCAACGGAATTTAATGATATTTGGCACAAAATTGCCTAAAATTTTAAAATATTTAGAAAAAATATTGCGTCAAAAGTGATTTTTATATAAAGTGCAAATTTTTGGACCTATTTTTGACTGTTATTGAAAAAGTTGGGATACCGCCCCCTCTTAGGAAAATCCTAGATTTTTCAGAAGCTGTCGCTTCTGAAAAAAAGAAAAATTCAAAATTTTACGTTGTGGTAGGGTAGATTTAGGCTCCTGTATCTCAATAACCAATCCACGATTTTTCTTCAAGTTCTAAGGTAATGTCATTTAGCATTATTAAGGAATGAATGGTTGAGATTTAAATGAAATTTCCCGCACTTTGATTTGAGATATTTAGAAAAGTGCGCATTTAAAGACCTTTTTTCTTGCGATTTTCTCGTCCGAGTTTACACTGCGGTATAAAGTATGGCGCATGCGCCAAAGTTTGTCTAGGATGGTGTAGAAAATTTGCCCCACGGCAATCATATAAGCGGCAAGAGTCGCCAAAACATTTTACAGTTATACGTCGTTTCCGGGTTTCACGAACTCAGTCGAGCCATTTCGATCAAAACTTTTTTCGGAATCAGGTGCCCTGAAGTACCCGTTAATGCTCAAAATTTGAGTATCGCTCTTATTAAGTAAAAACTTTTTCCACACACACACACACACACACACACACACACACACACACACACACACACACACACACACACACACACACACACACACACACACACACACAAACACACATATACACACACGAGACGCCCTCACAGAGACAACTTTAAAATTAACTTTTTATACGGGCAGCACTACATAAAAAAAGGCTTTACATTTTGATTTAATATGTCGTAACTTTGGCTGGTGTCAACATAAAACACATTAGGACCAGCTGCACTATGTAGATAGATAAACATCTCATTGTTTGAACCACGTTTAAAATTTTGGAGTAGGGGACACTTGGCCAGCATATTCATATGGCCAGCCTAGTTCAGATGGCCAGCACATTCAAGATGGCCAGCATATTCGAGATGGCCAGAATATTCAGATGGCCGATGGCCAGCGGCATTCAGATGGCCAGCCTGCTAGTTCAGATGGCCAGCGCATTCAGATAATGGCCAGCATAAGGCCAATAAAGGTTCAGAAAAAAAGGTTAAAAGATTGGCTTTCCATCCAATACAGTATTACCAACACACCGGGGTGTGATTCTCCTTTGAGATACCGCAAGTGATCGTAACCATACGTGAGCGGCAACAAGAAAATTCTGGGGAGTGCAAGATTTTTGGAAGGTCAAAAATGGCCTTAAAAATGGTGGTGTGGCGAAAAAACACCATTTTTCGACGTTTCTCATCGAGCACCATCCATTGGCATCAAAAAATTGCGAAAAAAGAGAAAAATTTTCAAAAATTGAATTCTTGGGAGGTATTTGGATTTCTGGTGGGTGCATACCCCCAACGCCCAGGTGTGGTCGCAACTCCTCCAAGGCTGTAACCTTCGCCATACAAATCTAGCTTCACATTTTGCAGTTGATGCATTCCCAATATTCGTTTGTAACACCACTAGACAAAACACGACAGCTTTTTTCGAATATTGACTAGAATGACCAGCCTGATTGAATGATCGGAAAGTAAGGACAGCAGTTGAAAGCTTGGAACTCAAAGTAAAATTAGCCTCTCCATAATCCATTTTTATAATAAAATGTTCACTTCGTCTTACCTAACCTTTGCTGATGTAACTACTTTAAGCGAACAGCTCTTGCGTTCTTTTGAATTGAATTATTGAGCAAACAATTGTAAGCCTTGTCCTAATTGGTAACCCCAACGTACCAGTCTGACATGCACAGTAACGAGGTAGGTAGATAGGCAGGTGGTTGTAATCAAATAATTCGCCCAGTGTGCCTACGACCTTGCACGGACAGCACGAGGCATTCTCGGGGTCTGCATGAAGTAAAGTTCAAAACAATGCAAAAATTGCAATTTTGGGGTTGTTGTGCCAATTATCGATTTCTAGGGAGTTCCCCCATGTGTGCCTATAATGCTTTCCTAGTGATTACTATATCTTGATAATATGTGAGGAGTTACGCATGTATGTGCATCTAGTAGCGCGCTCAGAACGATGGCGCAATTGGCGGCGGCGGCCACACCTGGGAAGTGAGGGGGGGGTTGGAGGGTATGCACCCCTCACTCCCGGCAACAAAATTCCCACCCCCCAGAAATCAAAATATCCCCCGCCATTCAATTTTTGAAATTTTTCGTTTTTTTCGCAATTTGTAGCGAATGCCAATGGATAGTGCTCGATGAGAAACGTTCAAAAATGGTGTTTTTTCGCTATACCTTTATTTTGACGCTTTGGCGAAACTTTGCAGCCCACCTGGAATTTTGGTGTTGCCCACGTACGGCTACCGGCCCGCCAAGCTTGGGCTGGCCGTCCCCGACTATGCTGGTCATGTGAATATGCTGGCCTTCTGATTGTGCTGGCCATCTGAATACGCTGGAACAGTACAGAATACGCTGGCCATCTGAATACGCTGGCTGGCCATCTTAACGCAATGGGCGTCGGAAATAGATCATTTGGCTGGTCATCTCAATACGCTGGCCGTTTGAATGCCACCGTCAAATCGACCTGGCTGGCTATATGACTCTAACCAAAGTTTTGGCCAGTGGCCAGCGGTTCGTCCACTCGCAATTTGTTTACATTTCTACGATACTGCAAGCTCAGAGTTTCTCAATTGTGACATTGTTGCGTGTAGGTAATCCTTTTGGCATTTTGGATAATAAAATTAATTAGCACATGTTTTAACTTACAGAGCAGATACGCGTCCTACTGGGTGCAGAAATTCTGGATACCATCAAAGAGGATGCAAATTACTAGCGGGATCACTGACGCTATTGGCATTTAAACAATATTAAAGTAGAGTATAAACAAATTGCCGCTAGCGCCGGAACCGTTGACATCTGGCTAAAATTTTCACACGGTCTAAAGGAAGACACTCTAACGTATCTGAAGCAGCCAGTACTTAAGTCTCACGTTCACATCAGCCGGAGTAATAATCTGTATTGAATATTGGAATGAGGCCCTTTTACGGGCCACCTGTATATGTTCACGCTTTATTTATTAATTGTTCTTTTACTAAATAACGTTAGTGTTAAAGTACTAATTCTGTAAATAGCAGGAGAAATAGGCAATGGCTACTTACATTGAAGATAAAGAGCAATTATTGAAAAACAAACAAATAGCACTGTAGAATGGTGACTAAGCGGATTTCGCTTGCTTCACGTCATTGATCAATAATAAGTTGCTACACGTGCCGATAATAAGCTCAGTGTGAAAGGAACGATTTCAAGTAAGGTTATGGCCGAAAATCCGAGATAATCCAGAACTAGCAAGTCCGACATTGAGAGCGTTAAACTGAAAAAGTATAAGCTCGGAGCTTTTGACACGGATAAATGGTCAAAAGCATTCATATAAGCGAATTTTCATCAGTCATCCTTTCAGTTTTTGATACATTTTAAGTGATCTAGTATGCAATTTGACCTCTTCAGCGTTTTTGCCGATCCATATAAGCTACGGTAACCAAGCTTTTACAAGGAGATTAATATACAAGCCTATTAAGCTAATCTGGCAAAATTGATTAACTTGGCGGTGTGAACTTACTGCTTTACACTGCACAGTTTACAACGTACTAATGGCATCTAAAAATTGTAAACGATTTGGTCGGGTTTCAAACAAAAGCAGTTTTTGTAACTCGATCAACATCATAGACTAAAAAAGTAAGTTAAAAGGAAGTTCAAAGTAAAGTAAAGTAAGTTTTTTTTTTCAATTTTTTTCTTTTAAAGTAGTAAGTTTACAGCGTAAGTTAGTCAATTTTGCCAGATTAGCTACGATAGGCTAATAGCCATTCTCCTTGTAAAGTTCGATTACTGTAGCTTATATTTCGGCTAAAAACCGCTGGGGTAAATTGTATGCTAGATTCCGTTTTAATTCTATCAGTTCTGTTAAATTTTATAATATTGGTCATTCTCTTATTAATTGTTAATCATAATTTATAAATTTTTTCAACGGACGTATGAGGTTGAAAGAACTGTCCTTGCCTTAGATCAAATCTAGGGATGCATTTTTTAAACATGGAAATGTTGGAATAAGTTATTTAGATGCCCGATTTTCAATAAAGCTCGAAGGTTTTTAGAAAAAAGTTATAAGCATTGAACACAATTTTCAAAGCTTTTTTGACTTTTTTGCAATCTTTCAACTTAATAAAATTTGAAGCATATTAGATGACTGACACTGAAGAAAGTTTTTAGTCTCTTCAATTCTTCAATTCATTAATCTACAAAGCTAAACAACTTTTAAATTTACGTCATACGAAGCCAGCATGTCGTACTGCGTGTATCCGAGCGTCTTGAAATACACGTTAATTCGAAGACATACTTCGAACTATAGGAAACAAATTTAATAAATAAGGATACTTAGTAGGATGATTGGATGAGGAAATAAATATGAAACTAAAATTATGAAAATATGTAATATAAATAATCAAAGAAATAAATGATAAAAACAATTCAAAAGTAATTAAAGTTAATTGCGCTTGCTATTTGTTTTGAATCAAAATAGCTTTTCTGACGGGAAACATAAAACTCAATAAAAATGTATATATTTATATGGCTAATAACTTAAAAATATTCCATACGATTGGGATTGCATGTTTTAATATAAAGCAATACGAGCTTACTCGTCGGTTGTGGCATTGCCCTGAATGCGCGGAAAAAATTTATTAGACAATAATCCGACATACGCAGCATATCAGCTATAGGGAGGGAGATTCTTGACTTTTCTGGGCCCCGAGATTCATGAATGCGTGTCAAAAACATCGTTTTTCGGCATTTCTCACGATGCTCTATCTTCCTAGAGCATATAAGCAGGAACAATTTGAAAAAATCAAAAAAAATCGGACAGATTGAACAAAATATAATTTAAAAAATGAGTACATGGCGCGAAGCGCCGAAAATTCGACACTTTAAGCTAAAAGCGTTAAACATCACTTTTTTACAAATTTTCTGGAAAAATGTGATAAACCGCGAATTTAGGGGAAAGTTATAAAAATTTATGAAGGGGATAGAAAACTCTTCTGAAGAGGGTGATTGAAAATTCCAAATTCCCCTAAGACCATATATGATAATAATACAAAATTCGAGCAATATACTATACCTGGCTCGTCTTCGACTTTTTCAAATTCGAAAACGACAAGATAGGATTATAGCTGACTGTCTACAACATCGAGCAACAGCCAACTTCTTTGCATGCTTCGCTTGAAAATTTGAAAGTTGAGTTACAGATTAAAAATAAATTTGAATTCTAAGCTTATAAGCTCTTTATAGTTGTAAGAAAAATGCAGACGTTTTGTAAATTTTTTAGAAATTGTCATTTTCTCAATTAAGATTAATTTATTATTTTAAAGAGATGCATCTTTAAATAGAGAAAATTTCACCAAAATTGTGTAATTAAACAAGTCATTATTTCAGAATTTTAATTTATTTAAGTGATATCGAAGCTCTCGTTTTCTTGCAACAAACATATATAATAATGTTTTTAACTTGTAAAACTCAGAAGATTGAATAAGTGATCCATCTTTTCGATGCTTAGAATCGACGGTCTAATTTTCACATAATTTTTACATTCCGTTGTTTTTAATTCTATTTCACTTCCATTTTTTACCTGACGGAGGAGGACAATAGCACGAATTCCTTCCGACGGTAAAATTACCAAGTTTCCTAGCTTCCGTAACACATGGTTCTTAAAATAGCCATATATGACAACCGAACTTAATAATCCTATTTATATTGCTACTTATATCTATTTGCAAAAAATTACGATATGGGATATTATTTTAAAATTGGATGACAGATTTAAATGAAAATAACTCGTAAAAGACTTTCGCAGCTTAATTAAAGTAATTGACCAACAAATACATAATTGGAAGCGGATCAATTACATTTCAATATTTTTTTCCATCTAAACTGCCTTATTTTTCACTATAAGTAATCACACTATACTAAAATTTCAATAAAATAAAAGATTAGACCGGAAATAAACCAAATATAATGATAATAAAAAAAATTAAGTCAAAATCAAAGATACAATTATTGCAAAAAAACATTCTAAAGATTCCAACTGAAAGCTGTAATTATTGTGGAGGGTAAATGTATGCAATCACTGTATATGTCGTTAAACTTATTAAGTAATTTTTCAAGTAATCCGTTTAGACTGTAATAAGGCTGAAACATTTTCAAATTGCTTATAAGAATGAGTTATAAGTAAATAAGATAATAAAGGAAGTCATCGATACAGTAAGAGAAAAAGAAAGGAAGGCAAAGAAAAACAAAAAAGTATAACATTTTAATAATAAACTAGATTTAGTAAATGAATTAAAAAGAAAAAGCAAATAGTAAAATATTAAAAAGAAAAAGTTAAAAGAGAAGCATGCTAATAGCATAAAGGAAACAAAATGACGCGAGAAATAGCCCAAATGTACCGAAAAAACAATAAGGCGTATAATAATAAAATTCCATTTATAATTTGTAAATACTATCAATAAAAATATTTTATTACCGCTATCATAGAGGCAGTAGTATTTATCACTCGATAGAGGCAAAGAAGGGATCGCCGCATCCACAGCGTTCAAAGGATTACATCTTGCTGGCAAAGTCCGAAAGCAACCCTAAATTGAAGCATATCTTATAGCCCGCTGATACCATAAGAGAGAAGTAAAACCCGTATCACATCCACTTAAGAAAGGAATCGTATTTGTTGCATACCTCTACTATATTTCCATCATCTCCATCCCTTTGTGTCAAAAAAATAAAAAAAGATTTAAAAGACAGTCAAGCAAAGAAGTTGGGCGAGAAAATTCAAGGATTCTAGGTATTTAACCTATAAAATCCTACGACTACATAGTTTATGATTTAATTTATCTCCGGAACGAAAGTGCATGAGCCATAAAATAGATTTTGTAATTCGACAATTTAGCGTTAATTTTCGATTTTTTTCTAAATTTTGATTTTAAATAAATCTTTGTAGTATCTAAGTATTAATTCTCATCACTTCACTTGTTTACAGCTGATCTGATTACTTTTAAAACATAATTGATTAACTGATGGCGTGAGAAACATAATGATTAGCGATTTTTACTTCAATTGTGTAGTCCTGCGGAGCGATCTGTCAAGCAATCGCTATAGGGGTATGGCATAAGGTTTTGTTCTTCCTGCAAAATAACAAAGAATTTATATTGAAACATATCTTATAGAGATCAAGTTGAATTTTAAAGGTTTTAGCGTAGTTTTGATTTTTTTGATAGAGATCAAGTTGAATTTAAAGGTTTTAGCGTAGTTTTGATTTTTTTGAATGATAATGCTAATTATTTTAATTCGATTTTTTTTAAATAGTCTTTCGGCTAGCATTTTATTTTAGTTTTATATACATTTTAATGATTCATTGAGACGAAAGTAAAATATTGGAAAGTTTTTCTCGGCCAAAAACACTCAATAGAAACAATAATATAAGCAAAAGTAAAAAAAATCAATAAAGATGAATCGAGGTTTAATTCGGATAAATAAATTCAGATACGTAAGTCAGTAAAATGTCGCCTCTGAGCCCCGTGGTAACTTTTAATGCTTGAGAATCAGGAAAAATCGTGGCGTTTGGCTCGTGAATCAAGAATAAGAACCCTGGCGTAATCGATGTCGATATAAATTCGAAAAATATCCAATTTAAGCGACAGAGCCAATCCTAGAAAAGTTCACCATCATAATAAAACAATGAAAACAAAACGAGCAATAAACCTGGCAAAAAAATTAAATCGGATTAAACGAAAAAAACATTTATTTCATATCTATGGCAAAAAATTTACAAATAATAAAGAGTATGTTTGTTTTTATTCAAACATAGATAATCATCAGGAAGATATCTCCTGACGAGATAAACTATGCATTATAACCGTTAAACTTCATCGAGTTAAGAATTATTTTGCATTCAAATGAGAAAACAAAACCTTTACCGCAATCAGTACCCGCTTTTCTAATAATTTTTCTTGGTAATTGCGTATTGAATGTGTAGCAGTTGCCAACCGATGGGTAAAAGTTCCGTTCATATTCGCTAAAAAACGTTTGGAATAAATTAGCATCTCTAATACAATTTAGCTTCTAAAATTGAGGGACTGGTCTTAAAATTCTGGCAAAATCTTTTTCTCCGGAGATTAATCAATAAGTTTTTCAATTCCAACAATAATTAAAAGATCGAAAGAAAGCAAAATAGAAGAGAACATTTCGGAAATAAAATGATTTAGGATCGCAAACGGATATGGGGGCCTGAGAGTTCATGGCTCCTTTGGAACTCAAAAATCGACAAAATTAGATAGAATCAAACAGTGAATTTCCGATATTTTTCGATTTTCTTTTTTTGCGATTTTTCGAAACCAACGGACATAGCAAGATAAAAAACGTCGAAAAATTGTGTTTTTTGCTTCAAGCATTTTTTGACACTTTCACCTTTTAAAAAAAAGTTTGGGACTCTCATAATCCAGGCTGCTTGGTCACTGTCTATGTATGTGCCCAAAAATAATACCTGAATTCCAAGTGCCGTGCCATTGTACGTTGAATAGCTTAGAAAAATTTGGCAGCAGATAGCTTAAATTCGATAGAAATTCCCAGCTCTCAGATTTTGCTAGGTACAACAATTCTTCTTGT